>CAJQUW010000143.1:0-270010 GCA_907163375.1 Prostheceraeus crozeri | reverse complement strand
TCTTGAGGTCCTTTTCCACTTTTGTTTTCATTCATTTCTGAAGTTCCTTCCATTTTTGTTTCTCTCCATTTTTAAAGAAATATTATTAGTCCACACATGATATAATTTTATAAAAAAACCTGAAAAACGTCTAAACTCATGAATTTGAAATTCTCAACTTTTATGATTTTCGGTGTCCTGCAACGGTCATGATTTTCAAGGTAAAAATTGTAATTCACAAATTTGAGATTCTTAACTTTTCTGATTTTTTCGGTGTCCTGGAACGGTCATGATTTAAGCAATGAAAAATGTCATAATCACAAATTTGAGATTTTGAAAAATTTGAAAATTGTGTATTTTTAAAAACGCCCAAATCGGAGCGAAGCTCCTCTGGCTTTAGCCGATTTATGAATTTAGGTCTTCATAACCTGAAAAAGGGTTCAAATTCATGAATCGGCTTAAGCCAGAGGAGCTTCGCTCCGATTTATGTTGTTTTTAAAAGTACCATTTTTGAAAAAAATGGTACTTTTTGAATGAACCAAATTCATGAATTTAGGTCTTAAAAACCTGAAAAAGGGTCTAAATTCATGAATTTATGTCGTTTTTAAAGATACCAATTTTTTTTTTAACCTGTCCTGTCCTGGAACAGTCTTTTGACCATTACTATAGGCTGACTGTAGGCATATATTCACAAGGAAGAAACGATCTCATGCGATACATAAAACAACAATGTTTATCTACAGAAATCAACATCAAAATACTAAGTTAAGGATGATTATGCTAAGACGTCTCCTGAATGTGGTAGTGTGAGTTTAATTCTTTTGGGTGGTGGTATGTTTGTGTCAGGATGTCCATGTGGAAGAGATATGTTGTGTTCTAACCAGCACCTCTTATCCTCCCATGCTGAAAGCGCCCGTTTCCTAAAAGTATGAGTTTTGATCTCATGCGACTTAGATTTTAAGATTGTCATATTGACAAACGTTATATTTTTATTTCTATAGGCTTTCCTGAAATTCTTATGTTTCATGTTAGAGACCAATGATCTTGATATGCCTTTAGCGCGCTTAATGCTATCATCACTATCCTTTAATTTCATACTGTACATTTTTGGACGGAGGAGAATCATTTCATCTATTTCCTTCCCTGCTGTCTCATCCTTAATACCTAAGAAGAAACTATCTTTATCGCCACCCAACAAACGAACCTCTTTTACGAGAGGACATGGTTTTAGTATTTTATAAAAGAGTTGGTACATTTCAAGCTTAGAGTAATCTAGTACAGCTTGACCAATATAGATGGGTTTGCACAACTCAACTTCAGATTTTATCATTTTAACACCTATAAGGTCCTCATCGATAATGTCTCTATCGATGAATAGAGGTGATGAGACCAATTTCTTAAATTTTGTAACATCATTGACTAGTTTATAGTTTACACGTTTTCTAAAATCCTCCATGTATTTGTTTTCTTACAAAATAGACTATTATTCTTATATTTATAAAAATCTTTTTCAAAATTATTTTGGGCTAGTGCACGTTTCTGGCTGTTGCTATCAATATATGGTTTGAGGAAGGCTTTCTGTCTAAATTTAATAATGCGGTGAACTCTTTTTAAAATCATACCCATTTCTAAATAAAATTTTAAGATGCTAAAGGGGACTGGATAGTTTTCCTTATCATACTGGGTGAGTAGAAGTTTGCGGCAAGGCTTATAGTCGGGTTGACCGCATGATTCTAAATCTTTATGAAATTGTTTCATAAAGTCGGAGGAAAACATATCTTTGGTCACATTCACCTGATTCGGGGTGCGAGTGGAAAATCTACGGTTTTATGTTTAATATTATTTGGATAGATTAGATCTATCTCAAAATAATATCCCCAATCACCTTCATCTGGAATTGCTAGTATGTTAGAAGGGTTGGAGAGGCGAGATGGCTGAATTTCACTATCATCTAACCAACTAAACTCAGAGTGAGGGAGTGGTTTTGGATAGTGAACTACCATATAAATTATTTTGGTCATAATACTTAAGATGAGTCCGATCATCGCCTACTAATTTTGATTTTAACCTATGTTTTATTTACAAAATGTGAGACCACCGCGAAGTCCTCGCTCAAATAAATTATACATCTCTGGATCTTGTAAGAGATGAATGGTCTCACCAGTCATTTTAAAAGCAGACTTAAATGACATGGCTGGCAGACTGACAAAGTGGACGGGATCTAACTTATCTTCTTCTAATGCCACTCGTCGAAACTCCTGAAATACATCAGCCAGCAAAAATACATCTAACTTTAGGTAGGCAATCATATATTCGCCAAATGTATGGCAGTCAAATTTTATCCATGCATCTTGTGCATGATCATAATCTTCGGTCTTACATTCTGCACCGCTCAAATCATTTTTAAATTTATCTATGGGCGGAAGAGAAGTCTCGCCGAGTTTATTAATCGCATCAAAATATGCATATGGAAAGACTCCTTTCCGTGTGATGACTTCATCGGTTAGATTTGGATATTGTTTCTTAAGATTTTGTGTTAGTGGAAGAGACTTTAGATTTTTTACGAGATAGGCCAGTGATGCAGTCATAAATTGGTAGGAATCTAAAAATTTTATATCAATATAGACCGTCTTATTTTCTTTAGTTTTATCGACAGGCACTTTTGCTGTCATGGCCATAAACTTCTCTCTCGTTTGTGCTATTACATCAAGCTTCCACTCTTTCATTTGACCTAAACCTCCTTTTATTATCATATGGCTGTCGTAAGCCCTTGAAATTATGGAAAATGACGGGTAATGTACGCCGTTTCATCCTAAGTGAAAAATTGCATTTTGAACATAGTGCGTTTCTAAATTTACCAGTGATGTGATCATGGTCGCGCACTTTCTTAATCTTATCATCATCAAATGTTTTCCTACATTTGGGGCAAACGTTGCAACTATCAAATTTTCTTGATCATCTGCTGTCATATGCAATGATCTGCGATAGAGTTCACCATCATACTTTTGTTGAAATTTTACAGCCTGTTCGAGGAATTGCAGGAATTGGTAAATACAATCCTCACCTTGCCAGACGTGCATTTTATTTTTTCTATTTTGGAAATGATCATGCCATACTTCATAGCAGGATATGGCTGCTGGCTTGTGGATGATATCATCGATATAGCATTCGATGTCAGCATAGATGACACGAAGAGGACTTAGTTCATCGCCATTCTCTCTATATGAAAACTCCTTATCTTTGGGCATGCGCTCCATTTGTAGTTTACCTCGCTTACACCATTCGTAATGAGTTTCAAATTTAGTTTTCCTCCTAAAGTGGCGAATACATCTGTCGCAGTAATATAACTCTCTACTAGAGTTTTCTAAGTGGTGGTATAAGCGAGAGATTTTGGGAATACCGCAGTAGTGCCATTCCTCACTATCATCCTGTCATACTAACAAAAGGTTGACAACGTGCTCATAACAATTCGAACGCGAGTTGTAGCGGACACCCTTCAATCCCTTTTCCCAAACATGGAGAACTATTTTGATGTTGTTCAATTTTTCAAATTTTTCTATATCTTTAATTTTCATATCTTCACTATTGCAGTCATCAAACTTTAATTCATTCTCCCACTGTTGATACTTACTCTTGCGGTATCGGCTATTCTGTACATCATTATAGTGGAGAATGGAGAGGACGGCATACTTAAAACAGTGCGATTCGCAATCTACAGAAATGACTGCTGTTTTATTTTTTAAACTTTTCGGAAGTTTAAAGGAGCCTCGTCCAGAGTAGTTTTCTAATAAAGTGATTTTAAATAAGGCGGTCTCAATACCATCAAAAACGAGTCCACTATCACGCTCGTTAAATTTATCTATGTTTAATTTTAACCCTTGGATATGAAAATTTATCCAAGACTCGCAGTCTACAACTTCGGTTGCAGGAGAGGAGGGTATGTGAAACTCCAACCTCTCTACTATTTGACCAGTATGGTGGTCGATTTTTGCATATTTTTTTGAGATAGATGAGCGCCTTCATTCTAAAATTGGCTAAATTGTTGAAGAGCGCACCAATCAAAGATGAATTTTGATGAAACCATTCTTCAAAGTCAGTAATGGTTTCTGAGGATTCCATCTGGTAGTTCCTCACTAAATTATTTATCGACACTTCAGAGAGTCGGATAGAGGAGCCGCTGTTAGTATAACTATCGTCACTGTGTGTATGTCGAAGTCTATGTGAGGATAGTTCAAAATGTGACTCAAAAGACTGAATGCATAAATCGCAAGAAAAGGAGACATCGTTAACAGAATCATCCCCACCTTCGGAGATTGATGCTGACTTAGGTCTACAAACACCTCGCTTGATGTGTCGGACGAGATCACGCTTCCTCGTGAAGATGTGCCCACAGTCAGCACATTCCCGATCGTTGCATTCCCGCGACAATGTTGACATGGACTCGCTCGAGATGGGACTGGTATCACCTGAAAGAGAAATCATTCTTTCATCTCTGTTCAAGTCTCAGTGTATTGTTACAACCTACCTTGACTCAACAACTCTAAACTTTCCTCGAGAAGGGAGGGCGTTGGTGATGAAGTTGATGCCTGAAATTGAGGAAGATGCTATTAGCCACACGTTTGAGGGAGATGAGAGAGGAAATCTTCAACTTACCATTTTAACGAAATCAAGTTTAAGGTTGATACTTCAACAAGATAGAGACTTCACTCAAATTTGGAATTCACGAGATAGCAGTTCACTTGTACACCTCAAATAATAACAGAATTCGCTAGAGAACACTTCACTTATACGTCTCAAAGACAGAGTGAAATGATACGGATGTCACTTTACATATATATACTTTCATATTCATCATTCATTGGCTGTTCATTCTGATTGGTTGCTTGTTGATACTTAAGAATTAGAAAACATTTCAAAGTCATTATTCACAGGCAACATGACAAGCCCTCCGACCACACCAAACACAAAATTCTCTTCTCCATGCTCAACATCAAAGGCGCTCGTTGCACCAAACGCTCCAACGAAGGGGAAGGTAGAGAAGGTGTACCGACTGGACAATATCAGAAAGTTGTCATTACCAGCGGACGAGGAAGAGGAGAGTGTATGTGAGAAGGAGTGTCCCGACTTAACAGGCGTGAGGTGGAAGTATCTCCAGTACGATACTGACGATGTGATGGAGATCAACAGCACCAAATTCCTCCACCAATTATGGGAGTGGTACACCCCTAACTCCCAGCCACGAACTATGGCGGAGTGGGAGTACTCGTATATCGACAAAGTGAGGCTCGCAGTGGAAGAACGATTGAAACAAGTGAACTGTTTTTGTGATCTATGTGAAGCCAGACTCTGGGACGATATTGACGATGAAGACCTTTTGAAATACATGCCATAATAAATTTTTATTTCATATTATCTTTGCTTTCATGCTGACTTACTTGAATGGGGCTTCAGTGGATGATTTAACCATGTATACTTTTTCATTTGGAAATAGTAGCACGCTTAGTCTAACTTGTAAATCTTATAACATTTCATATGGGCGATGATGGTAGATGAAATAGTGTTAAATAAAATTAAGATAGCTTACACTTCTGATACAGGGATAGCAATCGACTGCGATCCATGTGTAAAGAGCTTGTTAGACTACGGAAGAGAGAAGTGTGTTATGTTGCGTGTGGCGCGTGAGTGTCCTCCCATTTCATTCCATTCATCAATTAGTCTAATTGATAGAGACAGGTAGAACTCATGGTTCTCATAACGTATGCAATGGAAAGTTTTAGGCAACCTTCGACAGTTGGCTAAATGTCGCCCTGGCGCGAATGCATACTACGTTGAGACAGAGGCAATCACTTGCAAACATGACGCAGAGAGGTTTAACAAGATTGACCATTGCCGAATGTCCCTTGCGGTATACATAGCTACGGGTTTCACCGCCGCCCTTTACAGGAACGCCCGTCGAAAGGAAGTATTACACCGAACTTCATTTGCAACGTTCAAGTTGACTGATAGCAGATTCAACTTAATGATAGTATTCGCCAGTCCGAAGACTGCCCAGGGCAAACCGCGTGGAGGTTCTATCATGTCTTGCCCCATGGTGGCCCTTAAGAGAGCCGTTGGTTCGTTCTCGTCGTATCTGAAAATAGAAGGAAAAATATATGAAATTATATTCAAGTGATAGAGATGATATTAACTTACCATAAATCAATTCAACCGGTTCGTTGAACCTTCGATGGTGGTGGCTGAGGCAAGTATTTGGCCGGCAGTTTCCGCTTGCGGTGGCGTAATTCTTTGATGTCACCATCATGTTTTATTGAGAGATGAAGGCATCGCATCTCCGCCAACGCCCCATCGTAGCACTCGAATGTGGTATCCAAGTCCTCACTCTCAAGGATGACGCTGTCGACGATTCTGCTCTTGATGATGGGAATGTGGAGCGTTGTTCGTCTCTCTTCTTTCTTCTGACTCTCAGTCAGGCTAGTCTTTAGTTGCTCGATTTTTAAATTTGACACCTCTTCCTGAGCTTTTAGTGATTTTATGTACGTCGCTGCTCTTCAACTCGTTTTTCGCTGGCAAGCGCCCTTTCGCGGAAAGGTTCTAAGTTAATTACTTGGGTCTTGAGGGCCCGAATCTCGGCTACCTGACCCTTCAGGTGGAAATTGTCATCCCTAAGGACCGAACATTCGTTTTTGTAACGAGTGAGCTCATCTTTTAATTTCGTGAGTGCATATTCCTGGCTCACTTTTGCGATCTGCTCATCCTTATTCCAGCTGTTCATCTGCTGCTTAATCGCCTTCTTTACTGGGGAAGGTGCGATCACTTTCTTTTTCGGGGAAGACTGATTTGTTGGTTTTCCTATCTCTTCCGCGTTTTTAGTGATGACGACCTCCTCAGAATCGGAGTCATCTGAGCTGTCCAAATCGCTTAGTGGGGCCTTCTCTTCTGCTGTCGATGAGGTAGTGGCCGAAGCAGCAGGTTCCAAAATTGTTGCAATAGCCTCTTGTAGTGCTGCGTCTAGATCGACTGTTTCTTCGTTGAAGAAGGACGCGATCACTTTGCCGATGTCTGATGTCGTATAATTGTTAGCCTTTTTGACCGGACATTCGGCGTGGGCGATGTAAAATGCCTCATGCTCCTTGCCTTTCAAAAATTTCAGGCAATGTGTACAGCCGGAAATAACGGCTCTTTCCTCGTGGAAGTGAGGAGTATTCTTATACTTATTAATGTGGCGTTTGAATTCGCCACCCCTCTTTATTTCTCCGCAAGAGCACTTTTTAAATAAAAATTTTGAGTTGCCTCCCATTTTGTAACTTATGTATCTGTAAAGGAAGGATGAAATAGAATTACTAACAGGCGACATTGGCAGTCATTCTTATAATCATACAGCTAAATTGTGAGATTGGTGGAAAGTGTGGAACCTTTGAATCCGTTACAGGCATTACTCAGAGGGGATCTTATCCCAACTCCAAGGCCTCGGCCCACAAATCCAACCTCCCGTGGACAGAGCGTGCGTGTGGTATCCGGTGTTGGTATCCGGACCCCGATTTTGACATGAAAACCAGTGGATTGTTTACAAAGGTTGCAAATTCCAAGCCGAAGCTCGCCTCCCACAACTTTATAAAGGTCGTTATTGAAATCAGAAGGTTTGAAAACCCCTAAAATTGCCAAAAATAGCGAATTTAAATTTTTCAACTTTTTAGCACTACTTATGAAATTTTATAAGTAGTCTGTCACTTAGGGCAGGTCAATAGCGACCGAACCTTTTTTGAATCAAGTCAAACGGACTTGTAGAAGCAAAGTTACAAGCCTTTAAAGTTTTGGAGTCTTTTATGGCCTGGAGACGAAGGCCATCTCCTGGCTAACCTCTAAGTCTGACGCCTTAGCTGATATCAGCAATGAAATTTTCTAAATCGGTTTCTTACAGAAACCCGGGATTTGGAATGTTCGAAGCTATCATCGGAGCTCAGAGAGACGACTTACCGTTGGCAATCTCTCGTCTGAATGACAAGTCTCTGTCGGTTCCCAGCTTATATAGTGTGTGGCGATCAGCTGATGACGCCCATCATCCAAACACTAAAAATCCCGTCTATCTCCGGTTCTAGTGCTCCGATTGAGCTGGAAATATACCATTTCCATGTAGAATTTGACGCTGAATCCGAATCTGGCCTCCGTTTTCCCATCCGATGCTTCGTTTTGGCTCTACAGTAGGCAGCCATCGCAAAAATTCTAACTCGTTTTTTCCGAAAAATGTTGAAAATTTTTCTCTCCGATTGACTTGAAACTCTCCGATTGACATGAAACTCACCATACAGATAGAGAATTTCACGCTGATTCCAAATCTGAAATCCGTTTTCCAATCCGATGCTTCGTTTTGAAGCTACAGCCCAAAACGTCCCAAATTCTAACTCTGTCGTTTTTCGCCAATGTCCCAAAATCTTAAATGGCGTCTCACATCTAAACGAAGACAGATATGAACAAGCCGTTTGTTTCACTGAATTTGTCTCACTCCTAGCTTTCAAACGAGCTATGGCACGACAAAATCCGTCCACTAGAAGCCAAGATCGAAGCGAGCTCTCCAGAGGGGGGGACGTCAGCGAAAATTTTTTCTCTCCGATTGCGTTCAAATTCACCATACCGATGCAGAGTTTCACGCTGAATCCGAATCTGGCCTCCGTTTTCTCATCCGATGCTTCGTTTGGGCGCTACACACCAAAACGTCCCAAATTCTAACTCTGTCGTTTTTTCGAAAAATGTTGAAAATTTTTTCTCGCCGATTGACTTGAAACTCACCATACAGATAGAGAATTTCACGCTGATTCCAAATCTGAAATCCGTTTTCCAATCCGATGCTTCGTTTTGAAGCTACAGCCCAAAACGTCCCAAATTCTTACTCTGTCGTTTTTCGCCAATGTCCCAAAATCTTAAATGGCGTCTCACATCTAAACGAAGACAGATAGGAACAAGCCGTTTGTTTCACTGAATGTGTCTCACTCTTAGCTTTCAAACGAGCTATGGCACGACAAAATCCGTCCACTGGAAGCCAAGATCGAAGCAAGCTCTCCAGAGGGGGGGGGACGTCAGCGAAAATTTTTTCTCTCCGATTGCGTTCAAATTCACCATACCGATGCAGAATTTCACGCTGAATCCGAATCTGGCCTCCGTTTTCTCATCCGAGCACTCCTTCCACTCGAAACAGCCCATTTTACAACCCAACATTCAGCAGATTGCACGAAAAACATCACACACTATAGCCTCAAGACAAATCCTGGCGGTCGCCCAAGTCCACCACGACACTCTGTCGTTCCAGAGGGGGGGGGAGTCAGCGAACATTTTGTGAACGTGGACCAACCTGGCCGGCACACCACGACAGACTACAACCTCTGTCGTTCCAGAGGGGGGGCGCCGGTCGGGTGTTCGCCGTTTGCTTACTACTCGAAGGAGTCTCTTAACTCTGAAGTGCGTGAAATGTATGGTCTTGAAATTTGATTTAGCAGCCGTTTAAACAGTTGCTGCATCTTTTAGCATGCTAAAAATAGGACGCAAGGGTCAGTCAGTACAAGACTTGCGCATTTTAGGCAGACCATAGAGTCTAGCTGGTTGACTTCTTCTCACGTCGCTTTGCTTTCCGTTTTCAAACCTAGTTTCGCAACACTGTTGAATACAAGTTGAGTTTCTTCTTTTAGATCAAGAGCACTGACCTTGCGAGGCCTACCCATAGGGAACCCCAAACGTAGAGCTTAAGATTCTCCTTGAGTTAATTCATAGCTGACGACGACGCTCTCATTCGTACTCGGGACTGAGTTGCACCGCCTTATTCTGCTGACCAGATTTTGCAGTTTCTGTTTCTATTTCTTCCGATTGTATTGTTGACATAATTTGCCCACGTTTCCTTGGGAGGGTTCATCAACAGGGTGGTTGACTTGCTGTGGAAGGTCGTTGCAGATTTTCCGAGCATGTCTGATTTCTTTCCTGAGCTCATTGAATTGAGGTTTATTGATAAAGGAATTGAGAGAATTTAATTTCGAAAGAATTTTGAAATGTAGGAACTTGGGGATTATTTGGAAAAGTTTGGTCTCTCTGATATAGTGTACAAATTTACTTGTAAGCTGTGCTTATCGCCATCTTTATACTAGAATGAAAGAACATATTTGTGCAATTCCAACTGAAAGTGAAATATCCAAATGACCTTGACGATTTCTCCGTCTTCAAAACAAAGTGCTCGAAAATCGCTGGAAGCATCGCTGGCTTCCGTAGAACTTTGCTGAACGAGCACGATTCCTCACACAAACTGCGTGCATTTCTCTGACCGTTGCAATTTGTATTAGATTAGTATTCCATCAGTTTTTGTAATTTTTACTGTATGAACGGAGAGGTTCCTAGGCCTGCGCATCACTGCGCATACACCTGATGATTGCCAATCAAGAATGAAGCGGTCGTGGTTTATTCCTTTTAATAAAATGGTTTATTCCCTTTTATAAATACATTACATCATTAGTGTAATAATTAAATATTGAATATCTCTTTCTTCCTGTAATGAATTTGGGCTGCTTTTCATGAATACTTTATAGACCTGGTTAAAGTGCAGCAACAGCATATGTATTTGGACGTTTGTAGGTTGACAACTTATTTCTACGAAGAAGTTTCTATATTTTGATGCTAACTTTTGATTTTCATATTGATTGTAAACTTATGTAAACTTACAGATGTCAAATGCTATATATATATATTACGTCTGATTCATATTCACCAAGACGCTTTCGCTTACTGAAATTAACTATGGCACTGGTCGTGATTTTTCTCCTCAAGCATTTCAGTGCGACATACAGAATAATTAAAATATCTTGTTTTCTTCAGTCTGACTGTATTGGATTAGATCAAATTCGTCAGAATTGGGAAAATATCGCTGCTGAACACTCAATGAATTGCCATCACAACCCTAGGTATTCTTGCATATCCCTTGAAGATGGAGCTTTCCTTTGCATGACTTGCGAGGTGAGATGCTCAATTTGAAATAGATTCAATATTTATTGTAATTGTACCTATTTTTGTAGATGTGTGAAGGGTTTTACATAATGGTTTGACTTTCTAATTTCTTGGAGGACATCTCATGAAATGGTATTATGAACTTGCATTTTTTACTGATGAATTTCATGAATACATATTGTATTTTATTGAAAGCTTCAATGTTTTGAATCGACTGGCATTTTTGACTTCTAGTAGTTGAATGGCGCAAGGATTGTATAGGCTATATGGCGATGTCACATTGCTTGACAAAAACGAAATTGTAGATACGTAGAATGATTAATTTCACGATAGATAAGTTGATTGATGTTGTGATAATTTCCAAAATCGCACCAAGCCGTGATTGACTCGTCTTATAAGTTTTGCCTCAGCTTGAATGTATACCGGATAGGTCCTGAACAATTACTCTACGCGGTCAATAGGCCCTACGGCATAGGCATGACAGTGTAGGATAAAATTGCTAAGGAAAGTTAAAGTCGGAATGGCGAAGTCATCGCCCAAAATCATGAAGTAGCTCACAAACGGATAAGACAAGGCGCACGTGAACGTGGTTGTCAGACGAAATACCGATTAAAGTCATCGATCTGTCTCCATACATCCTGGAGACACGTACAGAACTGCCAGTCACACGTCGACCTGGGCACGCCTACATCGAAAACAGTTCTTTCGGTGTCATGCTTTTTGAAGTAAGTGTGATGCACTAAAGTATACGCTCTGCTGTACATTTTTGACATGAAATCCGACTTTTGTTTGTCCAACTTTGAAATTTGTCGCTATCCTGTTGCATAATAGATTACAACTGAACTGTACGCTTTTGATAGAGATACAGGCACAAAAAGTCAATGTCACTCACGAATGAGTGAAACCTGCCACAGTAGCAATCATAGAGAGGTAGCAATATTTGTTAATTTTGCTGTGCCGATGTTTTCAATGCAGGTTCAATGTATTTGTCAAATTTGAGTTTTTGCAGATTGTGATGAGTAAATGACATCTTGAATCTTTTGCTACACTACTCTATGCATGGAGCCTACCTGTTCAACCATTGTTAACCAAAGACATAATCTTTGTTGTTAACCCTGACGTGCAATTGTTGTCGATGTGCACAGACGAAAAATGTTTGAGGTTAAGCCATACTCAATGCAATAATAGATTGATAGATGATAGACTGAACATAGATTTTGAAGCAAAGATATTTAACACTACTTGTTTATATGGAGCTAGATTGGACATAATTCAATTATCGTGGCACCTCTCTCGTTGCCTAATTAGACTGGCAAAAAAGCATTACGAGCATAGGGACAATACTGCTTTTTTGCAAACTGCTCTGAATGGGTTTCACGCGAATCACGATCTCGCGGTTTTTCTATTCACAAATAACGCGAGAAATAATGTGGCACATAAATGATTAGTTGTCGTTCAAGTCGGAACTATAAAAATCGTTAACAAGTTTTGAGTGAAAACAGGGGTCTAATTGCATTTTTGCAGTTATCTCCAGTGTTTTGCGAGGGCACGATTTCTTTTTGGTTCAGGCATTTGAATTATCAACCTAGTTATCATTTGGAACGTTTGTGGCGGTTTTTACTGGTGTTAATTTCGTGCGAGAATTATTTTTGACACAAGGTTTTCTAAGAGTTATGATTTAGTTGTTTAATAAAGCCACGTGCTTTGCTACAATGGGTAATGTCACAGGGTTATTGCTGAAAATTTAAGTAAAGGTTGGTGATTAGATGATGTAGTCAGTTTAAGGCAGCGGCTATTACACCGGCTGGGCCGATACAACTTCGGTTTTGGCTATTGCACCGGCTGAGCTTTTACAACACTACACCATGTCTGTTGTCCCACCTCGTGTTTCCCAGCTGTTAAAGACTCCAAGTGACTTAATGTAGCAAGAAATATGTACAGTGATGTGTCCTGCTTCTATTTTGTCTCGCCTTCAGCCTTAGAGGAATTTTGTGACCCCATTCGTGGGAAGCATATTTCCTATAGTTTTGAACTACTCCAAAACACTAAAAGAGACCCTGTTTGTGGTCAATTCTTATTTTTTTCTAGAATCTTATTCTGTGGTTGATATTTTTGTGCACAATTTGGTGTAGATGTTTTCTACTTTTCTCTTGTGATACGATCAATACCACCTTCTCAGTCGCTGTGATATTCACGAGAACGAAATTGTACCGACTCAGCCGTTGTAGCACCCATCACTGCCTTTCATTTCTTGTCTTTTCAGTGGTGCTTTCTTGACGTGATTCAAATTATATGTGGGCCTTAATTTTTGTGTTTAGTGTTTTAGCAATTATTTTCTATTTCAACAAATAATCATTCAAGTAAACACTTGAGAGGCAGTATAGACGACATGTACATCGACAGGCTACATACAAGTTGAGCATATAACGGATCCTGTAGATGGTGATAGTTCTTCATGATATAGCCCACTTGTCTTCCGAAAAGTGAATCTTGTCAATTAATGATGCGGACTTTAGACGTCTATATAGCCTAGTCAACCGCCTAACAGACATGATTTGCATCCTCAGTTTACATGTTCTATGCTATTTCTAAGCACACAGTTGGCTCTTGAAATCCTATCGAGCATTTACTCATTTGTAAAATACTGCAATTGATCTTTTTTTTATCATTTCAATATCATCCCATATTCTTCAGAAATTTGTCAAATGTAAAGAACATAGATCTACTGAGCACGATTTTCTACAAGTCAGGATTCCGGTATTCTTCTCATCTCTCCTACTGTTAGTTTCTTGTACAATTTCGTGTTGAATTTCTATTAAATTAAAGTGCATCAGAGTTTTCGTTGGAATTTCGAATGAAAGTCAGTGACTAAGCTAAGTCATGAGTTCGAAGCCATACAGTAAATCATGACAAGAAGGCCACCTAATCAATGGGGCTTATGTATAGACCACTGCTTCCAAATGTCGGGGTCGCTAGTTTATGGAACCATCCGGAGCTTCTTCCAGCGGTAAAGATTTTGCTCTTTGATGCGGTCCCGACAATACCAGAAACGCGGGAAATATATCAATGGATAGCGTTCTAAGTAACTAATCAAGCACATTTTGCTAGCTCATACCATATGCACAAAAAAGGCCCAGCCATTAAATACCTGGATACATGTGTTTAACGGCGATATACACACATCTGTTTCTTAACAAAGTGCACCGAAATACTAATTGACGGTCAAATAAAATCTTTCAAGAGTACTGAATTAGTTGAAGGCCTATTAAAAATTTGATGACATAACTGGTACTATGCCCATTGTTTTGAAAGTAATCAGAGCCATAAAATTTCTTTGATTAAACTTAAGTAGGCCTACACATTTAATCTCACATTTAGCTGCCTAGCTATTTTTTGAAACAAGCACAGTTAATCAGGTCCTTATTCAGTGGCTTGTAGCCATGAACTACTTATGAGATCTGCATTACAGTGATAGAAAGATTAATTTTTTGTACTCGCTAATGATCAAAAAGCAATTCATTTTCATCAACTGATAAATTTTATTTTTATATTTTTTTCCATACAATTTTTACCTATAGTCTATTTGAACCGCCATCGCTATCATTTGAATCAAGAAATATCAAGACCTTGATTCTCCAGCATTATATCTGACTTTGCTGGAAACATCAGACACAAATTTTATGACAGACGGTTGACATGTGTCCTTCGTTTCTGCGCAAACTGATACAAAAAGGATGATAAGTTGGAGTACTTCAGACGTTTACGATTGCTGTTGTTTTACCCGGCTCCGTCCAGTGGATAGGAGGCTTCGTATCAAGACAATACAAAGCGGCAGACCTAGTAAGCAAATATATGCCCACTGCTGGTGAGGATATGGGCACTCCGATACCACCAGAGTGCTGCCATGCCAAGGGTGAACAGCATTGACCGGGGTAGTTAGCATCCCCGATGGTCCGACCCAACCCTCACCGTCGAAGAGGGGCGGCGGCCATCGCTGAGGGGACTTTGGAAAGGGAGAAGTCATAATATGCCACAGGGGATGAAGCTCTGAAAGCTTTGATGCATATCCCAACATGAAATTCGGTTGTCAGGATCCCCCGCAATATCAACTTAGTATAGCCACCGATGAAGGGCAATGAGAAAAAAGTTATCAGACTGCCAACACCAGAGCTGCAGTGGTAAAAGGTCCCTTTGATTCGCCCAGGGCTGCCACTCTTCCGGTTTTAACCGGAATTCCGGCTTTTTTTAACTTAACTAAGTAGTGGAAAAATGTTCTACCAAGGAACAGAAATTTGCTTAGAGCAGCATTGTAGGGGCCTTCTTGAGATCGCTATGAAGTCCTTTTAGATTGTGAAGGGCCCTTTTGACATCGTGTAGGGGCCCTCTTGAGATCGTTATGAGGCCCTTTTAAGATTGTGAAGGGGCCCTTTAAGATTGTGAAGGGCCCTTTTGAAATTGTGAGGGGCCCTTTTGAGATTGTGAGGGGGCCCTTTTGAAATTGTGAAGGGCCCTTTTGAGAGCGAGAGGGGCCCTCTTGAGATCGTCAGGGTTTCTTTTAGATTGTGAAGGTGACCTTTTGACAACGTGATGGGCCCTCTTCCCTCTTGATATTGTGTGGGGACCCTTTTCGATTGTGAAGGAGCCTATTCAGCTCGTGAAGGGGCCCTTCAATTTTAAACAATCATGAATTTCAAAGCAGGTACTTTCGAAAAATCCGCGTGACACTTGATCAGAAGATCCTTCTACAATTGCAAGTCACTGATTCCTTCGTACAGGACTCAATGCAAGTAATCAAGATTCCGAAATAAGAAATAATTTTAGGTGGGAATGCTTGACGAAAAATTTGTACTACGTTCGTATGGAGTTTTGATTGCTTTGATTCTCTACAAAATGCGCCTTTCAAGAGGCGTGCTAGAAAAATAAAAGTATGAAAGAGAAATCTACCAAATGTTTCGGGAATACAAGGGGTTGACGAATGAATATGCGATTACCTGTTGCAAAAGCGGTTAAATTTCGGATAAGACACCAATGAAAATTGAAATCTTGCAAGCAACTGCTTAAGTGATCAACATTTCCTTTCGTATTGATGCTATGTTTACTTGTGCCATGGCCTGTGAGCTTTGTTTGATAAAGTAGCTGTCACAAGTTTGTTTATTTTTTTTAGATATGTCAGTTTTTTCATTTCTTATGTTTGAAATACAAGAGATGAGAGAAAGGCTTGATTTGAATCATTGCCGGACCTAAAGCACTTTTCAGTCGGAACTGCAAACGTTTTTGGCTTCTTAGCCGTCATCGTAAGTTGCAATGTACCCTATTGTAAGGAATCAGTAACTCACCGCGCAAACCATCAGTACCTAGATGTGCTTGGAAATTCGGCAGCTCACCTTTGTGCTATTTGCATTCCTGTTTACAAACATGAATTTTTGAGAGCGAGCTCTAGACAATGAGATTTCAACTACATGCATTTCATCAATTGTAGATGTCTGTAGTTCGGATGAAGATTTATCTGCATGTGAGTTACTGACTATCTACAAGCATACTGACTGCACGGCAAAAATTCCAGAAAAGTTAGTCCACTACTTCTCGTAATGGCTTCAATCAAATATCTCTCTCATCTCTTCCTTTTTTCTTTTCATGGTCTGGGCATCATTTCAGATTAAGTATCATATTAACTAGCATGGTGTCTGTAATGTGCGATAGGTTTTAGTCGTCAATTCATGCTGTGTGACATGGATTAATTTTTTTGTGTAACGTGGCGCCGGATGATGCTTTACGTAGATATTTGTTTATGATATAATTTTTTTCCTGTTAATATAAGAGGATATCTCACAATGAGCCCTATCGTCACTTTTTTATAAATTCCCTATTCTCTCACTAATCATTTCAAAGCTTTTTGAAATGGCAATTAGCGACTCAATGATGACTTACTGCAAGTTATTTATGATTCAAAAGAAAGCAGTTGTTAACACTAGTAACACTATGACAATTTATTTTCTTCTTGCTCAGCATTTGCCCGAACATAATCTAATTCTTCAGTCAGCCGCGTAAGAGCATGTCTCCACACAATCGCTCGTCAATCTGGTGAAAAATGGTGCAAAATTTGTTTTCCAGTTCATCCAAAAGAATAGGATGACTCCAGTGCACCATTTCCTTAACATGTTCAAGCGAATAAAAAGTCACAAGGCATTAACTGTAATATCGGAAGCCATTCCATAGGCTGTCATTGCGGTCAATCCATGATTTAGGAAAATGATTGTTTAAATAATTTACGATCGGTCGGCAGTAGTGCGCTGGCACTCCATCCTGCATGAAGATGCTCCTATCCTGTGACATTCGGTATCACTTTACACAGCATGAAAAGGAAGTTTTTACCATTCATTGTCAGTTTCTCGAAAGAAAAATGGCTCAGTTGCGCTTCATAAGGAAATGCCAGCCCAAGCTTTTAGACTGCGTTGATCCATGGATTTTGTGTTAAGGTATTTGTTGTGACCAGACCGCTCTGCAGAGTCAGTCTTCCAAACATCGAATAGCTGACAAGCCATTCCCAGTGGTTTCAAGAAAGACAAGATCTTGTATCGTGTGACGTCTTGGCATGATTAATAGAAAATGACAGCTGCACGAGAATAATGCCTTCTTATTTTGAATGTAAAATTTCTGAACGAAATGAAGAAGTTTATTTTTGAAACAGTTAAGCTGATTATTCATGCCGGTTTTGAGTTACGGGAGAGGGATGAGTCTCAGTAATACATTCTGTTTAGACTTCAAAAGCAGTTCTTTCGAAAATAGTAGTTTTTCCAGTCATGCATGCTAGTGAACCTGGTAAAAACTGATGATTGAAAAAGCATCAGTAGCAATATTATGCCATTTATTTACTTGTTGACTGAGGATTCATTAGCATCTTTATTGCAGCAGACCCAACTTCTACCTGAACGCTTTCAAAACTAATCGGATTGTGGGATATCGATTGATCGTAATTTTTTTACTTTAAGGGGGCCCACGGCTACCCATTTTATGGGGGCCCATTCCAATTTGACTTTCCGGTTTTTATTTTTGATAAGAGTGGCAGCCCTGGATTCGCCATTTACAGTGCCTTTTACGACACGCGGGAGAACGTCGGTCCTATTCAATTCTGTCCCGAGAACCGCACAGGTGGCGTCTACGGTTTTCGTCCAGTGTGGCAGTTTCCTGGCTTCCCATGTCGCTTCTTTATAGGATCGTGCCATTGCATTAACATGCACATTTTGATACCATGGTTTTCTATCATGGTTGTTGCTTGTCATTTGTTACTTCAACTCAACATGTTTGAACATTTCAGTCTGATAAATCGTCTAAATACAACTTTCTAGAATTTTATGAATCAGATGATGAAAATGAAGAATTTTTTATCTTTGGAAAGTTCAGGAAATTACCTTTTCTGTCGATATGAAATTATTCAGATCCCAAGGATTTCATTGAGTGCAGGCCAATGAGGAAAAGCGCATGGAAACTTACGGACTAACGGTCACAGAATTCAAAAATTTTGATAACTGAGTGCGGTGAAGTCAAATATCGTTCATTATCTAACGCGTCAAAATTTAGTGGCAAAATTCAAACAGGAAATGTTTCAAATGTGATAAAAATAGCTTAAAGAAATGTCCGGATAATTCTTGAGCGATGTAATTGGAATGCAAATCTGGTCAAGATGTGTAAATTCGGTAAAAGAACCCGTGAATCGCCCGGAAATTTGAAGCTTGAAATCTGGCCGCCACCCTGTGTACCACATTCATGGGTGAGATTCTTCTGGAAATTTGGCATGAACGTTATTAGGTCTCGGGATTCGTCCAAGAACGTTATGAAACAGAAGGGTGGGGGTAGGTTTTTTTTCTATGGTTGTTGAATTTTTCAGTACGTTTTGAGAGGCAAAGTTTTTTAAGATTGTTTTCCAATTTTCCTATTTTCGTCAAACATATTTTTGATTAGACTGTCAGGCATATTTTAGTAAATATTTATCAGTAATTATTTCAACTTAGAAAGTAATATAGTAACATATATGACAATGAATTGTCTTCTCCCTACCTTAAATACTAGTTGAGTGCTGTTTCTTCGGTTGAAGAATTCGAAATTTATTTGCCATTAATCGAATACAGAAATCTTATAGAAGCGCATGGCGTCGCCGCTTGATTAAAATTCAATGAAATCTTAGTATTTCTTTTAAACTTCAGTTCATTACGAGAAAACAGCAAAACTTCAAGAAAGAAGTTAGAAACAAACGAATTATTCGAAGAATAGCTTCACTGTCCTCTTTCTGCCCATTTTACAAGACCTAGTTTATCCACTTATTTTTGCATGCTTAGTTGCTGTGAGGCCTGCCAATGGTACCGCGTATAAAAGTCTTGCCACTACAAATTGCTATTAAACCAACGATGGGTTTTTTGAGAAGGTTGTTTGCCTGTCGTTCAATTTGCTGTCTTACGCATACACATTCATGATGTCCTCATACTTAACTGTGATCAATCTTGTATCGTGTGAGGTCTTGGCATGATTAATAGAAAATGACAGCTGCACGAGAATAATGCCTTCTTATTTTGAATGTAAAATTTCTGAACGAAATGAAGAAGTTTATTTTTGAAACAGTTAAGCTGATTATTCATGCCGGTTTTGAGTTACGGGAGAGGGATGAGTCTCAGTAATACATTCTGTTTAGACTTCAAAAGCAGTTCTTTCGAAAATAGTAGTTTTTCCAGTCATGCATGCTAGTGAACCTGGTAAAAACTGATGATTGAAAAAGCATCAGTAGCAATATTATGCCATTTATTTACTTGTTGACTGAGGATTCATTAGCATCTTTATTGCAGCAGACCCAACTTCTACCTGAACGCTTTCAAAACTAATCGGATTGTGGGATATCGATTGATCGTAATTTTTTTACTTTAAGGGGGCCCACGGCTACCCATTTTATGGGGGCCCATTCCAATTTGACTTTCCGGTTTTTATTTTTGATAAGAGTGGCAGCCTGGATTCGCCATTTACAGTGCCTTTTACGACACGCGGGAGAACGTCGGTCCTATTCAATTCTGTCCCGAGAACCGCACAGGTGGCGTCTACGGTTTTCGTCCAGTGTGGCAGTTTCCTGGCTTCCCATGTCGCTTCTTTATAGGATCGTGCCATTGCATTAACATGCACATTTTGATACCATGGTTTTCTATCATGGTTGTTGCTTGTCATTTGTTACTTCAACTCAACATGTTTGAACATTTCAGTCTGATAAATCGTCTAAATACAACTTTCTAGAATTTTATGAATCAGATGATGAAAATGAAGAATTTTTTATCTTTGGAAAGTTCAGGAAATTACCTTTTCTGTCGATATGAAATTATTCAGATCCCAAGGATTTCATTGAGTGCAGGCCAATGAGGAAAAGCGCATGGAAACTTACGGACTAACGGTCACAGAATTCAAAAATTTTGATAACTGAGTGCGGTGAAGTCAAATATCGTTCATTATCTAACGCGTCAAAATTTAGTGGCAAAATTCAAACAGGAAATGTTTCAAATGTGATAAAAATAGCTTAAAGAAATGTCCGGATAATTCTTGAGCGATGTAATTGGAATGCAAATTGGTCAAGATGTGTAAATTCGGTAAAAGAACCCGTGAATCGCCCGGAAATTTGAAGCTTGAAATCTGGCCGCCACCCTGTGTACCACATTCATGGGTGAGATTCTTCTGGAAATTTGGCATGAACGTTATTAGGTCTCGGGATTCGTCCAAGAACGTTATGAAACAGAAGGGTGGGGGTAGGTTTTTTTTCTATGGTTGTTGAATTTTTCAGTACGTTTTGAGAGGCAAAGTTTTTTAAGATTGTTTTCCAATTTTCCTATTTTCGTCAAACATATTTTTGATTAGACTGTCAGGCATATTTTAGTAAATATTTATCAGTAATTATTTCAACTTAGAAAGTAATATAGTAACATATATGACAATGAATTGTCTTCTCCCTACCTTAAATACTAGTTGAGTGCTGTTTCTTCGGTTGAAGAATTCGAAATTTATTTGCCATTAATCGAATACAGAAATCTTATAGAAGCGCATGGCGTCGCCGCTTGATTAAAATTCAATGAAATCTTAGTATTTCTTTTAAACTTCAGTTCATTACGAGAAAACAGCAAAACTTCAAGAAAGAAGTTAGAAACAAACGAATTATTCGAAGAATAGCTTCACTGTCCTCTTTCTGCCCATTTTACAAGACCTAGTTTATCCACTTATTTTTGCATGCTTAGTTGCTGTGAGGCCTGCCAATGGTACCGCGTATAAAAGTCTTGCCACTACAAATTGCTATTAAACCAACGATGGGTTTTTTGAGAAGGTTGTTTGCCTGTCGTTCAATTTGCTGTCTTACGCATACACATTCATGATGTCCTCATACTTAACTGTGATCAATCTTGTATCGTGTGACGTCTTGGCATGATTAATAGAAAATGACAGCTGCACGAGAATAATGCCTTCTTATTTTGAATGTAAAATTTCTGAACGAAATGAAGAAGTTTATTTTTGAAACAGTTAAGCTGATTATTCATGCCGGTTTTGAGTTACGGGAGAGGGATGAGTCTCAGTAATACATTCTGTTTAGACTTCAAAAGCAGTTCTTTCGAAAATAGTAGTTTTTCCAGTCATGCATGCTAGTGAACCTGGTAAAAACTGATGATTGAAAAAGCATCAGTAGCAATATTATGCCATTTATTTACTTGTTGACTGAGGATTCATTAGCATCTTTATTGCAGCAGACCCAACTTCTACCTGAACGCTTTCAAAACTAATCGGATTGTGGGATATCGATTGATCGTAATTTTTTTACTTTAAGGGGGCCCACGGCTACCCATTTTATGGGGGCCCATTCCAATTTGACTTTCCGGTTTTTATTTTTGATAAGAGTGGCAGCCCTGGATTCGCCATTTACAGTGCCTTTTACGACACGCGGGAGAACGTCGGTCCTATTCAATTCTGTCCCGAGAACCGCACAGGTGGCGTCTACGGTTTTCGTCCAGTGTGGCAGTTTCCTGGCTTCCCATGTCGCTTCTTTATAGGATCGTGCCATTGCATTAACATGCACATTTTGATACCATGGTTTTCTATCATGGTTGTTGCTTGTCATTTGTTACTTCAACTCAACATGTTTGAACATTTCAGTCTGATAAATCGTCTAAATACAACTTTCTAGAATTTTATGAATCAGATGATGAAAATGAAGAATTTTTTATCTTTGGAAAGTTCAGGAAATTACCTTTTCTGTCGATATGAAATTATTCAGATCCCAAGGATTTCATTGAGTGCAGGCCAATGAGGAAAAGCGCATGGAAACTTACGGACTAACGGTCACAGAATTCAAAAATTTTGATAACTGAGTGCGGTGAAGTCAAATATCGTTCATTATCTAACGCGTCAAAATTTAGTGGCAAAATTCAAACAGGAAATGTTTCAAATGTGATAAAAATAGCTTAAAGAAATGTCCGGATAATTCTTGAGCGATGTAATTGGAATGCAAATCTGGTCAAGATGTGTAAATTCGGTAAAAGAACCCGTGAATCGCCCGGAAATTTGAAGCTTGAAATCTGGCCGCCACCCTGTGTACCACATTCATGGGTGAGATTCTTCTGGAAATTTGGCATGAACGTTATTAGGTCTCGGGATTCGTCCAAGAACGTTATGAAACAGAAGGGTGGGGGTAGGTTTTTTTTCTATGGTTGTTGAATTTTTCAGTACGTTTTGAGAGGCAAAGTTTTTTAAGATTGTTTTCCAATTTTCCTATTTTCGTCAAACATATTTTTGATTAGACTGTCAGGCATATTTTAGTAAATATTTATCAGTAATTATTTCAACTTAGAAAGTAATATAGTAACATATATGACAATGAATTGTCTTCTCCCTACCTTAAATACTAGTTGAGTGCTGTTTCTTTGGTTGAAGAATTCGAAATTTATTTGCCATTAATCGAATACAGAAATCTTATAGAAGCGCATGGCGTCGCCGCTTGATTAAAATTCAATGAAATCTTAGTATTTCTTTTAAACTTCAGTTCATTACGAGAAAACAGCAAAACTTCAAGAAAGAAGTTAGAAACAAACGAATTATTCGAAGAATAGCTTCACTGTCCTCTTTCTGCCCATTTTACAAGACCTAGTTTATCCACTTATTTTTGCATGCTTAGTTGCTGTGAGGCCTGCCAATGGTACCGCGTATAAAAGTCTTGCCACTACAAATTGCTATTAAACCAACGATGGGTTTTTTGAGAAGGTTGTTTGCCTGTCGTTCAATTTGCTGTCTTACGCATACACATTCATGATGTCCTCATACTTAACTGTGATCAAAATGAATTGCCGACTATGCTATGAATGTTTTCCCTTCTATGAATTTGAAATGCTGAACTCTTCTAAATAACAACTTCATTAGAAAGCTATGATCTTGCGCACTTTTAGTAGGCTATTCATCAATTATCATTTTCATGTTTACATTTCATACGCACGAACTATGCGCAGACCACCCTGACATTCGCTTTTTCGAAAATATGCCTGAATTTTCGCTTTTATCGAGTGGCATTCGTTTTTTTCGCTTTTTTGGTAGAGCAGGAAAAAGTGTTTCGTAGTACAGGCACATGTTGCCCTTTACTTTAGTCATGCTATCATCCGTGTGTTGACAATTGAATGCATATCTTGACGATCGCATAATCTTATGTAATAACTATATAATATAGGCATTGGAAAATGTGCCCTTTAGCCGAAAAAGTCATGTAGCAATTGTTGAAGGCAAAGTCTTGTTGTAGTGCGTTCCGGTAAATGCACAATTTTTACAGTAACTTTGAGGCCATGGTGCTATAGCTTTTACACGATTCTGAATTGATGCATGCTGAAAGTACATGCGGTTTACATGCTACAAATGAATGTCATTGAATTTATCAGTCAAGGAATTCGAGACATCAATCCATGCTGGCTTTCCAGAGACACACGGAAGGCCTACTATCGAGTTTTCTTAAAATATTGATGTTGGATTAGTGAAACAAGCGATTCAGTTTATGTGAATGAGTGAGTTGCATTGCATAATGTTGACAAATAGGCCTAAGAAATTGAGATGATGATATACACAATGGAATATTTTCTGTTGAAGTTTTTATTGAAATGTCACTTTCAGTGTGATTTTCGTGAAGTACGTGTAACTAGGCAAGAAGTTGATGTGTATAATAATCATTTTGTATCTACTGATAAAGACATTAATAAGAAGCTGATATGATCGGATATGTGTAGCCTATTGTCGTATAACCACCTGAAACTTTCTGAGTTTTAGATTGAAGAATAGATGTACCAGTAGGCTTAATGCACTATTTTGTAACTAATTTGACAATCGTTTGCATTAGTGCAGTCATACTAATTACGTCATGCTTCACCCGCTATATAAATGTAATTTCATAGCGTCTGTGTGATGAGCTATGTGGTATCCACTTATCTCGTGTGCTTCAACAACTCGTGACTTCTGGCAAATGCGCCAGTAAATATGAATGCCCACATAAAATTCAGCGGAGAAAGTGGTGTCAACGATCCAAGACAATGGGAACCTTGCATCGCAAAGCTTGGGCTTGGTTTTAGACAAATTGTCTGGGCTATTTGTCATGTTTTGAATCGAATTGGAAAGAGCCAATATTGAGAGACATTGATTGTATTTCCGTTTTCGTTCTTTATTACAAAATAATGAAGACAAAAATAAAGTCAATGTTTTTCAATATTGGCTGTCTCCAATTCAATTCCAAGCTTAGACTTGGTTGCAGATTTTAGCAGACGTGCATGGAGCATGATCTTGATAATTGGCCGTTGAAGTAGGCTGCATAGTGATAGTTTTTTATGGAATATTTTCAAAGATTTAGCCAACATAATAGTTTATCGTCGGCTTTCATCAATTTAGATTTATAATATTGATGTATATTTACACTGTAAAGTTTTGATTGAAAAAGTACTAATATATGTTTCATAACAGGCAGTTTTGATTTCTGGAATAGGCCCAGTCAAAAGCTTGACGGAAAGGGTCTGTAAAGAACCCACTCGAATGTAAGTCACTGACAGCATAATTTTCTCTCTTTGGCAGCCGTCTATTGTCGGAAAAATTCCATTTTTGAAATATTTATCATCTTGTCACTATGGGGCTGCATAGTTGAGCATTATCAAATTCATTGATTGTAAATATACAAGTTGACACTTTCACATCTAAATTAACGTTTGCCCATCTAATAAAATATCAATTTTGCTCCAATAATATAGCTTAGTTATGAGCATTATCTTCCTTTACAAAAATGCATCCTATCAAGCAATATTACTAGCATGATATTAGACTTGCGAGTTCTGAAAAAACTACAATAATTTTCAGATGAAACCTTTAGTGTACATTCTATCACTGTATAAAATAATTGCCATATTGATGTAGAACCTTAATAAGGATCCTTAATTCATCATATGATCCATTTCGCATGACTTAAGTTAACAGACACCTATCGAATAAATACTTGAAAATATCAATATGCCTTGGAATATTCATATGAAAGAGATGTTCAAAGTTTCAGGCTAATTTTGCATGACAGCATGACAGCTAAAGAAATTTTCTTAACCATAGAAATTATAAAATCGTCTTCATTGCTGAAGTTTCTAGCAGTATTTTTTGATTTTTTTCAACACTATGTTTCAACAATCTTTATTTATTTATTTATGTAAAGAATTTCACAAAAGTGTGGCGTTTTGTCCATGAAGGACTTCAAGGCCATATCACAAATAGAAAAATGTACAGCAAAGATTCGTACACTAGTTGTCAAACAGCAGGTCAACAGATATTTATGTAGTACTAGTAGATTACAAACACATTCCAAAAAGATTACAAGTATTTATTTATGAGATGGGATTTAAGCATGCGTTTGAAGCAAGAAAAGGACATGGGGGAGGTTAGAGAAGTGGGAAGAGAGTTCCACACGCTTGGGGAGGTGGAGGAGAAAGAACGACCGCCTAGGGTCGGGTGTCGAGTAAATGGGGTAAGAAGTTTAGCAGTGCTTGAAGAGCGAAGGCGCGAGCGAATTGGAAGAGAAGAAATATTGGTAAGTTTGGAAGAGAGGTATTCTGGGGCGGACAGGTTAAGACACTGAAAAGTAAGAACAGCAATTTTATATTCAATTCTGCCTTTGATGGGGAGCCATCGGAGTTGCGACAACAGGGGTGAAATAGGGTCATAGCGAGAGGACATAAAAATAATTCGAGCGGCAGCATGTATTACACGCTGAAGACGATGAAGAGAAGACGCAGGTAAGCTAGCGTGAATGGAAAGGCAATAGTCAAGCCGAGATAACACTAACGAAGTGACAAGAACTTTTGTGAGCAAGGGGTTAATAGAGGAGCGGATACTGCGAATGAGACGAAGGGAGGAAAAGCAACACGACACTGTTCTCGAGATATTGGGTTTGAAAGTTAAGTGGCTGTCGAGTGTTATACCAAGGCACTGGAGCGTTGAGGTAGGCTTGATTTGAGCATCGCCAAGGAGGATGTGGTTAGAGGGAAGCAGGAGTCGACGCTTTGAAGAACACCACATAGCAGTCGTTTTTGCAGGATTTAGTAGGAGATGGTTTGTCTTCAACCATGTGGATAAGGCATTTATACATGCTGAGAGTCTGGCACTGAGCAGTTGAGATTGAGAAGGGTTAGAACGGCCATACAGTAAAATATCTTCAGCAAACACATCAATAAACAGGTCATGCGTTTCAGGGATTTGGATAATGTCAGAAGAGTACAGTATGAATAGAAGTGGGGCCAGGACTGAGCGCTGGGGCACGCCACAATCGACAGGGACACACGAGGAGGATGACTTGCGCAGGAAGACTGAAAGTTTTCGCTCCTAGGACAATCCTATGAAACAATCTTGGAATCTACATTATTTGTCTAAAATCGAAGCAATCTGAATTGATTGCTGTTTATATGTCGGATCATTAATAGAATACAAGAGCTAGCTTTATGTATAAATATGGTCCGGTGTATTTGCGAATCGTTTAGCAAGATGCAAGTAAAATGCCTCCTAAGTGGTACTCCGACAAGTTATCATTTTTGTACAAGTAATATTTGCAATCTACACAGATTCGTAGTGTTCGTGGTAGTGCATGGGTTGATGACATGATGTCTTTATAACACTTCTACATTGTTTTGATGTAAAAATTTTCGGTTCGCTTTTCTAAGTTTAGGATTCTTTTTTTTCACTTTTTTTAAATTCGAATCGGCTGGGTGGTCTGTATACGTCAAAGTTATCTGCTAAATGTATGGATGAAAATTATCGAAGCTTGATGTTGGTGTTGCCTGCTTGTGAACGGAACCTTGATTACAATCTTATGACAGGTGAGTTTGTATATTGTAAGTACCGGTACTTCTGTATGTACAATTTATCCGTTAAGCCAGTGATAAGTCTTCTCACTGCCCTCCAATGTTTCGTCGAAAAATCGCTAAGTTGTATATCGAATCAACTCACGGATTCGATTTTGAACTTCAGGTGGCAGTTGGAGTCGATCAGCGCATTACAGAAAAAACCTCGAGCAAATGAAATCCAGATAAGGAATGGATAGATGCCATAACTCCTAATTGTATCCAATGCAGTGATTGGATTATTAAATCCATTCGATTCATTTCTTTGTTGGTGAAGAATTTGTGATAGAGAAAATGTAAAATGGGTTTTAAAAGACGGATATAAATGATTAAGCGGACACAATGACTTCGGCAATTGCAGTAAGTCATGAAAAGTCGCAATGACACAAATGATAGGCCTATAAGCAAGTAGACTTCTTCTCGGATCTACGAAGATTTCTCCTTCTTGAAGAAGGCCTGTAATCTGATGCTGTGTTTGCGCTGGATATTGAGTTTCAACATAAATCTGAAAATAAGAATTTCTGCTCGAAATAATTCGTTCGTTGATATTTTCCTGTAACTGGCTACTTGAGTTGTCGTTGGATCATCAATATAGTTCAGAGGTGTCCAAAGTGTGGCCCGTTGGCCGCATGCGGCCCACGTCCTTTTGAAATTTTCAGAAATCGTTTCATTTTTCACATCTGTAGAGTTGCGTTGAATATTGATTGTTTTTTCTAAATTATATATTTCAAGTTTAAATTGCAAATTTAGATATCACAATGATGATTTCGTTTTCCATGACGATAGTATCAGCAGTTGTTGAAGCCTTTTATACCTTGATTTAAGACTCCGTCAAAGCGATTCCAAGACTTCCAGCACATTGAGAAAATTTTCAATGTCTTCAATGCTCCGCTATAGCGATAGCTATATCAGAAGCAGATGAAGCTTTGCAACTTGAATTGTGTGGCTTATAAATTAATCAGTTATGCCTATGCAAGGCTACTCTGCCAATCATTCGATTTTGGCACCCCAATTAGTGATCCGCTTTGGATTGCGCTTTCACTCACAGTTTGGAAGTATTTGTCCTTGTGAGTCAAACATTTTCCACAATAAAGTCTATCAAATCTAGAGCGCCTTAGCCTCAGTTGACGCGAAGAAACTGACCTACAAAGTGCGGTAACTACTACTAGTAACTAGAAATTTACTTGTTTTACTTGCGTCTAATAGGCATAGATAGTGAAAAAGTTGAATGTGAACTGCAGTCCGCGGCCTTATTTCCCTGCCAAATGCTGCCCGCGCCCGTATAAAGTTTGGACAATCCTGATAGAGGTTCAAGTTGCTTTCAAGCAACGACCGCAATCGGTAATGAATGCTCCATATCGACCACAAAGACATATTTTACTGCGCCGACTTGCGCATTATGGCATTTTCAGTGAAATTGCTCTAAATATTCTTGAGGAATTCTGAATGGAGTTCCCTTGTCGCGTGTTATAAATTTAGAAGACCTAATAGTCCGGGAGCCAGCGTGAAGTTGTGCAGGGAACGAGGTAGTACATAAAACTTTCACATAGCATAGTACACCTCTAACCTACTGCAAAACTTCGCGTCTGCCGGATCAGATCATTTGCTTTTCAGAAATAGAGATGATAACAAAATCCCATGTATTTCCAATGGTAAAATTGTGACATTTGAGGTGTTGACTCCATTTTTTCGAATTTTTGCTCATAAAAGTTACACAAATTGGTATTTTGTTGAACTGGTTATTATAGAAATCATCTACAGATCATAATCTTTCAAATGAGCTATCATTCAGTGACAGAGGATGAAGTAAAGTGTACAAACAGACACTTTTCGTTAAAGTATATCAACAATTTTCCTGAAATTTCTATGCTAAAATTTGCAGTTACACCAACGAAAAGTGTCTGTTTGTACACTTTACTTCATCCTCTGTCACTGAATGATAGCTCATTTGAAAGATTATGATCTGTAGATGATTTCTATAATAACCAGTTCAACAAAATACCAATTTGTGTAACTTTTATGAGCAAAAATTCGAAAAAATGGAGTCAACACCTCAAATGTCACAATTTTACCATTGGAAATACATGGGATTTTGTTATCATCTCTATTTCTGAAAAGCAAATGATCTGATCCGGCAGACGCGAAGTTTTGCAGTAGGTTAGAGGTGTACTATGCTATGTGAAAGTTTTATGTACTACCTCGTTCCCTGCACAACTTCGCGCTAGCTCCCGGACTATAAAGGGCGCATCGAATGATCTTGCTAGTTGCTACATTTTCTGATGCGTCGCAAGTCACACTGAGTTCTAGTTGATGATTGAAGATGTCTTGATACAGATAGTATTGGACTACATTTTACCAATAGCAATAGTAATTGATCTGACTAGAATGATGTCAAATACTAATTAATGTAGTCAGATCAATTACTATTGCTATTGGTAAAATGTAGTCCAATACTATCTGTCTCATATTTCTATTCCTCCTTTTCCCTACTGAAATTTGTTAACACAGTTTTTACTTTTTACTAGATTTCTTGTCTGCTCCCTTATTTCCATAGAAATTAACAATACCATAGAAATACTACTTCTATGCTTATTTCCTGTTAATGTGAAATTTGAATTCATGACTTTTGCGTTTATGTTAAATTCCTTCTATCTGATGATGGTTGCCGAATAGCAACCGAAATTAATTATGTCATAATTAAAGTAAAACATCACCAAAACCTTGGCTCTTCCTCAACAATTAAATATAATGAGTTATAGTTATCATTCATTCATGATATTCTCTTAGAATTTGACTTAATTCTAATTTATTTTGACCTCTAATCATTTGAACTTTATTGCTGACGTAAGAGGGAGATTGCCCCTTGATTCATGAATGTGAGCCTAACGACGCCCTCGTAGTTAGACGCCCTGGTTAGCAGTTGAGTTCCCGATTTCATCAGTAAGCCGCTTTTACTTTCTTCATGAATGGAAACTACGAATGAATGGTGTATGTATTGCTGTTGAGGATAATATTCCATCTTCATTTTGTTACTTGAGATTCAGACGTGAGTAACAAATTTCTTTATGTTAATAGCAAAAACAAATTCTAAGCCATTTATTTGGAAACTCGTGCAGGTGCCAACAAACGGAAAATTTGCCGTTGACTAATAGTTAATACTTGTAATCGTAAATACTTAGTCAAGAAGGAGAACGTGGAAAGTCTAAGCAATTAGTTGGAAAAATATTATGCGGTAACTACGGAACTGACAACCACTCATATTTTTTGTATATCACATTTTTTGCAGTAAATCTAGCGCAAATTGTATTTCGATATTAGTGGAGTTATCGAAGAAAAACTCTTTGTTAACCTTTCGATGTATGAATTAAAAATACGCGTTCGTTTACATACCGTAATCGTTTTGTCATTATATATTTTATAGGCTTTTACATTACCAAAGACTGAATTAATTTGTGGTTAGGAATAGAAGACACTTGGAATCAGGAAGTATAAAAGAACAAAATATCCCTGAAATAACTCCCTGATTTCTCTTTCAATAGCCTCATTTTTATCAGCAAAATTGTTTGAGGTCATAACGTGGAAGAATAAGGTGATAATGCGTTTCGTAACCTGCTCAAACTTCATTCTTGTTGACTAACGCAAATATTTTCAATAGATGCGTCATTTCTTTCAGGTATTTTTATGTGTTTCTTAGGAAATTGCGAGGTGAATCTCTGAAGTTGGAATGGAGAAAGATTGTGAGTTTGATTAATTCGTGGAGATATTTTAGTGTTTTGAAGTTAGAAATATCTACTGAATTTTGAATATGCCTTCTTGAGGTTGAAAGCAATGTCAACATAGAAGCTATTCTATATTGAATTCTGATTACTCATTTTGCTAACGCGTAGCAATGTTATGATGCGATGCGCCTCAATATTTTCAATGTCCCATCCAGGGATCGCAATTTTCCGTTTTTTTACTAAATTAGTCTAACGTGAATATTTCAAATTTATGCATTCAAACCCCGGTTTTTCCCGATTTTCCGTTTTCTTGGGTGAATTGCGATCCCTGGTCCCATCTGATGTTTATCCATGATAATCTCAATGCAAGTACCTATATAGTGGATGTCTTATTTCTTTCAGTTCTCATGAGTTCTGCGACTTTGATCTCTGAAGGAAGATGAGACATGGAAAACCTAACGTGAGTTCTGGTAATTTTTTCATTTTCAGATTGTTCATTGCCTCAAATTCGTAAGTTTTGAGTCCTGTTGCGCAACTAGCCACTGGATTTAAAATTACGTTGTTTGAGGTTGGGTCGGCATATCTTTCAAATATATTTGTTAATTGATGTATTCATTTCAGTCGTTTTGTACCGATGGTCAGTGGATTCCTGTGTCATGCTGATTACAATATTAACTAACAGTATGATCTGGGAGTTAGTTGATTATTGGAGTGTACGGCATGTATAGCAGGAAAAAAATTCAAGTGAGTGAAATTTGTGGTCATTTGTAGTATTATTCGGTTTGATTCCGGTTTAGTATCATCCTGAGTACAGCAGTTATGTATAATGTCGAAATCTTATCCGTTTGATTTACACAAAAACCCGTTAAGTCAAACTGTTAATCCTTCATTAATCCTGATGAAATCCTTCACATTTATTTAGTCTGCTGCGATATTCTTCTATCCGTTGTTGGATCGCGAGGATTTTTGTATAGGGACAAAGGCGGAGTTCTGTCTGATGTCCTCTTACTCGGTGGGAACTGTCATTGGTTTTATTGGAAAGATTCCTTAAAATGGTTTGTTAAAACATTTGTTAAAATGTTTGTCACTGGTTTGTTAAAAGTCTTTCCTTATTTGAACGCATCTTTCTACGTCCTTTGACATGCCAAAGTTTTCTATTGAGCTAATGCGTCTTGCAGTGTCTTCTTTCCAAAAAGGAAATGCTGTTTAATTTTTCGTGAGTTTGTAGGCTTGTTAAACTAGATACGTGATTACTGTTTATGACTGGATTGTAAACGGCAGATGCTTGATCGTATGCATTATCTCATGCCCGTTATCTTATCAGTTATAAAAGGTACATTTAGCTTAATCCTAGTAAATGGGGGGAGAGATGGGATACTACGTGGAGTCTGATGGTATACCCGTGCATTTATCAGCAACCGCTGCTGATAAAGACAGATTATCATGAAAGAGGCGTCAATATTTGAAGCTGTCAAATCTGTAAAGAGGAAACATGAGGCATTAGACGAGTGAAGAATCTTATTGCATGAAAGGGATAAAAATTGAGTATGACAGGAAGCCATTAAAAAAGGCGATTTGATCGGAGTTAGGCAAGCAAATGAATTGTTGGACAATACTCAAAATAAAGTGAAGTTCGGCACACAGAAGCATTCGAGTTATGAGTGAATAAAGAAAGCGTGTCACACATTGTTAAAAGTGGCCAAAAGGCTGAAGACTTCCAAAGAACTTGATATTTTGTTGTATCACCCTGCCACCCATGCTTCACCTAGATTTCTCGCATGCTCAACTTTCGTATAACATGAGTTGTCATCTTATTTTCGTTGTAGATGATGACATGACGGACAGTGATCGAGAGAATAAATTTTCTGACTACTACAGTTAAATTTGACATATGCGCGCATAAGTGTATAATCTTTGGTATTAATGGGTTATCTCCCCCTCCCAGGTTTTCAAATTTCTCTAGCATCTGCAAAAATGTATCAATCGCCACCAAACTTCAGGTACACGTAATTAAGCATATTTTCTACCCACATATAAATTTCACGCAGATTCGACAAGTACTTTTTGAATTAGAGACGATGACGTGAAGTGTAGCGATGTCAGCTGCTTGATTTGACTTCGTCTGTTCGACGCATTATTGCTACTCGTGTGTGCATTGTTCTCTTTCCGTCTCCGTCTCATCCATTACTATTTGAAATCTTCCCACGACCACTACCTTGCCACACCTTTATTAATTTGAAAATGTTAGTGTAAGGGATATGGCTTTGTCATCATCACTACAGGTGTTGTCGGGAGATTACTTTGTTAACTTCAAGTGCTTTCTGCTCAGACGATGAGATCAGAAGAAATCAGATCAAGATGCAGCAACGCTTCACTTCAAGTTATCGCCCCTAATTCAGAACTTGTCCAATTTGGACAAGTTTTGGTATGTCGATAGAAAATATCCTCACTCACGTGCACTTAAAGTTTTGTAACGATTAATTCATTTCTACGGATTTTACACAAATTTGAAAACGTTGGGGGGGTAACCCATAAGTACCTAATCTTTTGTAATGAATATATATATATTCCTTCATACGTTCGTGTCTTTTTACCGATATCAAAATTACAATAACAACAGATGAATCTACTTCGGACCATAAACTGATTACAAAACGGAACCTCCTGGTATGAGCTCATGCGCGTCTAAGGGAAAATGCGACTTTATTGTTTTCCGATGAATATCGATATTTATCTGTAAGGCGAATTGGTACTTGTCGGCTATCTCCCCCCACATTTTCAAATTTGTCTACAATCCGTAGAAATGAATCAATCATCACAAAACTTCAGAGACACGTATTTGAGTATATTTTCTACCTACATGCAGAATTTTAAATGCAAATCTGAAAAGTACTTTTTGAATTAGAGACGATGACGTGCGTGGAGTGTAGCGATGTCAGCAGCTTGATCTAACTTAAGGAATATATAATATAAGCTTAAGGAATATATATTCATTACAAAAGATTGGGTACTTATGGGTTACCCCCCAACGTTTTCAAATTTGTGTAAAATCCGTAGAAATGAATTAATCGTTACAAAACTTTAAGTGCACGTGAGTGAGGATATTTTCTATCGACATACCAAAACTTGTCCAAATTGGACAAGTTCTGAATTAGGGGCGATAACTTGAAGTGAAGCGTTGCTGCATCTTGATCTGATTTCTTCTGATCTCATCGTCTGAGCAGAAAGCACTTGAAGTTAACAAAGTAATCTCCCGACAACACCTGTAGTGATGATGACAAAGCCATATCCCTTACACTAACATTTTCAAATTAATAAAGGTGTGGCAAGGTAGTGGTCGTGGGAAGATTTCAAATAGTAATGGATGAGACGGAGACGGAAAGAGAACAATGCACACACGAGTAGCAATAATGCGTCGAACAGACAAAGTCAGATCAAGCTGCTGACATCGCTACACTTCACGTCATCGTCTCTAATTCAAAAAGTACTTGTCGAATCTGCATATTTTTTGTATGGGGGTAGAAAATATTCAAATACGAGTATCTGAAGTTTTGCGACAGTTTTACGGATTTTAGACATTTGAAAACGTGGGGTGAATAACCCATAAGTACCGGCGAATTCATCAAATTCGCTTGATAATTGATATCATCAATACTAATGTATGGGCTGTTACTTTTCTTTGTTGCTTTTCTATTTACTGGAAAAATTTCTGTCGGTTTTTCTTATTCCGATGTTTCAATCATGGTTTCAATACTCGACTGCGCTAACCACTTTTGATGCAAACGCGGAATAATGATGTTCGAATGACGATTTAAAGCGGAAAAGCACGGTCATGTGTACAGTGCTACTAAGTAGCTGAACTGCATTTAATTTTGTTACGGGTGCACACAGCTCAAAATGGTTGGCGAAATTCATGGCATGGCAGATACAGACGCCCAAGTCATGACAATTTCTCTGCATGAATTTCGACACCGCTGGCACGCACACATCACGCATCTGGTAACAGACGCGCGCCGGTAACACACGCTGATAAGTGTAACAATATGTTAGTAACTCGTTGGAAACATCAAGGGAACCGGTATGCATCAATTCCAACACACACACGCGTGCGTTCATGCGCAGGTTTGGCAGTCTGATTGGGGCTGTTCATTAACTAAAATTCTGCCGACAGAAAATTAAACCGATTTAATATTCTGCCGGCAGAATATTAAATCGGTTTAATTTTCTGTCGGCAGAATTTTAGTTAATGAACAGCCCCTTTCATCGAATGGCTTCTCATTGCAGTAAACCGAGACAATAAGACTCCTTTAATAGATGTTGATCAGCCACTTATCTCATCGTACGATTATTGCGCAAATATCCAACAGAGCGAGGTTATATGAGGCGCGCTTACAGCAAATGAGGGACTTTGTTATTTATGGAATTGCATGCCTTTTACAACAACGGTACTTTGTTGTTTTTTTAATTCTTGATCAAAACCAATCTGGCGTCAATGAGGATTCTTTTTGAGTGTTCGGCAAGTGTTTTGGTGTCTCAACTGATAGAACGATTTTCAAGTGCAGCCATTTGAGCATTCAATATGATCTACACTACATCATTGTTGCAAACATTTGAACACGAAATGGATCAATTCATGGCGAGGGTATAAGTGTGCACTGTCTTCACGTAACTGGCCTGGATAACATGTAAAAAATGAATGATGTCCTCAAAGCTAATAAGAAACAATGGTGTAAAATTCACTAATCAAGATTTGTCGTGTGGTCGAGCGAGCGCGGACTAATAATTTCAATTATTGCGTCCACTTTCAAATTGTTGCACGCTATCGCAATTGAATAAATACTTCAAAGTACTACACACAATCAAATTTTACTCCTTAATGCTTGATGACTTGATTATTATTACTTAAATTACTGTGCAATGATAATAAATTCTCGTTTCGATGATCTTCACAACATCTCATAAAGTTCAATACTTAGATCTACTGATAAATTAGTTAGTAGCCACTTATCGTCGGTAAAACAAACCGATAGAAAAAGTCTTCTGTTAAACTGAAATTTTATCATTAAATTGCGTGGTGCCATCAGTCTCTATTGTAAAAGGCCTTTCTGTCCGCTCTAGTTTCCCTATTAAACCTCTTTGTTTTGAAGTAATATGCAAGATACAAATGATGACATGGGCCTATTCTAATAGCAATGTCTTTCGCAATTGCATATGCAAAGTGCGATATCGCACAAATCATGGACATTGGATTGGTACAAACCTCATTTGACCTACATACGGCGACGCAGATGAAGTAAATTTATGAGAGAACATGAAATTTGGAAGTTACAACAATTCACCAGAAAGATGGAGCCATAGACATCGGATAACATTATTAGGCCTAATAATGTTATCCGATGTCTATGATTGACACAATTTCCATCCAACTGTATGATAGAGCAAGCCAAAAATAGCGCATGAGCGTCAAGCAACTCAGCATCACGAAAATTTTCTTACACTTCACATCGCTTCATGTCATTTTACTGCTGTTGCTGGGACTGCAAATGTTGTAAAAAAATTAAAATATAATTCCCCATTCATGATGACTTCGATCTCTTTGTTTGAATCCATAACTTATATATCCGATATAATTGTGCTATTTTTAAAAAGCTGTTTCCGTTCTTTTGAACTCACGTGTTTTTCATGGAATCCAGAATTAATTTGGATTCTAAGCATTCCTACTCCATAGTTCCACGGAATTTAGAGGTCAAATTTTCTGAACTGTAATCTATCTGACTCCATAGAGATGATCTACCTTGCATCATACTTTACGTCCACTGATGACCTCGAAGGTAGCAATTACAAATTCAGCTCGTTATAAGCAGGAGTGGTCATTTTAGGCATAATCATAAGAAGTTCAAGAAAACATATGCAGCTTTGTGGAAGGCTGAATAAAGTGCACCATGAGAGGAATTTTTAGATGAATGACATGTGTACACACTTGACATGTACTACTTCATAAACTATAATCAATCACAATTTCCCTAAAACCACTGAAATTTGAAACATAATTAGAAGTGGTTCAATTTTCATGAACTAGCTACCCGACCTTGTGTTCTGTAGCTTGTTTTGGAATGTAATTGAAATTCTAATGTGCACATTCGTGGTCAGGCAATCTCAAAAGAATATTTAAACCTCTGACGGATAATTTTGACAAGAAGAAGACATAAAGTCTGACGCTTGTTTGCAACATCGGACGCCATTTTTTTGTCGAGGATTCTCACCTTTATCGATTTTTATAGATGCGATGCTAAAGGTTTTGTTCACTTAAATTTGGCAAAGCGGTTGTACTTTGACAATCAATGATTTTGCGCAGCCTATTTGTTGCGGCCATCTGTGACAGATGGCAAATAGTCATCCAGTAGTCTTAACTGCAAATAACGAAAACGAACTAACTTGTTTTATTGCAGCTACAGTTTCAATACTTTGAATTGAAGGATTGCTGATGCTATCACGTGCAATCGTATGAATGTTTTATTAAAATGGGCCATCCACTCTCTATAAAGCTTAATGGTAATTTTCCCACAAGCCAATTAACTAGGTCAGTTAATCTCCCTAGACGGAGGTCAGCAAAGGCAGATGCTGCTCAGAATTGCTGTCAGCAGCTGTACCTAGCTGTGCGACTCGGAGAAATAACACAATGGGAGTAGAGTGGGTGGAATGGGCATTTTTTGAAAAAAATCTGAGTTTCTCAATGTTGTTCATGCACCAACTGACCTACATAAAAAATGCTAACATGAAATTATTTCTGTTTGTTTTGTGTCGTAAATCCATAAAGGTCCGGGATTATTTAAATATATAGATATAAGTCAATAAGATATATGTCATTCTATCAGAAAGTTGTCAAAACACTTGTTAAGTATCACCATCATACTGTTAATGTCAACTTTTGAAATAATTGTTTGAATGATAATTATGGTAACGAACAGCTTTCTACAAACATGCGAGTACAAACATGTACAAACTACAAAGTATCACTTACCTGCAAAGAGGAAGAAATCCACAACAAAGCTATCTCATGACCCGCTTCTGCATGCTGGAATAATATCCATTTATTACAAAATTGCTACTTCGTGAAATATTTGCAACTTAGTGACATTAGAAGAATGAGTCTATAATGAATAATTTAATTTTAGGGATTAGGAAAGCAAATCAGTGATGTATCTCAAGTTGGCATTAATTGGGGCGGGCCGATGTGAGAATGTGTCAATTTGGCATATCGATAAAATGTGACAAAAATTGTTTTTCATTGGTGGTGTGACAAAGTGTAGCTAATTCACACACCCAGAAAATAATGATGGAAATAGTGTGTTCACAGTGGCATGACAAAATGTGATGAAATAAATTAGGAACTTCGATTTAGCGACATAAAGGAGAACCTTTTTACTCGAAGTAATTATTATTTATTGCTCTTTTATGCTTTATTGATGATAACATCAGTAATATGCAAAATAGACTGTTTGTTTCCTGTCTTGCTCCCAATAGTGGCTTGTCCCTCTGCCAGGTAAGCGTGTTATTTGCTCACTTGTTCGAAACTGATTTCGAGCATGATGACTCAATTGCAACCTGCATTCTGTGACCACATGTTTTTTCGATTGTCATATCCATTGCGTAGGAGTCTACGAATGCATGCTTCCGATGATTTATATATGCATGTGATGTACCATAGTGTTCATATTTGCAACTGAAATGAATTTATACTTTAGATCTTAGAGCAAAAGAATAATAGTAATTGTAGCAAAATTGAGAGGCATTTCTTCACTGAAAGCAAAAATTAAATGTCCTGCTTCAGCTGTGACATAATTTCGTTGGTCAATTTGTGCTGCGAAGGTTATTCAGAAAAATTTTACTTCAAAATTGAATAAAAAGCTGTAGAAGTCTAACCATAACTGCAACAAAACGGCAATGTTTGCAATATTTATGTAAAATTTCTTCACAAAAAACAAAAATTAAGCATTTTACCTGTTTTTACCCATGGTCTGTCCGTTGCAACCCCAAATCTCGGAGCGAGCATTGGACACATTCAGCGGCAGTTTTTTGTGGATTACGCATAATTCATAAAAATCCCTTCAGTGTTCTATTTCCCGGTCTTATAGTCAACCAGATATTTTCATTTAATTTTTATCGATTTTGTCCCGCTGCTGCCTCCTGAAATTTATGGTGAATATTGCGCTGCAGGTTCAGCGCATTTTTTGAAATTTAACATCACAAGCGAGGTTGAAAGTTACCAATTTTCTGTCGGCATGTGTCAAAAAAAATTTGACCACATGTCTCCAGTTCAAATGTAGCAAAGCGCAACAAAACTCCCGATTATCAAAATGTGTCACAGATCCTAATGTGGTGACCCAACCCTGCACTAATCGGGGAATTTAAGCGTTATCTTCTCCTTCGTACTGACGGTTTAAAATTGCCCACAGCATCTTTTGAATAAATTATGTTATATTTATATATTTGCTTCACAATGAGCGGTGAACGCATCACAAAAAATACATGGTAAAAGTCAAGATAAAAAGATAAATAAATATAGACAACTACACAATAATTACATGTACAACTAAAATCTGCCATAGCGTATAATAGATTTACTAAAACGTGCTGTCTTGGCAAAAGGTGGCTTCAGTGTTGCACAATTCCTCAACGTAGGGGTTCTCTCACAAAAAATGGCTCTCAAAAAAAGTGTGACATCATCAGTGAAGTTTGCCATTTGCCGGTCGACGTATGCTCGCTAGAGCAACAATTTCTTCCCAGATCTGTCATGAGTGGCCAAAGTAATCTCGTAGTCGGAGCTCCTTGGTTTCATTAGAATTTATATTGTGAATAGAGAGGGACAGCACACCAAGTCGATTTATTTTCCGGCAAATTGAATTTCCCGGGCTCATTGATCCTGTGCTGTCTTTGTGCACATTATTTTGTCATGCCTTCCCTTGGCTGTAAAACTGATAATTTGGCAAATCAATTGTTAGTATATTCAGGTAATAATAAAAAACCCCACCCGACACACCTGGAACAGAAAGACACTCTTTAAGGAAAACAACAAACACATGCCACAGCAGCACGACACATTAAACATCAAGAGTAGAAAGCAAGTGAGTATGCACGAATTACACAAGCCAAGCACGATAACAGATTCCCCTTTCTTTAAAAGAACAACGGAGTAGTTCTTCGAAACACGACAACTGTAGTAGACCGTAAACACTTTTTCCGCAAGGAAAAAGAAGTAATTAGATTCCAAGAATGTTGTCTGTCTGGCCAGAGATGATGCACTCGTGAAGAACTCGTGATGCACTCGCTTACTGGAGCAACCTCTTTTTGTCAAGCAGTCAGCCAATTGCTTTCCAGTACTTATCCAATTGATTTGGGACACTTCGCCTTTCTGAATCATCTCCTTGATACTGGCGATATCGATGCGCAAACGCTTTTCGGTCACAGATTTTGTTGAATGCAGTGTCTCATAAAGGGACTTGTCCGTAAAACACACAATCGGAATCGATCCACCATTTAGCTCTCCAGCCAGAACTTCTTGAAGCAATCCACCGATCAGATAAGCAGAATCAAGACTTTCCACCATGGCGAGAGATTCTGCTGCAATGGTACTTTTCACGACTCTCTTGATTTTCCGTGAGCTCCAGGAAATGGGACTGGATCGACCATTTTCCCCAGTAAGAAAAATGACGTATCCACCTGCACTTGAATATCCGTCACTCAAGTTGGCATACGAGGCGTCACAAAAAACACTGAGCTTGAGGCAGCGCACCTTACCTAGGGAAGGGAATCGTAGTTTCATATTTGCACCTTTGATCCGCTTGATAATCTTGTTGGCGTTGCAGAGATCTTCTACTTTCGGATGCTTGACTTTCATGCTGAGATCAGTGGCTTCGAATCCTACATCAGGTCTTGTTTGATTTGCAATCCAGTTGATTTGTCCAATTTTCTCACGAAGTTGTGATAATTCTTCTTTGTTAAGAAGATTGTCTTTCTGTTCAGAACGTAATCTTGACATTGGTGAGAGTTCTACACTATCAATATATGAACTTTGATCTAGGTAGATTGCACTGTGGTCTTGCTCAAAATTCAAGCCCAAATAATCATTCGCTGTCGTTTTCTTTTCCAACAAGGAAGGTTTTCCGCAGCTGATCAACAATTTCTTCCTCAAACTCCTTTTCTCCAGCCCAAAGAAAGTCATCGACATGCATTATGAAAATGCCCGCTGGTCGACTGTCTCTTGTCCAATAGAAGAACGTCGGTTTCAGTTTTGATTGTTGGCATCCGCATCGCAGCAGTTCTTCTGTTATGCTCTTGAACCAATGTCGGGAAGCGTCTGACAATCCATATGCACATTTCTTCAGTTTCCAAATCATGCCGTCCACGGCCGCTTCTTTTGGCGGTTTCACAAATATTTCTCTGTCAATGACTTTCCTTGTAAAAAAGCTGACTTGATGTCAATTGTGTGACACTTCCATTGTTTGTAACTGGCCAGCGCAAGAAGTATCCTCATGACATCCTTTGTTGCAGTTGATGAATCGGCTTGAATATTTTCTCGAATCTCGAATCCCCGAACAACTAAGCGAGCCGTATGAACCACACCATTATCACCTTCCTTTTTTGTGACGACCCACCGAGTGGAGATGGTTGGCTGACCTTTGTCCTCAATTTCTTCAAATACTTCGAAAAATTTCCATTTTTCCAATTCTTCATTTTTGGCTGATTCGATTTCTTCCACTTCTTGTATATTAACCGGGACAGATGTGATATTAACAGTGGCGTCATTTCTTTCCAGTCCTTGTTCTTTCCACTCAGATACATCAGTTTCAAAATTGATGCCACTTTGATGTCCACTTTCCAAATCTTTGATATTCATATCGGCCAAATTTCTTCCTGTAGCTTTTCCACCTCTGGTGAGTATCTCACACGATTTCCAGGAGTTATCATCATGCGTCCGATACTGAATTCTTTTTCCAATTTCTGGTAACTTGCATTTTAACGGGCAGGTCGTTTTCTGCATGTCACCTGTCTCTTTTCTTGTTTCGCTATTGCTGTCATCAGATGTCCCAAGTGGCAACTCGGTGTCCGCTGTTTCTCCCGTCTCTTCGTGTGTCTTCATCTGGAATTCTGATTCATCGTCCATTGTTTCGTTTTCTCTATTTTCAGCGCACAATTCGTTTTTTTGCTCTTCGTTATTCAATGTTCTCGAAACGTCAGTATCAATATCAGATTTTGTCAGCCTACATGTCGGCACCCGGATGTACGAACTTCCATGTCTAACGAAAACAATTTTCCCATCCTGTCCAATCACTTTCCCTGGTCCTCTTCATTTTGGGTTTCCTCGCTTGTAGTAAACTGCATCACCTTGCGTAAATGTAGCGCTAGATGAGTGGATCCTGTTTCTCAGTGCTCGCCGGATTCTTTCTGAAGCTTCAGCCTGTTCGAAAGCTTGGCGACCAGCATGCAGTGAATTGAGATGACGTCCAAATACTTCACTTATTGTGCTTCCGTGGAGCGCTGGAGGTTTGTCACTGAGCGTTGATGGGAGATTAGGGTTCCTGCCAAAAACCAGTTGGTAAGGACTCCATCCATATACCATTTGCAATGAGTTCTTTGCGTTCACTGCCCACAATAGAGCATTTTCTATTTTCATCTCTGGATTCTCCTCCAGCATTTTTCCGACGCAGTTATCAATAACGTCATGGTTTCTTTCGCACAAGCCGTTTTTGCCATGGGCTATAAGCCGCAGTGGTCAGCACTTGTATATTCAGATTTTCAGCCATGTCCTTGAATTCTTCATTTGCGAACTCTCCTCCATTGTCCGTCAATATCTTCTTAGGAATTCCAAAACCTCTACCAATCCAAACTTTCATCACCTGGTCGATAATGACTGATGGAGTTTTTCGTGTGATGACTGATGCAAGACTGAAACGTGTTGCCATATCGATCAAATGAAGGAAATAAAGTCCTGGCTTTCATTCCTTCAGATCCATAGCCACGGCTTCGTTGAAGTCAGTTGCGATCGGGAGGCTAACTCTGGGTCTCGCTGGCGTCTTCTTAAACTTCAAACATGTTTCACATTTGTCCGACACTTCATCCACTAGTTTCGCGACATCACTTTCTTCGTTGCCGGCATCTTTGATCAACACTTTCAGTTTCTCATTGGAAGGGTGCCCAAATTGTTTGTGTAGCTTTTCAATTATCTTCTTTTGATCAGTTCTTTCCTTGTTCGAGGAATTGATCAGAGCTGTTTTTGTGTGTTCATAATCTGTTGGGGGTTGTTCAAGGGAAACACAATAATGGCCCGACGATGTACTTTCTAATTCGACGTCTCTTCCAAAGATCGAAGCTCTGTCATTTTCCAGATCCAGACGAACCTTGGCTTTCTTCATAGCTGGCTTACTAAGGAGGAGCGGGATGTCACTTTCGACTACATCTGTGGTAAGATCACATTCAACTCCTGCAATGATGCATGGGAAACTGATTCTCTCCTTGGATGTCAAGCATCTTCCTCCTCCAAATCTGAAAATCGTGTCACTGGGTCATCTTTTGATCTGCGAGGCGTTTTCCGGGGTCAAAGTCTCCAAATAAGCTTTCATCCAGAGTTCTCCTGCCACCGTCGAACTGCATGCACTGTGGAGAACGGCTTGACTCATTGCCTCACAAGTGAGTATTTCCAACTCATTCCTGTTGTTTCCTGTAAACAGTACTGCCCTCTCAATTTTTTGCTGATGTTTTCGTAGGCGTCTGGACAATCTTTGACGAAGTGTCTTATTGATTCGCAGCTCTTACATCTCAAGGGTTTGCCATCTGGACCTGGTGGATTTACCTTTTTCGAAGGGAAATCGATTCGAGCTTGATTCTGGTTTCTGAATTCCGGTTTCGCTTTTCCATAATAAGGTTCACGCCAATGTTCATATCCATATCTCCCTCCTTGGCCACCGTATCTTGATCTTCCTCTTCCCGGTTGATTCCTGATATGAAGGTTGATCATCATGGTTTCTTCTTCTGCTGTGAAGACCTCACTCTCAATTTTGATATTTTTCAGCTTGATATCATGATCCACTGCCACTGCCTGTTTTCCAAAGAATTTCTTGAGCGCATTTTCCATTTGTTTGAACATCGTTGCTACGTCTTTGTAGTCTACACCTGTGAGTACAATTTGTCTCTCTTGACTTTTCAAATTAGATCCTTCGAGTAACTTGAACGCCAACACCGATAGATAACTCCATCTTGAAACGCTTCGTCTTATGATAAAGTTTCTCAAATTCGCACACATACATGTCCATTGTCATGTCGCTTGCTCGCTTGAATCGATCAAACTCCGCATATGCCTCATAGGCTTCCGACAATTCATCTTGTTTGAAAATTTTGTCCATGAATTTGATGAGCTTATCGAGATCATTCTTGTCATTGAGGTCAGTGACCGCCAGTTCGCCGAACACCTTGTCCCGAATTGACTGATTCCCTTCTTCAGGCAAAGATAACGCTACCGCAAGCACCTGCTTTTCTGCCTCTACCTCAGTAAGCGCTTGCCAGACTTTGACTTTTTCAACCCACCGGTTGTAGGGTTTCTTCTCTGAGAAAGCTGGTGGGGTTTTATAGTTGTTCGCCATTCCCAACCACTCTCTGCTACCATGTAAAACTGATAATTTGGCAAATCAATTGTTAGTATATTCAGGTAATAATAAAAACCCCACCAGACACACCTGGAACAGAAAGACACTCTTTAAGGAAAACAACGAATACATGCCACAGCAACACGACACATTAAACATCAAGAGTAGAAAGCAAGTGAGTATGCACGAATTACACAAGCCAAGCACGATAACATTGGCCTCGTCTGATTTTCGAGTCAGATTGATTTTACGCCAGGCGTAAAATGGTGACCTTTCCTACAACCACATCCGTCTCAAACATAAACAAGAAACTCGCTTACGAGAATAATCCTCCTCCACCTACACAGAGCTCAGTGCAGGAATGTAGAAGCGGCATTTCAACAACCGAAACATTTGCATGCTACTTATACTAGCTTTATAAGTTATACTGTCGGTTTTACACTTATAAAGTTGAATGCCAAGTCAAAAAGGTGGACAAATTATCATGGCTCACAATTTTTTTGATGCATTAATTCATTTAGGATGAACATTTGCTGTAATTCTTTCGCACGATATTCAAAGATTGTGGCAGACAATACTTAATTTGCATGCATTTTGTTTTCAAAAATCTCCATTTGAGTTGTATTGAGCGCATCATACAGGGTGTGTTAATTAATATGTGATAGTATGCCTGTGTATTTAGGATTGCCCTACGAGACAAGATTGCCAACGTAAAGCACGGTCAAGAGTCAGAAAAGATTTATATTCTTATCTTCTGTACAAGCTCATAAATTTCAACGGAAGGCGCGCATGCACGTGTCCACTCAAGCACTCTTCAAGAAACATGCCACTCACAGAAGATTATATCTACAAAGTTATCAACATTCACACCTGCCTCTCATCAATCCTACAGCCTCTGACAATCAACACTTGTACATTGCAATTTACAGACAAATTTCTAACATCCTCCCACCTCTTTTGAGAGGGAGTTAAATCACTATCAAAAGATACAACAAACATCGAAAAACAGTAAAAAAAGGATAGTCAATTTACAGGTCAGATCACTGCAGTCACTAATCCACGTTGAAGTCAATCGGCGCACGATACAACTGATGAACAGAGAAGAAGAAATGAAATTATGTACATCGATTGCTCATTTTTCTAACATTACACAAAATTTGCCGACGTAGGCGTAAATACAAATCAGTAAAAATTTTAAAAAACGCTGTATTCACCAGGGTTCCTACGCCCTTGAATTGTCCTGGAATGTCCTTGAATGTCCTGGAAGTCAAAATGGTCCTGGAATGTCCTTGAATGTCCTGGAATTTTCGAAATTATCCTGGAATTACATTAATTATTTCTTTTTTTATTTTTGGCTGTCGGAATCGACTTTAATCACTAAAGACTTTCGTTTTTATTTCAGGATATTTATCTGTTGTATTCGCTTCTGTGATATATCAATGGTTTGCGGGCGCTTATAATTCTTACTGATTCCGAATGTGTGCATGAATCATGGGAAGCGAGACAATGATAATCAGCAATCTCATTTACTACCTCCGATGCAGGGACTTGAAAGTGATTACAGAAGTCTGGGTTGATAGTATTATTATCCACCGAACATCAGCATTTTCCACTTGCACTTAATTACTAAGAAGTAAAGTTAACTTCTGCCCTATTGTCAGCACCAGTTTCAATTGATTTAATTTTCCATAATTTTAGGAAGAAATACATTCAATGTTTTATCTACAGAATCTAATGTCATTATGCCTATCTTCTACTTTCACCTATTTGTGAGTTTTATCGATTTTTCTCTGATAAGTGGTGACATTCACGGCTAATTTCTCGTCAGACACAATTTTGTACTTCAACTCTTCGGTCTGACAAGTCCAAATTCCCCAGATATGCATCTTGGGTTGCACCAGTTTTGAATGATCCTCACTCAGTGAAATGTACGATTTGCATGTTTCAGTTTTCAATTGCAAATATGGGCAAGGCAGCTTTGGACAGTCACGCAAAAGGAATGAAACATACAACAGCTGTTGCAGCGAGTATAAATACTCCGAAACTCCTTTATTTTTCGAAAGACACCCCACCAGCGTCCACCATCGCATCTTCAGTCTCACTATTGGAATCTTCATCAAAAACAACTTCGATAACGGGTTCTATGTTACCACTCTCGTCGTCATGTGGCTCCTCACCTTCCAGTTCGACCACCGCAGTGACAGATTCACCAATTACTGGGTCTATCGCAAATGACTCCTTAGCTTTGGTTCTACTGACTCGATGTCTGGGAAATTCGCTAATATTCAAATGCGACTAGATGTTGCTGGATATTCATCTACTAAACGAATCAATTAATGTTTGACAAGCTTCTTCAAGCTGAAGTCAGTAGAGCAGAGATAATATGGTGCTTGAGATCAGTTTACTTACACTAATCACAAAATTGCTGCAATGGACTTAATCAAACATTTCCACTAATGTTTCCGGATAGTGAAATTGCAAAGAAATATCAAATGGGACCCGACAAACTGGCATACATAGTGTCTTACGGTATTGCTCCATACTTCAAAGATATTCTGGTGAATCAACTGAAGCAATCAACTGTTAAGTTCACCTCGTTTTTTTGAAGCATTCAACGATGTTATTCACAAAGGACAATTCGATGTTCAAGCGTCATTCTTTGATAACACAAAGAATGAAGTGTCTGTCCGCTATCTTGGGAGTTTCTTGGGTCATTCCCGGGGTCGATCTGCTGGAAGCGTTCAACGATGTGCACAAAGGTCTAAACATCTTCAAACAGCTTATTCAAGTAAGTATGGACGGGCCGAACGTTAATTGGGTGCTACTTGATGGAATCAAACAGATAAAAAAGAATGATCCTTCTTCACCAGAAATACAAGAGATGTGAAGCTGTTCTACATGTCATTCATGGAGCCTACAAGGCTGGTCAAGAAGCTGTAGGATGGCAAATACAACAGTTCTTGAAATGTTGTTATTCTTTGTTTAAGACCTCGCCTGCTCGTCGTGCAGACTACTTGTACGCCAACGAAGTTGAAGAAGAAGGTAGCAGCCAGATGTTTCCTTTAAAATTTTGTGGTCATCGTTGGCTTGAAAACGGCCAGGTGCTTGATCGGATAGTGCAAATTTTGCCAAGCCTACAACGGCCTGCAAACGGCACTGAATCCAAACGGCCGTCATGCTCGTCAATGTATGAAATTGAAGAACAACTCATCAGTCCTCAATCATCATTGCTTATTGACTGGAATTATCTCGATTTGTTTGCCATTACTGGAACCATTTTCGAAGTTTCCAATCAGAAACCGATGTGCTCACTTTATATAGCATAATGAAATAGATTCAATTCATGCGACCTGTTCTTTATTACCATAAGCATGTACGTATACGTTTATTCCGAGTGAATCCATATACGTCAGGGTTTACCGGTACTTTACCATTTCTAATGTTTGAGGTATGGAGAGATTGTCATCCTGGAATTTGTCCTGGAATGTCCTGGAATTCCTTTTATCATATGGCGTAGGAACCCTGTTCACACAGGTCACATAGAATACATGTCAATCTGAAGCACTATCAATCATATAAAAAAACACTGGATCAGATTAACAAGCAACATTCAAGCCCGTGAAACTTCAAGCGGGTACAATCTCTGAAGGGGCCGCATAATTACTCCTGACTTAGTCCGTACTCTGGCCACCCTGACCTTGCCATCCCGACCTGCAACCAACTCTGAAATCTTTCCCATGGGCCAATCCAAGCGCTTCTTATTATCAGCTCCCACTAACACGACATCGCCAGCCTTTAACTCAATTCGAGTTCGAGACTGCTTAGCCCCTCCAACCAAGTATGCTAAGTACTCCTTTCGGAACCTCATTTCTAACTCCTTTCTCAAGCGGTACATGGACTTGAATCTTTTGCCTAAGTTGTCCCCGCTCGCCTCCAATTCTGGAAACCTAGTCCTTTCAATGTTGTTCAAAAACATTGCTGGCATCAATGCGATCAGGTCATCATCGTCTTCGCTGACATAAGTCAGTGGTCGACTATTTAAAATCGCCTCAACTTCGAACAGTATAGTCAGAAGTTCAATGTAAGACAATCGTTGTCTTCCAAGCATTCTTTTGAGCAAATCCTTTATCATTCGGATTAAACGCTCCCACCAACCTCCCCACCAAGCGGCAGTTGGTGGATTGAATTTCCATTGTATTCGCTGAACACTGGCGGTGTTTTCAATCTTTTTCCAATCAAGCTTTTTCGACAAATTGGCAAATCCGACGAAATTTGTGCCATTATCGCTGTAGACAGTTGCCGGTCTACCTCTCCGAGATACGAATCGGGAAAATGCCATCATAAAATCCTGGGTTGAGAGCGAATTCACTAATTCCAAGTGAACGCATCGATACACAGCACAAGTAAACAGGACTATCCAAGTCTTACTTCGATCCTTCAAAAACAGAGGTCCGGCCAAGTCAACGCCTGTGACTGAAAACGCCTGACCTTGAGTCAACCTGTCGATAGGCAAAGGAGCTGTGTCAACAGTAACGGGTTTAGATGAATACCTCTTACAAGTTGTACATTTTGAAATGATCTTTCTTATCGATCGTCGCGACTGCAGAATCCAAACTTTTTCACGCAACTTCACCATCATTATTTGCACTCCACAATGACCATTGTTTATGTGTTCAAAATGTATCAGCTGCTCAACAATAGGATGCGCTGAGGGCATAAGAATCGGCTGCTTAAATGATTCAGTGTCATCCAAATTCAACAGTCTTGTCTTGACTCGAAACATTCCACTCTCATCAGTCTTCACATCAATCTTGAAGTTGATCTTTCGCTTCGAAAATGCTTCCGCCTGCACCAATCTAAAAATTGTTTTTTTCCACTTGATTGATTTCCTCCGAAGTTAGCTCACCATCCTCTTTCGAGACTTTTTTCACATTTCTTATGAAGCGGTTTATCCAGGCCATAGTTCTGAAATTCTTTGTATAACTTGAGAATCTGATATACCAATGCTGACTTGTTGTCGATACAAAAGCTTGAGTAACAGATTTTCGCTTCTCGCTTTCAACTTTCTCTTCATCTGTCTGTTCTGCTTTAATAGGCCACTTGTCTTCACATTGCCGTAACCAAGCTGGTCCCTCCCACCATTTCGATTTGATCAATTGTCCTGGGGAGCATCCCCGAGAGGGCAAATCGGCTGGGTTTTCGCATCCTGGAATATGCCGCCACACCAATGTCCCAGTCAATTTTCTTATTTCTTGAGTTCGATTTTCCACAAAAACGCCCCATTTATCTTCACGCTTGATCCAAGCCAAGGCTGTGGTTGAGTCACTCCAGCAATAGCATTCAAAAGTTGGGAGTTACAAAGCAGTCTCAACGGATTTCAGAAGACGAGCTCCGATCAGACAAGCCAATAATTCCAATCTAGGAATCGTCGGTCTAACTAGCGGTGCAATTCTCGTCTTTGCCTGCAAAAGTTGGACAAATATCGAGTCCCGTGATTCAACTCGAACGAAAATCGCAGCCGCATACGCCTCCTTACTCGCGTCACAGAAACAATGCAATTGAATTCGATCAGCAAGTCCGATATGAACATGCCGAGGAATTCGTATTTGAGTAAGGCTTTCAATTTCCTTAATCCATCCACCAAACCTGTCAGCTTGTTCTGATGGAATTTCAGTATCCCAACCTTTTTTAATAGCCCATAGCTCCTGTAACATCAGTTTAGGAATTAATAGCACTTTAATAACGGGATCAAACACTCTTGACACAAGGGACAAAATACTTCTCTTCGTCACTTTTCTCAATTCTTTGTCAACTTCGGGTGAAAACCGAACTGAAAGTGAATCTTCGTCCTTATGCCAGTTCAACCCTAAAACAATAGTATCAGGACAGTCGTTCTGAGATCTACTCACGGGGTCGTTGCATTCCCATTGTCTCAATTCCATCTTGGCATTTTCCATAACTTTGATCGATGTCGATCGAAAGTTATCAAAATCCTCTAAAGTATCGACAGAGGTCACCACATTGTCCACATAGAGACACTGCTTCAATTGCTGAGCAATAGCGGTGTCATCTTCACTTTTATCTAAATGATGTTTGATTACACTGTTCAGCAGGAATGGACTACAATTAAGGCCAAAAACCACCCGATTATGACGGAAGATCTTTACAGACTTCTCCTCTCTATTTTTCCACCAAAGGAATCGGAGATAATCTTTGTCCTTTTCACAAACTTCTATCATTTGGAAGGCTTTACGAATATCCGCGATCACTCCCACCTGTCGCATTCTAAAACGCATGAGAATTGAGGGGAGCAAGTCAATCAAATTTGGGCCAACTTCTAAGCAATGATTCAAAGACAATCCGGACTCGGTTTTGCACGAGGCGTCAAACACTGGCCTCACTGGAGTGGTACTGCTGTCAACTTTGAAAACAGGTCTATGGGGCAAATAATGACAATCATTTTCTATGTCATCCGACACTTCTTCGATAAAACCCTCACATAACCATGAATCGAATATCTCTTCATACTCCTTATATTTGTTTTCTTTCTCAAGCTTCTGAGTAATACTCTCCAAACGACGGTAAGCGACATTTCTGTTATTTGAGATCGAATTCATTCCCTCTTTCCACGGTAAAGCAACTCGGTATCTTCCATTTTCTGATTGAGAAACAGAATTCAGAAAATGATCCTCGATTTCCTTCATTTTTTCCTCTTTTGCTACGACCTGAATGGGATCACGAATTCCGATCGCCTCTAAGCTCCAAAGATCGCTCACAGGTGCTGTCTGATTCAGCAATGAAAGACTACTCATAGCAAAGTTGTCGATCCTAGAATCAGTATTCGGTAAGGGACCACTGAGAGTACAACCAAATATTGACTCAACAGCCAATAATCCACATGAAAGTCTCATCATTTTTCCTGTGATCAACTCACCCCAGTAATCGCTGCCTATCAATACCTCAATATCTGCATCATTGCGACCTGACGTCAGTGAAATTCCTTTCTCTTCGAGTTCCCGAATCCAAGGTCCATTAGGGACTCCATCAACTTTACCACAGATAAGGTCCTCATTCAGCAATTTTATTTCTCTACGGTTCTGATTCTGTATGCCCTCTAAAACAACCCGGTGAATTGCATGCCGCTTGCAATCACTCATCGATCCTCCAAACAGTGATTTTCTCAAAATTTCATGACCGAGAACAGGACTATGCAAATGTGTTGCGGTCGCTGTTTTAACATAACTGCGCTGATTGCCATAATCGAAAATCAATCGCACAATGCGACTCCCTTGTGGTCCCACAGCTCTGACATGTAATGTTTTCAATAGCACATTTCCTGTTGCATTACTGTAGTTAGCTGCTGACTCGGTCACTTCATCATGTGGATCGACGGACTGCGAATTTGACTTATGACACGGTAAATCGGGACACATGATTGTCTGATGCCTTCTGTTACAGGACAAACACCTCACATTTACGCGACAGTTTTGAATTCTGTGACCTGTCTTCAGGCACGCAAAGCAAGCCTTTTTCTCATTAACCGATTTCCTTTTCATCTCAAGGCTCAATGCTTTTCGACATTCGTTGCTATAATGATTATTCATATCACAGAAAATGCAATTACTACGCGTGCACAAAAGTCCCGCTGCAGTATGTAAACCACCAGAACTACGATCCTGCTTCCTGTGCATCCCTCTACCTGAATTATTCCTGCTGGCTTTATCCTCAATCCTGAGGAAACCCTCCTTAGCCATAGAAACATGTATGTCATTCTTGACCTCAATTCTTAAGAACTCCATCAAGCCCACTAATCTGTCTGAACTATCTCCACTTGAGCTAAACTTAGGAGTCCTCTGCCATGTCCTTAAAATATCCCCATTCAAACATGAAATGACAATAGGATACAAAAAACGGCTAAACGCATCAACAGTAACATTCATAGACTCTAAAGACTTCAAATGAGAATCTATCTTACTGTACAATTCAGTCAAAGGAAGTTTCTGCTGAGAACTTAGAAATCCTAGTTGTAGCAACTCACGTTCAACAAGGATGTCCTCATCTCCAAAGTGACTCCAAAGTGCTTCCACAGCTTTGCCGTAGTTGTCCGCAGACGGTGGGAAATTCTCGATAATCCCACGTGCCGTTGAGCCGTAGGCCGTTGCTTGGATGAGATATTGAAATTTATCACTATCGTGCAGAGTCTCGTCGTCGTGAATCTTCTTGAATTGTCCCCACCATCCGATCCACGTTCGAAGATCGTCATTGAACTTACGAAGTTCAATCTTGGGTAGTTTAAACTGTCTCTTGTCAGACTCGCTAGACGCCTGAGCCGACGAACCGGAAGGTGACGGTGATCGCGACGGCGCATTCAATTTTTCGAAGAACAGTTCCAATTTCCTGCGTAGGAAAATCCACTCGAGTTCGTAATTCTCCGCACTCTTATTCTCCTCGTCCAAGTCCTCGTCTTCTGCGTTGTTCAGAATCATGTCATTCAAGACATCGTCGTTCAATTTCACTAGATCCTCATGGACCAACTGAAGTCTCGTCGCTTTAGTCTCTACAGACAATCTGTCTGGACTTTCACTGTCTATTTCTTCACTTATTCGACTGACTAGACTTGTGAAATTGCGACGAATCACACTTCTTTTCTTCTTGACATCCATACTCAAATCAAATACTATCACGTCGGGCTCACCAGAAAATGTTAATTAATATGTGATAGTATGCCTGTGTATTTAGGATTGCCCTACGAGCCAAGATTGCCAACGTAAAGCACGGTCAAGAGTCAGAAAAATTTATATTTTTATCTTCTGTACAAGCTCATAAATTTCAACGGAAGGCGCGCATGCACGTGTCCACTCAAGCACTCTTCAAGAAACATGCCACTCACAGAAGATTATATCTACAAAGTTATCAACATTCACACCTGCCTCTCATCAATCCTACAGCCTCTGACAATTAACACTTGTACATTGCAATTTACAGACAAATTTCTAACAGGGTGTCCGCGCTCCCTGGAAAACCTGGAAAACACCTGGAAAATGAATTTTACCCTGGAAATGCTGGAAAACTTCATTCTCATACAACTTTTGTTTTTAGAATATTTTAGTGACTAGAATCTCCTATCATAACGTATACAACATGAATGAGACTGAACTGCATTGCATGGTTAACAATGAACTGTTGTCGAACTCCTAATCGTACAGTGTGGTGAATTACTAGGTATGAATTCCTTCACGCTGCTCGGTATGGTGAACTAGAAGTTGTAAATTCAAAATCCCTCATTAACGTCGTGTGGTATGGGGAACTAGGAGCCGTAATCTAGGATTAATGCTATTACACACTTGATTGCCGTGTGGCAGAATCTACTGACGCAAAATGGTGCTGAACCTATAAACTTAATTTAGGCACCAGGCTTGTTCCGAATGATCCGAGGCTAATATCGAATATTTTCAAACACATTTCAAGTAGGTTTTCCATATGTAGATATATTATTCCTGACACGTCGTGTGCCAATGAGCTTTCATTGGTCAATTATTCTCTGTGTCATTCTCTTAAGCTGATTGCGATCACTCTGATGCATATGCAGCACATCAACCATTATGTTCCTCTTTCTGGCTCTTGGTGTTCCACCTTCCACGCATTCACGCAGTAATGCTTCAGTTCAAGTGATCTTATCTGAATGGCAACGCTCTGACGTTCACCTTGTTGCATTTTATTATAGAGTGGACTTTACAGATATTCCGTTAATTGTTGCATTTCATTGTTAAGTCTTATATTTTTCGTTATTTATTGTTATACTCTTTATCTATTTTGTTCTCCTCAATCCGCAAGCTTTAAATTTGTTACGATCGATTATATTTTCATTTTTTTATAAATGTTAGCCGTCTAATGCATATATTGGTATTTTTTATTTGGAATCACCTGCGCCTTAAAAATTCAACCAATTTCACGCCACTTTTCAAACTTTTGTCTTCAGTAATATTAATTTTATGGTGTGTAAGATCCTTAGCCACAAAACTTTGGGTAGATTTGTCCCGGAATTTTTCTTCTAAATTTGACGCGTGCATTTGCATAAAATTTCCTTGCAGAAAGTCTGGAAATTTTCGTTCAAATTTGACCCCTGATTTTTGGTAAATTTCCCTGGAAAACCTGGAAAATGAATTTTACCCTGGAAATCCTGGAAAACATCTGGAAATTTTCATTCAAATTTGCGCGGACACCCTCCTCTTAGCTATACCAATGCACTCAAACCTGCTCCCAACATTTCTAGAGACATTTTCATGGGACAAATGAAATGATCAAACATGTAGTTTTTCAGAATCATCTGCCATTAACTTCGGTCAGATACTTTCCAATTTTAAAGAAAAAAAAGGAATTAAAATTTTGAACTGTTATTTGTAGTCACAAGGTGACATAATTGGTGAAAGCTGATTCCACCATTGGATAGAGAATGTGCCAGTTGTGTGACAGTGATTCAGAATCAAAGGGGGAGTTCCCTCCTCCCACGGTTTCAAGGCTCAACATGAGCTTGCTCTAATTTATCCTCTTATGTAGAAGTTGAACAGTAACTAACGTAGCTTAAATGATGCACGTGCATATTAAGCAAAGATCATTTTGCACAATGATTCCTGAAACTGCATATTTATCCTTCAAGATTCGTATGTTTGTCACTATCTATAATCTAGGATGTATCAACATTCTCCATGTAGACTGTCAGATATTGTCATTTGATGTGCGTGTACGTAAAAATCTTTCGTGTGGTATGACTGCAATTGTTGCGCTGTCTATTTCTCAGATAGCGAATTGTATGCGCCATATGCTGTATAAGATTTCATCACATCTTTTCTTACAGCCATGACTGACAACATTGACATTGAAGAAGAAAGCGATGAACTGAGCATAACTCCTCTGTAAGTTGCGCTTTATTAACACTTCTGGGACGTCTTCTCTAAATTGCTCATATTTCAGTGGCGCGGGACAAGAAGTTGGACGCTCATGTATCATGATGAAATTTAAGGGGAAAAGGATAATAGTAAGTTGATTATTTCATGATATCTACTGCTGCCGCTGTATATTCTCTAAGGTTGAATTAGTTTACTCGATGTATTACGTAGTTGCAAGGACTTGCTAGATTTAGTGATATTCTAGGACGGTGGACTTCCGTTTTAGTGCGAACTTTTTCAAGACCCACTCGTTCGTGTAAGCTTCGTATTATTTTATATTGACTTCTGTATTTGTCCAAGACTAATGAACGAAACTAAAAGCCAACAGCAATTTTGAGCTAACACTGAGCATACACATATCATGCATGTGATATAGAAGTACATGTAAGACATGTACCAGTGTGCAGAATAGACAGTAGTGTTGTGTTCGTCCTATATGTTTAACTTCCGTTTGCGATTTCGTCAAGATCTAATTTTATTTTATTTTTCTGATGACACCTGGCTTTCGTTTTTTCAAGTTTTCATCACTTATTAATAATTTGAAAGGGCTCATTAAAGAATTACCTACATTATTTCATTCATTGGTTTACAGCATATGTATAAATATTGCATCTCAGATACTTTTACAATATTTGCCACTGCTTGTTTGTAGCCTAAGTAGAACATTAACTTCGCATGCCGGTACTCTTTTTGTACATTCACTCAAACGCTCATGTGTATTTTGGTTCTCAATGATTCTCAATGCCTCTTCGCGGATACTTAGGGTGTCGGTCCAATACACTGTGCAAGTTGATTTTGGGAAATGCACTCTTATTGGCAGAGCACCGGCGTGCGTTCAAAAGCGCAGACATTGTTGACTAGACGCTGACATCTAGCGAATTTACATTCATACAGATTATCAATAAGTAAAACTCCCTTTGTCGTCTCTCACATCTAAATAGAATCAACATGGGCAAAACCTGCGCTGCTTGTGGCTGTTTGAGAGGCTTGGCTGCATCCAAAGTTGACTCCGATGTGTCATTGCGTAGTTGTCCATTAACAGACACAAATCTCGAAACTGGGAGATTCTGTACTCCAGGTATTCTCATCAAGAAAGAACAGAGAATAAACACAATTTTAAGGTCTGAGTGTGAGCTGCCTCTCTAATGGAGTACTTGCTGTGATAGGATCTAACTAAGCAACGTGTTGACTGCACTCCAAGAATTCTCATCAAGAAAGAACATTAAGTGAATACATTTCTACGGTCTGAACCAGTGCGATGCAATATAGCATAAGTGATATTTTGTACACAATTCAGTGCTGAAGGCATATTCTTGTCGGCTCAAATACATTTTGCTCCTTGATTTCCACCTATTAACTAGAGAAGCCGACGAATTCTTAATTAAGACTGACATGCACAGCTTGTTGGTTTGCCACTCTCGCCTTAGTTGATGAATTTAGGGGAAAAGCCGATAATCACTTAAGTTCTTGTTCCAGTGAACATAAAAAAATTTCACTGTATCTGAAACCTTGAATCTCTAGGTATGAAGCGTCAAATGGTTCTCCACGATGGAAAACCATTTTCCAGGATTTCTCGAGATTTAGTTTCATCCTCTTGATATCGACCAATTCTTGTACATGCCCCTGGTTGTTCTGTAGGAGATAGCGAGAAATTGGTTCAATCAGAGTAAAATCATCAGTGTAAATAATCATGTGTGATTCTGGTGATACACGAAAAGACCTCACAAAGGCAGCGAAAAGAAACGGACCTGAAATGGAGCGTTGGGGAATTCCCGATGGTATTTTAGCGGTTGGACCGTACATACCATTCAATCTCAGACGTTGAGTGCGGTTGTCCAAGTAACTTTGCAACCATGTAATATTGATTAACATTACCGTCAATCATGGTTTAACAAGGAATTTTGATTCACTTTATCGAATGCATTCATTAAATCCAAACAGGATAGTCTCACTGCCTTCGTGGTAGATACAGGGTCATTTTAAAGGAACCAAAGTTTTCATAAGAATGTGAGATGGTTAAAAAACAAGCTGTGAATGTAGTACCTTACATTTTTGGGAACCTAAGATTATCGGATTTTCTAAAAATATATGTGTAACAGCAGAAAAGAAACGAGATTTTATATGAATCAAATTATTTTCAGTTAATGTGGTTACCATTCTTTTCAATACAGTATTGAAACCGCATAGGGACTGATTCACAAGTTGCTTGAAGCATCTTGATCGAAATGTCATTCATAGCCGCCCGTATCCGTTCTTTGAGTTCCTCCAAAGAACGCGGAGGAGTGTACACATTGGCTTTCAAATAGACCCACAACCAAAAGTCACACGGATTTAAGTCAGGGCTTCTTGGAAGCCATTCCGTGGGAAATCCCTTGGAGATGACTTTCTCCTGAAAGATTGATCTCAGAGTCAGCTTACTAGCGTTTGATGTGTGAGGTGGTGCACCATCCTGTTGCATCCATGTCTTCTTCAACATTCTTCTCTGAGTCAAATTAGGTTTCACATGATCGGTGATCACTTGCTGGTATCGTGCGGAGTTCACAGTTACTGTTCTGCCGTCATCATCTTCAAAGAAGAATGGAGGAAGCAAGACGTTGTGGGTAAATCCAGCCCAAACAGTTAATTTCGGAGAAAGAAGTGGCTGTTCTTGGATTTCATATGGATTGTTGGTTGACCATATTCGTGCGTTCCACGAGTTAACTGCCCCGGAGAGATGAAAACGAGCTTCATCAGTCCATAAGATGTTGTTAAGAAATTGGTCATTTTCAGAAAACTGCTGTAGCATTGATGAGCAAAAGTTCAATCTCTTTGTACAGTCCAAAGAAGTCAACTGCCGCACAAAATGAATTCGGTATGGATGCATCTGCAGGTGGCATTTCAATATCTTTCGGGCACTTGCTTGACTAATGCCAACGTCTTTGCTGACTTTGGCAATGCTCGTTCTTTCGGACGAGGTAGCCACAAGTATTGCAACATGTTCGATGTGCTCGTCACTCACACGAGGTATCCCTGATTTTGGCAGATCGGCGACACTGCCAGTTGTCTGAAACCTCTCGATTAATGCACACATAGTGGATAACGATGGTGCCTCAGATTTTGTTTTCAACCCTTTAATCGTCGAGAATCGTCTTAAGGCAGCAGCAAAACTTCGCCCATTTTCGTAGTACAACTCAACGATCAGAATTTTATCATGGAGCTCGATGCGAGACATTTGAATTGGACGCTGGGGAAAATAGAAATAGCTTATCTGCAAGGTATGTGGTATATAAGAATCCGACTACGTGCTTAGTCTAAAAAATAGAAATGGTGTGTAGATATCTCATTATTTGACGGCATAGCAATCAAACAAAAAGTTGCATTACTTTAAAATGACCCTGTATATCAAGATATGAGGTGATGCCATCATGAATTTTGATCAACGCACTCATGGTAGAAACATGTCTGAAGGCATATTGATGGGGCCATATAATACGATATGGGACCGAGTCACGGCGGGATAACCGTACCCACAAGTGCCACCGGCTTCGGGCGTATGAGCGTGTGGGTAGGGCAGTTTTCTTTAGGAGGAACAAAACTGTCCTTGGTGGACCTTCGGGAAAATTCCACCTAAAAGTAGGGGATGGGTCTCAGAAATGCCAACCGGTCAAGGTTATTTGGGCGGTTGAGCGTCATGAGTCTAAGAATATCCTATTGGCTACAAGCTGGCTGCAGTCATTTTACATCGCGACTGGTAAAGAAAGTTGACGTCGGACGAGTTCTCGGTTGTCGAAATGGCAAGTGCATACGGTCAATGTTGTCCTCAATAAGGAAGTAAGGTATTCTCTTCTCCAAAAATTGAGGCAGCAGAGGAATCAAAGCACTAGACGCATTCCATTCCACCTTACAAGATTAGCCAAAGAAGGATCGTCATTGCATCATAAAATCAAGAACAACCCTGACTGACACGGATAGATGGAATTCGTTAGTCCTAACAGACAATCCATCTAGGAGACGGTTACTCCAAATTCACAACCCTCGCCAACCCGCAGTGCCAAGCGTGGCGAGTAAGGCAACCCCCCTTCATATGATGAATTTAAGCACAACGAATAGGCCCTCAGTACCCAGCAGTTCTGGAGTCACCCTTCAAAGCAGCAACAGGAATGATGAGAGAACAGAGGGTGCTAAGAATCACTGGGTTAGAAAATGCTGCAAAGGAAATAAGACGACAAACATCTCTGTTGCGACATACAATTGTCGATCGTTAATAGACCAACCAAGTGGAGATTTTCGACTACACGAACTTGAAAGAGCCCTAGAATCTGTGAATGTAGATATTCTAGGCCTATGCGAAACCAGGAGAAATGGAGAAGAAATGATGCAGACCGAAGGAGGTAATGTTCTATGCTGGAGTGGATCAAGAGGCGCGAGAGGTACGGGATTCTGGGTGAGCAGGAGGTGGAAAGACAATATCGTAGATTACTATTCGAAGTCTGATAGGATATCAGTTCTGATCCTAAGAATAAACAAAAGAACAGCTTTAAAGTTAATTCAAGTTTATGCACCTACTTCCAACAGCGAGGATGAAGAAGTAGAGAGCTTCTACGACGACATTCAGGCAGTAATCGACGATGATAGATGTGGCAAGCCGATCGTAATGGGCGATTTCAACGCGAAAATTGGAGAAAAACAGGACAACGAACAATGCATCGGGAACTACGGTTATGGCAGAAGAAACATGCGAGGGGCAAGACTGATAGAATTTTCTGCTGCGAATAACTTGAAGATAACCAACTCCTTCTTTAAAAAAAGTCAAAATAGAAAATGGACTTGGGAATCACCCAATGGAGCAACCAAAAATGAAATTGACTTCATCCTCTGTAGAGATCCCGATCTTGTGTTAGATGTTGGAATTATTAACCGATTCGACTTTGACTCTGACCATCGTCTTTTAAGAGCAAAAATGAAAATAAATGAGAAACGAGAAAGAGCAAAAAAGATGAGGAAACTCGCTACTCCAGGCAACTTCATACTGGACAGGAGAAGAGAATTTCAATTGAAACTCTCCAATAGATTTGAGAGTCTACACATTGAAGATACAGATGACCTAAGTGTTGAATATTCGAAGTTCACCTGCGCTATAAAAGAAACAACAAAGTCATTGAAAATTGAGAAAATGTCGAAAACAAAAAAGTTAACAGACGACACAGTCAATCTGATTAATAAACGAGAAGAACTGCGGAAGAGAAGAAGAGAAAGTAACGAAGCAGAGGTTGAGTTTACCATCACCAGAAAATTGACTAAACAAAAGATTAAACAAGATATTTCTGAATTCAACGAAAAGCTAATAGAAGAGGTCATAAAGAGGAACAAATCGTTGAAAAAAGCACAAGGGCTAATGAATCCGAGCAGAAAAATGATAAGATGTATCTCAAAGAATGGAAATGACGTTACAAACAGACGTGAAATACTAGAAGAAATAACCAACTTCTATAGAGAGCTTTACAAAAACGATTTTGTAAATGTGATAATAGATGTAGAAATTGAAGAAGAAGAGAAAGAAAATCCGACACCTGAAATTTTGAAAGGTGAAGTACAATTAGCAATAAGGGAAATGAAGAATAATAGATCACCGGGAGAAGACGAAATAATATGCGAAATGTTAAAAGCTGGAGGGGAAACCTTGATTGAGATGCTGACAAAAAACTTTAACCGAATTTTGAATTGTGGCCAGATACCCCATGAGTGGAGAAACGCAGATGTAGTAGTGATTTACAAAAAAGGCTGCAGTAAGAACATAAAGAACTACCGACCAATAAGCCTTCTAAGTCATCTGTACAAAGTCTTTACCAGAGTTTTACAACGCCGAATTAAACAGACATTAGAATGGAATCAACCAAGAGAGCAAGCTGGTTTCTGGAAAGGCTACTCAACAATTGACCATCTACACTCGATAAATCAACTGATTGAGAAGTATACAGAGTATAACAAGACTCTCTATATACTTATGATCGACTATGAAAAAGCTTTTGACTCTGTTAGCCACACAGCGATGCTAACTGTAGTAAGAAAGCAGGGAGTAAGAGGGAAAATTTGGAGAATTTTAAATGAGATATATATTGATGCAACAGCTTCCATAAAGTTGGAAACAAGAGGCCCGAAATTCCTCATTGAACGTGGCGTTCGCCAAGGAGATCCCATATCCCCAGTCCTCTTTACGGCAACATTAGAGGACATATTCAGATCATGTCACTTCCCTACAGACGCAGGAATAAACATCGACGGTGAACGTCTCATGAACTTGAGATTTGCAGATGATATTGCCATTTTTGAGGATGACGCGACTTCCATGCAAATAATTGTAGATGAGCTAAATAAGCAGGGAAAAAAGGTCGGTTTAAAGATAAACAACGAGAAAACAAAAATTTTGACAAACGGCCAAAAGAGTTTAATCCACATCAATGGACACGTCATAGATTATGTCGACGATTTTATTTACCTTGGACAGAATATCTCCTTTCAAGCCCGCCAAGAACAAGAAATCCTAAGAAGAACACAAAATGCGTGGAAGTCCTTTTGGAAACTCAAGCCCTACTTAACATCACGAGGTATAGAGATGAAGAATAAAAAACGTTTGTTCGATATGTGCATTCTGCCTGTCCTGACATACGGATCCCAAACCTGGTCTCTAACACGATCACAAGAGAATAAACTCAGAACAACACAACGAGCGATGGAACGAAGGATGATTGGAGTCACTCTGAAAGACAAGGTTAGAAACGAAGAAGTAAGGAGACGAACAGGGTTAAAGGACGTTGTGATAGAAGCGAAACATCTCAAATGGAAGTGGGCTGGTCATGTCATCAGGCGACCCGATAACAGATGGAGCCATAGAACGACAGTATGGATACCAAGAGAAGGGAAAAGAAACCGTGGAGGACAGAGAAGGAGATGGAGAGACGAACTCCCAAGGAACTGGCGGCTGGCGGCTAGCGATCGTGCGACATGGATTCGTATCACAAGGGAGGCCATTTTCCGCAAGGATGATAACGGCTAACGTAAGACGTAAGTATAATACGATAATCTGTGGCATGACAGAATCGAGAACAAGTCATTCAAATATTTTGCTGATGACCGGGTAGCAGAAATCGGTCGAAAGTCACGAACAGTGGGTCTCTTACATTTGGACACGGGTACAACACCAGCCAATTTTCATCACGAGGTGAAAGTTCGATGCTCAATTGACTTGATAATAAATCTGATGGAGTGGAAAAGAAGGCCAGATAGCGCCATCACGTAGAATGCGATTTAGAATATTTGGCTAAAAATGTTTATTTTGATTCTTTTTGCAGCCAGCAACAATAAGCATAGCACATTCTTGATAAATTGCATATCAGTGCTGTGTTGCTGTTATACTACGGTGCGGCTATGGACTAGAGCTTTATTATATGAATTCATAAAACTGATCACTTTATCAGCTATTATAATCATGCTTAGGCATACACATCGTAGACTCTTGTATAAATTTGCATGGGCTTGTCATAGTTGTCATAGTGTCAACTATTTTATTATCTTTAACTCAGATGCATACACGTATACTGTACACTATGAAGCGTCTTTTCCGTCTATATAACTTGTGCAATTATATCTTGATATTTACAATTTGTAAAATGCCTTAATGAATTTAATTTCTTAAAGCTGTCATCGGTTTTAGTATTTAAACATCGTGAAAGTAATATTTTTATTGAGCTGCTATACTGCTCAAGATTTAAGAAATTATTTATTTGAGATAGCATACAGTGAGATTTGGACTAAGAAACACAGTTGTATTATGATGTACTTAGGGTTTATTCTTTTTTCCAATAATTTGGTACACAGGCATCAGTAATCAATGACATTGCATGTGGTGATGTAACTTTTGAAAGCAGTTACGGTTTTCATGCAATTTGCCTAAGTATTTAAACTTAAGCATCAAAAGATCTTTTAATTAAAATTATCTTCGCTTTTTCAATGGCCAATTAATAATTCAGCAGTTGGAAGTCGTCTGCACGAGTAATTATGTCCGCATTTCGGAAGTAAGAATTCTGTTACAAGTATAAGAATGGTTCTGAAAATAAGGATCATTTTTCGCAGAATTTCTACTTAGAATGTGAATAAACAAGCTTTATTATTTTATTTGACATTGAAATATTGTATGCGAAATAGATTTTGCAGTTTTTGTATCAGATTTCTCATTTTTATGGCAGAAATATGAATATGATAAGTTGCCGAGTGTAGATAGTGAGTAAGCAGATTTCAAAATACTCAAGAAAATATTTTCTTTCCACAGGCATCATCCCTGCATTAAACATTGCGTGGAATTTTAAGCTATATGAAAATAATTTGGGATGAATTCACAGTGTTTGTTTTACTATTTTATCACTGGTGTGATGATTATTTAAGTCAGATAGGATATTTTCATCAGCTTTTGATCAGCATGCAATAAGATTTATTTCTTAACGCATTTTTCAGCTTGACTGCGGCATCCACCCTGGTTTGCGAACAAAAGATTGTTTGCCTTTTCTTGACGGAGTTGATGATTTTACAACAATTGATCTCGTCCTCATCAGTCAGTGAGTATTAAATATCGGATGCTGTTTTAATAAGATTTCGGTGTTGACTGCTATAGACCATCAAAATTACTAGTGTATAGAACGAACAAAGAACGGCAGCTTGACGATCAGTTAATATTTCGGTAGGTGGGTTTAGTTGTGCTGTCACAGACCACCCAGACATTCGCTTTTTCGATAATATGCCTGAATTTTCGATTTTATCGAGTGGCATTCGTTTTTTTCGCTTTTTTGGTAGAGCAGGAAAAAAGTGTTTCGTAGTACAGGCCTTTTTTTTACATCTTGACAACGCAACGTGACTTTTTGTCATGTTGCCCTTTACTTTAGTCATGCTATCATCCGTGTGTTGACAATTGAATGCATGTCTTGACGATTGCATAATTTTATGTAATAACTATATTAGATAGGAATTGGAAATGTGCCCTTATTATCAAAAAAATTATGTAGCAATTCTTGAAGGCAAAGCCTTGTAGTGCATTTCGGTAAATGCACAATTTTTTACTGTAACTTAAGGCCCATGGTGCTATAGCTTTTACACGATTCTGAATTGATGCCTGTTGAAAGTACATGAGGGTTACATGCCACACGTGAATATATCAGTCATGCCGTAATGAAACAGATTCACAACTTCCAAAAACAGTATTTATTTATCGTGTGCGTGCCACTTTGAACGGATGCGTGAAGAAATCATATGTTAAATAATTCTTATGATCTGTCGTGGGATTTGAAGAAAATTGTGTAGGGATACTTGGTTTTGTGTATACATATGAATACAATATATAATATGATATAATGTTAAGATCCTGCTATTTTTTCATAAAATATTTTTACAGTAATTGGTACAATTATTGGTTTCTAATTTTCTGATTGTGGTTTGGTGTTTGTTGTGATGGCGAGTGTGTAGTGATAATGGATATTGACGCTTGTGTATGATGTTGTCATATAGTTACGAATTGCGTTCATTGAATACATTGGACCTAGAACTATCAATGAAAAATTCCACCTGTGCAACAAATTTATTGAAACGTTTTATCAAAGAATTTCTGCTCTTTTTTGTAAAAGAATCACCTGACGAATTTGTTGATGAAAAACAAATGTTCTTGAATGTTGAAGGAAGAAAGAGAAAAAGTGATGAAAACACAATTATGAAAAGATCATTTCATCAAGAAACTTTATACACTTCCTCTCTCTGAGTTATATTATTTTTGAAGAGTGTTACAAGTGCCTGTTCCGATTTAGTAATCGTACAATTGTTTTATTTTTCAATCAAAGTTACATAACCAGCCATTTATTGTAACAGGAGAAGTAAACTTCCAAGGCTATTTTATGAGGAGGGCAACAACGGAAAAGGCAAAATCGCGCGGAGGAAGAAATAAAAGGAAGAAAGAGTTGAGGACAGCAGTTGTGAAGAATATGGAGTGGAAGCAATAAAAACAGGTCACAAAGAGGATACAGTGGAACTATATTGATGGCGCACATATTTCCAAAGACGCGTCTGCTTATTCAGAAACTCGGAAAGAAGATTGCAAAAACAAACGAAAAGAAAATCGAACAAACAGACAAAATCAAAAGAAAGCATCAACCACCTCGTTTGTTCACACGTTTGGTCCACCCTCTTTTTATCAATCTTTCAGATAATTGAACTAAATTTGACGAGCTTTAAAGTGATCTTAGTTGAAAATTAAACAGTAAATTTTCATGACTCTGTTTGACAGAAATCACAGTTAAACTTGGCTTACTTATCAGTTTGAGTTACTCCTGAATATTTACTGTTGTTCACAATTTATCATTCTGAAAGAGGCTGAACAATGGGCTTCAAAGCCAGTCAGAAATAAATCGGGGAATCGGCAAAGAGAAAGAGAAAGCAAGAAAAGGAACTGTACAATGGAAATGAAGAGGAAATGGAAATGTTTTTAAAAAACTAAAAAGTCTTTTGATAGATTCAAAACAAGCAGCTTTTAATAAAGACGAAAAAAAGCTGCTTTATTGAGAATAGCTAGTACCTCTAAACCGATGGGAGGTGATGAAAGCTGAACTTCAAAAGAATGAAAAAAAGAATTAAAATGAAACGCAAGAGAAACAGAAAAAGACGAAAGAAATTGATTTGAAAACAGAACAAATCGGAAAAGAAAAAATCATAAAGAAAAGTTTTGTTTTTATTTACAAAAAAACTAATTTTGAACAAGTTTTTTTAAATTTTTCTCAAATATTTTACAGTAAAGTTTTTTTTATGCAGAATTGTACAGTATATATTTTGTACAGTGTATTTAGTATAGCATGTAATGCTATTAATTTTAAAAAATAAACAATGTACTCTATGTATTAATTATTTTGCATTTGCTTAACATTTATAGCATAACTTATCAGCAATGGATTAAAATTCGTTTTGAGCTTATTTTTAATTACAGTAGACCTCACATGCCAAGCCATTTTAGTAACCTTACACTAGAGCTGCCTATTTTGTTTTTTTTTCTGTTGTATTATATTATGTCTTTTTTGATAGATATAATTTGGCATGTGTATTTTGTTTTTAACGAGTCTGCGTTTGTTGTTTTCAAAATAGAACACTCCCTACCGAATTGACGTTTGTTTTCAAATACAATGTATGCAGCCCACAACACAATTGTTGATTCTGATTGATTAGCTAGAAACAAAATTAGATCACCAAGGATTTAAAATGCACCAAAAAAAATCAAAACAACATAGAGCATAATAACTTTAAAAAACCACAAAGCAACTTTAGAATACGTAACCTCAAACATCCATAACCATCTCACAGCACCGCATCACGACGAAAATTTGTAAGCACAGATTGAAACGTTGAAGCAGGAGAGTCGAAATAGAATTATAATTTTAATATAAATTAAAAATTTTTGCTTTCTTTTCGGCCCTTGTCCTTCATGCTTCAACGGTTTTCATGGCTCAAACGGTTTGAAACACAGAAATTATTACGTGACTGACCAGAATTTATACGCATTCCGAATATAAAAAAGTCTTTTTTTCAAAAAATTCATCCTGACAACGTTCCTGTTGTGTCGAAAGAATTTAGAGCAGTTTCACAGATAGTAATTTAAAGAAACATAAACCAACCAACAACCACACACAGCTACACATTACATACATGTGTGATGAGTCAAAACAAAAAAAAAAATTGAAAAGTTGAAACTATAAACCTTGTCTTAAAAGTAGATGTAGCGCTACATGTAACTGTTGAATACGCCTGCGTGAAAAAAATTCACCTGCGTGGGATTTTCTAAATATCAGAGTGGCAGCACTGGTCATGTAATTCGAGACATCAATCCATGCTGGCTTTCCAGAGACACACGGAAGGCCTACTATCGAGTTTTCTTAAAATATTGATGTTGGATTAGTGAAACAAGCGATTCAGTTTATGTGAATGAGTGAGTTGCATTGCATAATGTTGACAAATAGGCCTAAGAAATTGAGATGATGATATACACAATGGAATATTTTCTGTTGAATTTTTTATTGAAATGTCACTTTCAGTGTGATTTGATTTTCGTGAAGTACGTGTAACTAGGCAAGAAGTTGATGTGTATAATAATCATTTTTCATTTACTGATAAAAACATTAATATGATACTAATATGATCGGATATGTGTAGCCTATTTTCTTATAACCACCTGAAACTTTCTGAGTTTTAGATTGAAGAATAGATGTACCAGTAGGCCTAATGCACTATTTTGTAGATAATTTGACTACCGTCTACATTACTGCAGTCATACTGATTACGTCATACTTCACCCGCTATGTACATGTATTTTCATAGCTTCTGTGTGCAGAGCTATGCGGTATCGACTTATCTCGTGTGCTTCAACAACTCATGACTTCCGGCAAATGCGTCATTAAATAGGAATGCCCACATAAATTCAGCGGAGAAAGTGGTGTCAACGATCCAAGACAGTGAGAACCTTGTATCGTAAAACTTGAACTTGCTTTTAGATAAATTATCTTGACTATTTTGAATCGAATTGGAAAGAGCCAATATTGAGAGACATTGATTTTATTCTCGTTTATGTTTTTTATTACAAAATAACGAAGACGAAAATAAAGTCAATATTTTTCTTTTTCAATATTGGCTATCTCCAATTCAATTCAAAGCTTGGGCTTAGTTGGATATTTTAGTAGAAGTGCACGGAGCTTGATAATTGGCCTTTGAAGTAGGCTGCATAGTGATAGTTTTTGTGGAATATTTTCAAAGATTTAGCCAATATTATATTTTATCATCGGTTTTCATCAATTTAGATTTATAATATTGATGTATATTTACACTGCAAAATTTTGATTGAAAAAGTGCCAATATATGTGTCATAAGAGGCCGTTTTGATCTCTGGAATAGGCCCAGTCAAAAGCTTGACGGAATGGCTCTGTAAAGAACCCACTAGAATGTAAATCACTGACTACATTATTTTCTCTCATTGGCAGTCGTCTATTGTTCCATTTTTTGAAATATTTATAATCTAATCACTATCGGGCTGCATAATTGAGCAATATCAATTTTATTGATAGTAAATATACAAATTGACACTTATGCATCTAAATCAAGTTTGCAACAATGCCCATCTAATAAAATATTAATATCAATAATGTAGTTTATGAGACTTATCTTCCTTTACAAAAATGCATTCTACTAGGCAATAGTATTAGCATAATATTAGGCTCACGAGTTCTGAAGAAAACTTCAATGATTTTCAGATAAAATCTTTAGTGTACATTCTATCACTGTATAAAATAATTGCCATATTGATGTAAAACCTTAATAAGGATCCTTTATTCGTCATATGATCCATTTCGCATGACTTTAGTTGACAGACATCTATCTAATAAGTACTTGAAAATATCAATATGATTTGGAATATTTAGATGAAAGCTAATTTAGCAGTTGGAAGCATAGCAGTTAGAGAAATTTCCTTAACCACGTTAGAAAAATCATCTTCATTCTGCTGAATTTTCAAGCAGTATTTTTGTGATTTTTCAGCACCATGTTTCAACAATCCTATGAAACAATCTTGAAATCTACATTATTTGTCTAAATTTAAGCAATCTAAATTGATTGCTGGTTGTATGTCTGATCATTGATAGAATACAAAAGCCAGTTTTATGTATAAATATGGTCTGGTGTATTTGTGAATCGTTCAGCAAGATTCCGACAAGTTATCATTTTTGTACAAGAAAGTAATATTCGCAATCTACACAGGTTCGTAGTATTCGTGGTAGTGTATGGCTTAATGGCATATTATGTCGTTATAACGCTATTCTACATCGCTTGATGTAAAAATTATCGGTTCGCTTATTTTCGCTTTTCTAAGTTAAGGATTCGCTTTTTTAAATTCGAATCGGCTGGGTGGTCTGCTATCATAATCACCAAATTTCTTCATCACAGATAGAATCAATCGACGATTCGGTTCACCAACTGGTCTGGTAGATGAAAAGTTGATTCTTTATTCTCCCACGCTAAGAAATTCCATGTAACGTGACCAATAGATAATTTTCTGACGATAGTACAGGAAACACTAGGTGCATGTTACTGCCTACTTACTGCATGTCTAGAGGAAGTATTCCAAATTTGAGCTGATTGATAAGCAGGCCTAGCCAATCATCGTTTAATTATCGCTCGATAGATGTGATTACTTAATGATCCGGCCACCGCGGTTTCTATATAAAGATGATTCAGCTGAACTTGGCTCTGGGTTGCATCTTTAATTAATGACTATCTATGAATTGTTTTTTAGACTAAGACTAAATTTTGAGTTAGGTGGTAGGACTAAACGAATTTAAAGCTACATGCAAAGTATGGTAACCCTAAACGGTTTGCGACTTTGAGGAAGTCCATTTTCTAAGAGAATTGTCAGCGGAAATGAATGTAAAATGCCTGTTAAAACAACTTTGTATAGAAGCTTGTCAGAATACGGTAGTTAAGCGTGCTAATTAAAATTCTCATACGATGATGAAAGTCATCCCAGTAGCCATTTATAATAGAATATAATGCTTGCAAATTTAAATTATTAGTTAAAGTAGTCCTAATGAGGACTGATGGCGTTCTCCAATCCGCAAGTGTACAAAGGCAATGCTACTGTAACCATTGAATTAATCAGTTCTTAAAAGAACTCAATGTAGCTTTCTCGTGGCAACGAATAAAATTGATCAGCTTTGGCCCAATATCTGGTAAAAATGGAAATCTTAAGACTGTAATACTACTCATTCTTGCTGTTAATATACTAATACCATAGATTCCAAACACTGCCGTATACACGTTCAAAACAGACGTCTAATATACTGTACCGACTACAGATGCTGATAGTGGAAATAGAATAAGACGATGGTCACCATAGGTTGAGGAAATTAAAAATGGATATTATAAAACAACAGGAAACCGATGAATAAAATTTGGAAAAGTGGAGGTAAAATATGGAAATACAACGATGCTACTACACCGATTATAAGTGAACTATATCTGACACTACACAAAGTGGATAATGGTAAGAGTGGATAAGTGGAAAGTGGATAATGGAGGTAAACAATAGAACTACAATGACACTCTACTACACCGAAAGCAATGAAACTATACACACTATACCTAAGACTACACATGGAAAATACTATTTCTTCACTTGAATTTGTTATCGCCAGTTTCTTCATCCGTCTATAGTACTTCATGTAATTCCACATTTCTTCATTTGAATTACAATACATCAACCACTACTTCAGCTACCGATTAAGGGATATAAAACATAATACTGCAGTCCGTCAGTCATCAGCAGGTACTCGTCTAGTTGTGTTTCGACCCCTAACCTGAACACTCAAACCCAGACGAGCGGGGTCCCACATATAGTGGCTGACAAAATACTGAATAGGTAATGATATGTCTTGAAAGATATGTCACAAAGATAAATCAGACATCATTCAATTGTTGCGTTTCCCACATGTAAACTGATCCTGTCATTAAATTCATCCCATCAATAAATACAGTATGCTTTTTGCGATCCGCACATGTAAACAAATCCTGTACATCAATCTTTGCCTTTTCGATTCCCACAAGTAAACAGATTCTGTTCATCCTCGAATCCCATAAAGATGTAATCGCTGTGTGATAAATATGTAATCCGCCTTTACACAAACTTCGCCTCATCCATCAAGACTTAACAAAGGGAGCTCTCTCATCTCCCATAAGCCACGCTAAGCGCTCTGTATTCACTCTTCACCGCCCCCCATAATTCATTAATGTCAGTTGTATAAGTATCATGCACATTCATGAAGTCAATTATAACGCAAATAGTAGCCCTAAATTATGTAATATGTTAGGAATGCAAAAACAAAATTTCATGATTTCGTCCAATATATTTCAGGTCAGCATCCATCCTCAGGAGTAATACGTGTATATCAGCTGATTTAATTTTGTCAAAATAGTTACTCGTATAATGTATACATGTATTTCAATTTAATTGATTGTGGTCAAACATCTGCAAAAAAGGACACACATGGTTTCCTTTGGTCTCAATGTCATTGAGTGGGCACTTGTTCAGTGTACAAAGAGGAGTTTCTGTTTTCTTTCGTTTATTATTGATTGCCTAATTTTTCGAAATTAAGAAATTTTTAATTATGCGACTGAAAAACCATTATAAAAATTTAATATCCCTTTTTCTTTTCAGTTTCCATTTGGATCACAGTGGTGGTCTTCCTGTCCTTCTACAGCAAGTAGGGCCGAAAACGCGCTGCTTCATGACTCCTCCAACCAAGGCCATATACCGCTGGCTTCTTGCTGATTATGTTCGTGTTAGTTCTAGCTCCGGTGGCGGGGATTCGGTCCTCTTCTCCGATCGCGACATCGTTTCAAGTCTCGATCAAATTGAAACTGTTGACTTTCATTCTGAAATTGAAGTCGCAGGGGTGAAATTCACCGCATTCCATGCGGGACATGTACTCGGTGCAGCTATGTTCATGATTGAAATTGCAGGCGTGAAGGTTCTATACACAGGGGATTTCAGTCGTCAGGAAGATCGGCATCTCATGTGCGCTGAAATTCCTCCCACAGTTCCTGATGTTCTCATCACTGAATCTACTTATGGTACACACATACACGACAAGCGTGAAGAACGAGAGGCGCGATTTACTGGATTGGTCTACGATATAGTCACTCGCGGCGGCCGCTGTCTGATTCCGGCCTTCGCGCTTGGTCGTGCTCAAGAGTTAATGCTGATCCTCGACGAGTTTTGGGATATGCATCCTGAACTGCACTCTATTCCCATCTACTATGCTAGTCAACTTGCTAGAAAATGCATGAGTGTCTATCAGACTTACGTGCATGCGATGAATGACCGCGTGCGCCGGCGATTAGTTAATAACAATCCCTTCGTTTTTCGTCACATTGCCAATCTGAAGAATATGGACCAATTTGATGACACAGGACCGTGTGTCATAATGGCCAGTCCTGGTATGATGCAGAGTGGTCTGAGTAGAGAGTTATTTGAGAACTGGTGCACGGATCGTAGGAATGGTGTCATAATTGCTGGATATTGTGTGGAAGGTACCCTTGCTAAGCTTATTCTGTCTCATCCCACTGAAGTACCAACCAGCAATGGACAGACTCTCCCTCTCAAGTGCTCTGTTGATTATATTTCATTCTCCGCTCACACAGACTATCAACAAACCTCAGATTTTGTACGGCAGCTGAAACCAGCACATATTGTGAGTTTGAGCTCGATTTTCTGTAGCACTAATTTCTTTACAGAGGATTACCGTGTCTCTTAAATCATTTTAATTCATTAAATAAAATTTCCATTCGATATTGATATAGCCTATTACTAGGAAAATGTATGAGTGAAGATGTAGCTCTGAACCATGTTTTGACACTAATTCGAGCGGGTTCGGCTCGCTTTCATTAGTGATCTGGTCATTCTATTATAATGATCGACTTAGCAGGATCAGTTTTTTTCAAATCTTTCTTTCAATAATACATTTCGGTTGCACCAACGTAGCAGCTAGAAGCTCTGTTTTTGAATCTAAGATACCGCAATGAATGAGCTATTTAAGGATGTAAAATCTTTACAAAAGAGAATAATAATAATAACCGTTTATTTCCAAAATTCAATGTCTCAGTAATGAAGATCGTGAGACAAGTAATACAAAGTGAGGAATTCCATTTATAGAACGAAGACAACAAATTTCTGATGCTGAAAGAAAGTTACCATAAACGAAATCTATGATTGAAGAGCTTTGACAGGCTTATGATGAAACTGCTTCCACGTAAAGTTGCTGTGATGATAGAAGGCGAAACTGCTCGGAATGGGCCATGACTGGTAATGTAGGATGAGTCTGAGGATGTCAGTCTAAGGATGTGTTGAATCTGATATGAGGTAAGATTCGTATAGATGAGAGCATCTTAAAATTCGGTTGAGCTGTATTTTCTCCTTAATTTGAATAGAGACATTGGAACTAAGCATGAGAAGGTAATCTAAGAGGGAGAGAGAAATAGCCATATTTAAATGCCATCACAAATACACAAATTATGTAAGATACAAATAGCTGGCGTAAAGTGATATAGAGATACATCTACTCGTAAAACTGATCAAACCAAAGCGAACTGATCCTATGACTATCTGTCGTTCTGATCTCAAAAGTAAATGTACTAGGAGGTCACTTAACAATGTTATAATATGCTCATTTTGCAAAATTGGTACTCATGAGTTTGAGGCATTTTCAAACTGCTTCAAAAGATGGATCAGCCTACATTTACAATTTGTGTTACAAATTAGTATATTATTGACTCTATCACTTTCATTCTTGCTATTTCTAGGTTCTTGTCCATGGGGAGAAGAATGAAATGTTGAGATTGAAAGGTGCATTGACTCGCGAGTATGAAGATGATGAATCCTACAACATCGATTTGTATGCACCGAAAAATGGAGAAGCAGTCCTTCTACATTTCCGTGGAGAGAAAATGGCTAAAGTACTGGGCGAGATGGCTGTAGCTAAACCGCAAGATGGTCTAAAATTGTCTGGAGTATTGATAAAGAAGAACTTCTCTTATCACATAATTAAACCGACAGACCTTCCATGTGAGTACACAAGTCAGAAATGAAAGCATTTAATAGATTTTATCAACTGGAATTTCAATTAAAATACAGCTCTGTTTTCGCATCAGATGGGTCAGTTACTCAATTAAGTGTGTTCATGATAAGACGTCTTCGACATTCTATGTTCGTCTGAGTTTCTGGAGTATTAACCTCAATGCCATAATGACGCCGAATGGAAGAATACAAGGCCAATAAACAAAATTTTCACATTCTGGGGAGGCGATCGATTGTTAGGAAAAGGCATGGACAGCTAGAAATCTATGGACTGATCGCAGATATCCAGGCAATACCACTGGAGGTCTACTAAACCAAAAATCAAGTAGTCAAAAACAATTCTACTTTATCAAACTTTATCGAAGATGGATGTGCAAAGAAAGTAAAAAAATGCCACGCAGCTTATTTGTTTTGCAGTGATTTTCCTCTTTTATGCTTACTTTCTGAAGATTCCATGGAGAAATTCTTTGCTACACAGTAAAAAAAAACATGAAAACTCTCACGAGAGCGTCATATCCCTTACAACATAAAATATTCCCTGAAATTACTTCATTTATCGATTCGTCAGTAAATCACTCGTTTTAGAAGTTTCACAAAAATACATCTCGATGCCTATCGAGGGCCAAAATCTCAGAGAGCAGCATCTGTCTATTTTTCATTTCATCAAAAAATACACCAATATTTCAAAGAAATGCAATGCAAAAATGACTCGGATGACGCAATTATCTGCTGTTGACTGCATTCTGATACTGTGTGGCAATTTTATCAACAGCATCAAACAGTGGAAATTGAGCTTCAGAATCAGAAGCAAGAAGGCGATTGTATTCTGTGCATTGTTTGCCGATACTTCTTGCAACTTAGTGCGGAATATAATTCAGAATTCGTTTGCTGCTTGAATCGCTTCAATCAATAGGCCTATATGCATCGGGCTCTTCATTTAATTTACATATCATTATATTCGATACTTAATTTATGTCTTCGGCACGTGGAGATGATTTAGCATCGAGACATTCATGCATCTCGTCAAAAATAAAATTCGAGTCCTTCATTAAAGGAACAGCTTTAATTCGTTTCTTATTCTGCAATATTTGATTGATTGACTGCTCTACGACAAAATTCAACGCTACGATGTTTATCAGAGTCAGGATCAGATCCACTCAAATATTCTTTCATTGTCGACACAACTATTTCAATCAACGATTCGGGATTACTGTAATTCCAAATGTGTGATTTGAGGAATGCCCTCTGATTGACAACCTGAGAAACGAGCGGTGTCTTGCCCGATGAAGAAATATGTGAAAATTCGCTCTTCTTTATGATGGCTTCTATGCAGGCAACGTACATCTCATCGTTGATAGTGATGGAACCAGGAAGTTTTGATATATTTTCTACGGCGATCGCGTAAGTCATAACCCTTCCGGTATAGTGGATAAAAACCGATTAGGGATTTCAGTAGATGACCTTTGGAACTTCATCATCAAGTCAGTTGGAAGTATCGTCATCCTTCAGGAATGATTTAGGCAGTTCTTCGTTAGCCTGCAGCACCGCTGCCCTATGCTTCTCAGCTGTTGGTGGATTATCTACACGATGCGCCTTATAGGAAGTAAGGTTTTTAGGACAGTTGAGAACACTGATGGAACGGCACCGGATTTCAGTAGTCTTCGCTTTGGGTTCAGTCTTTCTCAGAATTTCGCGACATATTCGAGTCATTTCTCTGCTTTATAAAATCACCATCAACGAAATTATTGGAGTATAGCTGACTGTGAGGGAAAGCTGACTTTCCGATTTTTGCGACTTATTATCAATTCCTTAAAATGTATGGATCTTTCGGAAATCGATGGAAAGCAATTGCATTGTCACTTGAATTCGATGAGGCAGAACCACCATCACAGCCCACTGTTGCGCGCTTGTTAACAATTTTTGCGATGTTCTACTGATTGTGTTTGTTATCAAAGCAATGTTTCTGATATTAAAAATTTGTCTATGGATTTCAATGGCTTGATTGTCATAGCTTTTGACATTTCACTATAGCAATAGAAATCATCAATACCATAAAAAGTCTACTTACATGATTATGGATTTCACATGATTACTAGCAGTCTTTGCGCTTTGACATTTTATAACTTCTCAAATGTCAATGTGTAAGATGAAATCATAGTCGCTAAATAATTTGTAGGAAGCTATGTAAAATTATCATTGCCAGATCATAGACCTCCAGTGGTATTGGAAATTTGATAAATTGCCTTAGCGATCAGTCCAGGTGATAGTACTCTAGCTGTCCATGGGAAAAGGTTAATCGGAGATGCAGATGCAGTGTTGCGCAGCCGGTTGAGTAATTGAGAGAAATCTGCCGATATTAACTTTGATTATATTTGTAAATTACGGCATTGCACGTACCCAGAAGAAGCATTCCACGTACGGTGAAGAAGCAGAAGAAATGAAATTTTTCTGTGGGTACTACCTTCATGTGAGAAATTTAACTTTAATAATATTTAACTATCTTCATGAATTTATTTTGATTTAGATGAAACTACTGAAATTTCAATTTTTACTCAATTGATTTCTTTGCTGTATTTTTCGCTGAAATTGCTTACTTGATCTTCAAGATTTTTCATATCTTTACGAAATATTAGATGTTGACTATCTTCATGTGAGAGAAACTATAATTCATCATCATCATCATCATCAAACCAGTTTGAATCCGGTTTTGTCCCTGACGAGCGAGGGTGGCCGGATGTACCTCATTGCACAGAAATCCTTCTCTCCATTTTGTCCTGTTCTGGGTATCTTCTTTTTTTAAAACCGATCTTCTTCACCTCTTTCTCGACTTGTTTCCGCCACATGCGCCGTGGCCGGCCCCGCTTCCGCTTTCCCTGAACTTCAAAGTTAAGTGCCTTCTGGAGAATGTCGCCCTCTTCCCTCCTCAAAACGTAACCGTACCAGTGGACTGCATTCGATTTCTCCAACTGCCCGATTTCCTCTTTCAACCCAAGCATTCTCATCAAAATGTTGCTATTCTTTCTCTCCATGAGTTTCGTCCCACACATTGCTCTGATCATCGCCCTCTCAGTCCTCCTCAAAATACTCATTTGAACCTCTCGCAAGCACCAAGTCTCACTACCATGTAGTATCACTGGCCTTACGCAACTCCGATATACCATCCCTTTCATTTTCAATGAGAATCTACGTCCAAGTAACAGTTCACCTATCTCTCGAAATTTCATCCATCGAAGCCGTGCTCTCGCTGTAACTGCCGCTTCGCATCCACCGCTGGCATTCATTCTACTCTCCAAGTATCAGAATCCGTCTACTGTCTCGATGCCTTCGTACAGCTCCTCAATTTTCACCACATCGTCTCTTACCGCTTTAACACATCTCTCGCAAATGAAATTCCGCGCCCCGTTTTGAGTCACTCTCTTCATCTTCGTGCATCGCCCGTGAATCCACTTTCCGCACTTTGTGCACAACACCGAATTCGCCATGACACTTTTCCCACATAAACCACATGGTTCTTTCTTAGATTTCAGTCTATCGCCTTCCGAACCACTCACCATTACCTTCGTTTTACTGACGTTCACCTTCATTCTCTTTGCTTCCAGCGCTTCTCTCCGTTTTTCGAACTTGTCTCTTAGACCTTCCATTGTATCACTCGTCAAAACGACGTCATCTGCGTACACAATTTCAGACAATGGTCCTTCCCTTACGTTTTCAGTTAATGCATCTACTACCATTGCGAACAGCACAGGTGATAAGACGGATCCTTGATGAACTCCAACTTTCACACAAAATTCATTCGACAATTCTGATTCAACCCTGACTCGTGTCTTCGCCTCATCGTACAAACTCATAACCCCTCTCACCATTGCTTCTGTTAGTCCTTTCTTCCTCATCGCCCACTCCATAACTCTCCTGGGGACGCGGTCAAACGCCTTCTCCATATCCTCAAAACACATGAATAACTTCTTTCCCTTGTCAAGGTACTCTTCCTGCATTCTTTTCAAAATGAAAATGGCATCCGTCGTACCCTTTCCAGGCATGAAACCACACTGCGACTCGTCAAAAGTAACCACTTTCTGAATTCCCTTCTCCAAAACTCTCTCGATGATCTTCATGCCATGTTCCAAAAGTTTAACACCTGTATGATCCACAGTTCATAACATCACCCTTTCCTTTGTACAATGGCACTATTACATTCGTTCTCCATTCCTCCGGCATTCCCTTCCCATCTATGACTCGTTGACAAAGCTCCGTCATCACAGTAATTCCGACTTCTCCACTAGGATGTATCATTTCAGTGCAAACTTCTGACAACCCAGGAGCTTTCCCTGACTTCATATATTTCATTGCAGTAATCACTTCATCTGTGGACACGTTTTGCTCTGGCCCTTCTATCTTATCAGCGTTAGTCATTTGATCCTAATCATTCTCTTCATTCATAATCACTTCCGTGTTCCCTCAATATTTGTCCTCTCTCCTTTTCTGTGAAACCCAGTCGTCCATCCTTTCCTCTCATACATCGGCCGCCTTCGACGTCCCTTCCTTCCCGCTTCATGAGTTTCACACGTTTGAAGATGCTGTTAGGATTTTCGCTCAATTTTTCCATCTCCTGCATGGCCTCTTGTTTCATGGCTCTGGCAACAGTCTTCTTCGCTTGCTTTTTCTTGCTTCTGTAGTTGATCTTGTTTTCCTCTGTACCATTCATGCACAGTGCTTTATAAGCTTCATTTTTCTTGATTATGACAGCTTTTACTTCATCGTTCCACCACCATGTGTCCCCTCGATCAGTTCTTCTTTTCTTCCACAAATTTCGTCACATGCCTGCAACACACCATTCCTGAATGAACTCCAGACATCTGCTGCTGCAACTAATAATTAATAACTCTAATTATGCGCTATTAATGAAGTCTGGGCAAAATGCACAGTGGACCGAATAACAGCAACTCGAAAACTTTAAAAATTAGTCTGAACAAGGAGATGTAAAGCATAATGGACTGCAAGACCGTATTTATTATATTTCAAATTCAATATACACAAACGATCCAAATAGATTACTTATTTCTCTATCAGTAGAGACAACATCACTTAAAAATTTGAACGTTTATGAATGTAGACCTCTGCAGTTGTTAATTAAACCATCAGGATTTCCCACAAGTAATTTCCAGTAAAAATATATTCGATTTGGATAAAACAACCTGGATGACCGATTGTAAAAAATAGTGGCACATACTTCTATGTCCGATTGTAAAAAAGCGGCACATAAATTCTACATGCGTAATTTGTTGGCTACCATAGAACCATGGACAAACCGCATCGGAAAAGCTCATTCTTTAACAGTTTCGATGAGCTCCTTATCAGCTTATGGGCAATGGCATCGAAACTAAATTTGTCGTCAAGAATCGTTTTCGATATGATATCTATTCTTTTTTCAGTTGTGCAAACTGAAGCAAGGCTGCATATATGAGGCGCCGATGAAAATCATTCTCGTATTAGTAAAGAAACCAAGAAAAAGCATCTTCGATATGCAATGGTCGCTTTTCGTTGTCATGCCAAAAGAACGCAACACACCCGACAATGAAGATTGGTTACCAGTCATCACAATCCATAAAGGCGCAATTCATTTTTCTTTCAAATCAAGCTTGTGGTTGTGTGTTGTAGCAACGTGTTACTGATTTCTTAATGCTTCACCATTATTACTGACAGGCAATTTGACTGAGCTATCTGCTGGAATGATGAAGCATCGTGAAGAGAAACTACAATTGAATCAAAGAATTCGTGGACGGGCTGATGTCTTTTATCGTGAGTCGACATAGACTAGAAGCCATTGGTTCAAGCTAGCATGGTTCGGTCATGCTGCTAGAAGACCAGAGGGAGTTTTGATCCACGACCTCAACCCCACAATTCCCACGAACGGAAGAAACGCAGAGGAGGACAAATGGAAACATGGGAGCATATAGTAAAAGAAGACCCGAAGAGAATCACCGGTCCACAATTCTATGGATTACGCAGGTGGAATGAGGACTGGGTCGTCCATTCCATGGACCAAGCACAAGACAGCTGCTCTTGGATGGATGCCGTTAGGTGTGTGGTGTGTATACTCGAGGATGACGGTTCAACCCGCCCAGGGTGAATGCCGCTGCAAGTACTCTTACAAGTAAGTAAGTAAGAAGCCATTGTTAACGGTCATCAAGACAGATGGCAGAAATTCGTGTTTTGCAACCGTCGCATTCGCATCAGCAAGAAAGAATTGGCAGAACATTTGAATTTGTCTTTTGGCAGTGTCGTGAACATGCTTCTGAGTTGGGCATAAGAAGCTGCGTTCCAGATTCATTCTATCTTTCCTTAGTGCGTGATTGCTTCCAGACTATGCTGGGTTAGACGGCTTCCTCGGCTCCAACGCGCTTGAAATCTTCCTTCAGCACGTTTTTCTCTGTCTTCTTTGTCTTCCTACTTCAATTTTATCATCCAGATAACATTTCTGATCCACTCTGTCTCATTTCTTCAAGTCACGGGTCCAAAAGAACGTAGTCTTTACCTTCTCGCTAAATCTGTGATTTTCTCAACGCCCAGTGCTCTTCTAATACCATTCGATTTCCTACTCGATAGACTGACACCACACGCCGTCACAACAACCGCCGTGACTCGCAGTCATAGCATGACTTGCCGTACACAGTTTCCCTTGATTTTTAAAGATGGCTCTTTGCACCATCCACGTATTATTCTTGACACTGCTGCTGACTCAACAATTCCTAGAGCTATTGAGAACTTCCCCATGATGGTGGCTCCGTAAGCAATGGTGGCTCACACAAAGTTGCAAAAATAAAATTTGATCGAAATTGCTCCGTTATCCCTCATGCGCGTGATGAGAAAATTAACGCATGAACTGGTATTGTGTGTTGCTTCATCAAAAGATGAATATCAAACTGTATGTATTTCAGGTGATAATAATAACTAAGATTGCTTCGTTATGAGGCCATTCAAATAACTCAGCTTATCCCCTTTTCTTACACAGATACTAATATTGCTCCTGCAATATAAATGCAACATGTATCGTAATAGGCAATTTACATGCAAATTTGGATTACTGCGATTCATGTAAATTGTTTTGAGTTGTGGGAGCCGCTCAGAATTTATGTTCCGCACTGCCCTCTATATAAAAAATTAATAAAAATAAAGTTTAAAAATAAACAAGCATAAATCAAATTGTGTGTCTTATTTCTTTCTTCACTGCTCTCTTCCGTGGCAATTATGATCATTCTTAATTTAACCTTTTTCCAATAAAGTGAGTTCCGTAGCTATCATGTTACTTCAAGAATGATACTGCATCTGCAATCAAGCAATGGGCAAAGCTTTAAATAATATTCTAGACTAGCAACTTCACAAAACAAAAAGCTTCCTTGGAAGGCATTTTAAACTTTGTTTATAACACCATAAATGTCACAACACTATTGAGGGTATCTCTCTTCAACAGCATATACCGACTTGGCTACCTCCACAGTAACTCAACGACTGACGGCTAAATTTACTGGTCCTCCGTCACTACTTCACTTTCATCTCACTATGATGTGTGGCAATGTTCAAGTGTTGAAGCAACGCGGGGATAGACAGCAGTTTCTAGTCATGAATGCTGTGGAAGTTACATGGGAGCCAAGAATGGTAGTTCTCGAATGGCAGTCTAATCCAGTCAATGATATGTTTGCGGACGCTGTGCAGACGGTCCTCCTAAATGCTGAACTGGAAGGAATGCCTTGGCAAGGTAAGTGCTGCAGGGTTGCACCAGGTTTTAACACTGAAAAACAATATGTTAAAACTAGCGAAGCGATGAGACAAAGTTTATCGGATTTCTCAAAAAAGGCGCTTATGACGATGAATGTACGTTTCATACCATACAGGATTTATTTTCACAGAATTTTCACCTTTAGCTCAGCAAATATCCAAAAATGGAGATAGACGGGTTAATCAATGAATTAAGTTACTTTTGATGAACGAAACGAAAAATTGCATCTACTGCAAGCTTGCTGAATGAGCTCTGTGCGACCACATACCTCTTCTTGAAGGGTCTTGAAAGCAATTACCCTTGGAAGCGAATTCCGGGGAGGGGGTTCCTGGATCCGCCTCTGATCTTGATGTTCACGTTTCAATTGTTCCTAAAGATTAGCGTGTGCTCGTACTAATGATGGTATCAGTTCCCGACAATATAGTCTTCCTGTTGCTATAAATAGTAGATTGAATTTGAATTCTTCATCAGACAATTGATTCTGCCGGAAATTGATGACAGATGGATTTGATGGACGATGCTATTTGATCAGCTATCACATGTAATCATCAGAGTAGACAATATTGGGAGTAAGTTTGATAGCATTGAGATAGTTGAGCCGTGCTGAATATGAGCTCAAATAGAGAAAAATGAAAATGTATGTAAATTTTAAATAGTCTGCTACTAACTTGGTTACATATTGAGCAGAAAAATGTAATAGCTGCACTTCCATATGAACAAATGCATCAAATATATTATGAGGTGTGGCAATCTGTCCACTATTTTACTCGAAGTCCACTGTTTGTAGTATAAACCAGGGTGTCCGCGCCCCCTGGAAGACACCTGGAAATTTTCATTCAAATTTGCGCGGACACCCTGATAAACTGACATTATTGCTAACAAATTTAATTTGAGTACTGTCGATAGATATATTATTGCTATCATTCTTGTAACAATTACACATACGCATTTGTGGATGAATAAAATTGACCCGAGCATTCCAAAAGTCCTCGTTGCTGAAATAACGCTCTATAAATCACCTATTAATTTCAAGTAAAAGCAATTAAACTTATTATGAGAAGTTTATATTTACACCAACATTACGAAAGTACCATTCTCGCTTAAAAACAAAATATAAAATAAAGAAAATAAAGTAAGTCATCGAACTACAACAGATGTTCGATATGTGCACCATTTTCTTGGATACACACACGACAGCGATGATAAAATCCCTTGAAAGAATTTTGTATCATCTGTATAGGAACACTGGTCAACGTAGTTGCGATGGCGTGCTTCAGTTCGTTGTTTGTTCTGCAGTTACGAGCATAAGCTTTGTCTTTGACATATCCCTAAAAACAGAAATCTAGAAGTGTCAAATCTGGGGAACGAGGTGGCCACTATTGAGGTCCTCTCCGACCGATTCAAGTCCAGGTAAGTTCTCGTTCAACCAGTTACTCATTAATAAACTGAAGTGTGGAGGTGCTCCATCATGTTGAATACCGCATCATAAGAAACTGCTGCCCAAACTGTAATACCAGCCGATTTCATCGGAGTTTCTTTGAAGCGACGCTCGTTTTCCGTAGAATAATAAACAAATTGTGCTTGTTGACTTGACCATTCAGGTAGAAAGTGTTCTCATCAGAAAAAATCATTTTACGGCATCATCTTTCAGAATGAGTCTGTATCCAACCACAAAATTCAGCATCCTCTGCCAGTTTTTGTATAAATGTGTACTTGATAGGCTTTATTCCAGCTTCTTTCAAACTTCTATTCACGCTTCCTAGTGAAACACCTTCTCTTCTTTTGTAGTGTTTATGATTCATTATGAATCATTCATCATTCCTTATGATCGTGGAGAGGATTAAGATCGAGTGCAGTGTTTGATTTAAATTGACTTTCCTAGATTTGATCAACGAACTCTTCTCACTTTAATTTTATCGCAGTGTTTTCGTTTCGAGTCATAATCATGCTAATCGTAGCTTTCCTGGATATAGACTAGTCATTAAGTCTGAATCATTGTATATGGCAATCCTGCTTTTATCTAAGATGCTAGTTTGGAGTATCTAGTCTAATTTAAAAGACCATCTGTACAGGGTGCGGCATAAAAAAACGTGACTAAATCTGAATGCAGTATAACTTTCTAATTATCCAACAGAAATTTACAAATATGGTCTCATTTTGAAGCCAATGTAGGCTACCTTTTCATTACCATAATCAACATTGCACTGATTGAATTTGAGGATGAGAGTGCTGTTTACATGCATAGCACAAGAGCTCGAAATAAAAAAAAACTAGATGAAAAGGACAACGACTGATTGGAAAAGCGAACCTTCTTCCAATTGTTTACTTAAACGATGATCATAATGGCGAAGTCTGTGCTGCAGATGATCACACAAAATCAATTGGGTGATGACTGGATCAACCTTCAGCAATCACATCTTGTAACGGAGCGCCAGAAATTTCGCATTTTCATGCTTTATTTCTTCCAAGTTAAACCCCAAACATTTTTATTTAGAAATACGGCATCACACTTGATTTTCACCATTACACTGCATTCAATGTGTTAATGATCGATCCTTGAACTCTTCATCGCTTGATCTCTTTATCTCTTTCACAATTTTTTAAGGGATCCACTGCAGATGCAAGTGATGTAGACATTTTACGCATCGTTTAGTTTACTCTTTTTCTCTCCAATAGTTGTGACATAATTGAGTGAAAAGATTGAACAAAGATTTCCAGCTATAGGCCTGACTACAATTCCATCTCATTCTGAATTTGAATTCGATTATTATAGATAATTCATAGATATGCAAGTCATATTGTTTTCTAGTAAAGCCACATGATGCTGTTGGTTATTGATTTTTATATGAAAAATATCTTTATAAGGATATTTTATTCCACTAATCGATCGCTTTATGTACCTACAAATATTCAGTACCGTAGAACGCCCTAACTTTAGCTACTTGCACGTAGTTTTTTCATTTTTTTAATCAAGTTCGGGATAACTTTCTTTAAATATGCGTTAGTTGGATTAATGGGAGTGGTCTCCAGTTACTTCTATGATGTCATTGTTAAAAAAACATTTTAAGTATGTTTTTTCTAGGCCTAAAGGCGGTGGCTAAAGTTAGGACTGCTTGCCCAAACTTTAGGCACTTTGTTTTCAAAAGCCTCCTACATGATAGAATTGAACTTAATGATGATTGATTGAGTACGAATTAGACTAAGAATGAATGAGAAGTTCTTTCTTATGGAAATATTCTATCTATTGTGAACTTTGGATAACAAAACACATAACTGGATGACATTATAACTATAAAAATATCAAAGTATAAAAATTCTTGACTCATACATACGCAAGTACAGTCTATTGTTTGTCTATGTCACAGTCAATAGTCCAAACCAAACCACGACGATCGGGAGTAGCACACATAGTCTCTACAATTTCATCCGGTGAAATAGAACTTCGGTCCTCTTTCTCTGGGAAGACGTATGAAGTTTCCGAAACTCTTTTCAGGAACGACACTTCAAAATCGTTTTGACTTACTACCTGCAACACTTGTGCCACAAAGTGTTTGTGGATTGATCTACCATCAACTGCGAGTTTAACAAGAACAAAATCTCCTTGATTTATTTGTGGCTTCGATTGAGATTCATCATCATGTTCATCGATAGAGGGTTCACGATTGACATTAAGTTCGTCGATGGGGCCCACATTACCCTCGAAATCCAAGTCAGTGTCGCCAATGCCTCTGCCAGAGACAACATTGAGTTTCGTTCTGCGCGCTCGGGATGGACCAGAGCTATCCACTGACTGTCCATGTCCAAGTTGTTGCAAATGATTGACGATGACATCATCGAAGTCATTTTGACTTTCAGAGGACTCCAACACTTGAGGCAGCCTTTTTAATACAGCTTCTGGATTGAATTGAAAGATTCCACACGCAGAGAAACCACTCTTCAAGTTGTCCAAATTCAATCTGTTGTATAGATCACGAAGCTTCAATGGAAAGGAAGATTTCGGCATGACAACATGCTTCTGTCCCTCTTGTGTGAGACGCCAGTCACTTACAATGGACCTCCAAATTCTCTTCAAAGAAGAAAAGAATGCAACATCGAGAGGCTGCGTGATATGAGATGAATTTGGTGGCAAGTACACAAATCGAATGTCATGATGATGGCACAAGTCGATGACTTCTTTGTTGATGTGTGACGACAGATTGTCACCGATCAGAGTTTTGGGTCCCGTTTTCCTCCTGAGATACGGCAGACAAACCGATCTGAACCAATCAGCGAAACACAAATCGTCAAACCATCCAGATTTGGTTAATGTGTACTTGGCTCCGTCAGGTCCACCGACTGTCCATTGCTTATACAGGTTTTTGGATTTGTAAACAACGTAAGGGGGGAGGTCTCCGTTCGCAGACCCCGCAAACATAACAGAAATAGCTGATTTAGAGTGATTGGCGACAGCTTCCGGGTATTTCGTTCTCTCTTGACGATGCATTTCCTTTTTCCAGAGTCGTCCACGAGAGCCGTCTCATCGTAGTTCACGATGTTTTCGGCCGGAACATCCTCAACAGTTCTCTTCAATTCGTTGAAGTAGTCAGTGATAATTGTCTTGTCAACGGCTGCACGACGTCGCGCTATGTTTGACACATTTCGACGAGATAAGCCATTGCGCCGTATGAAGTTCCTGATCCATTTGCTCCCGGGGATGTTGTCTCTGAAACAACTGATAGTGATTCGTGAAGCGTAGAGGTAATCCTTCACTATGAATTTCAAGTCATCTGATGTAACAGGAAATCCCCAATCACACAAGAGTACGAAGCGTTTGGCTATATGTGCCTCAATATCTGCATCCAAAGACGTTGGTCTTCCATAGGAGCCGCGATGTTGATTGGAGATTCTGTTCTTGAGAGTCTGTCTATTCACTGCATGTTCTTTGGCCGCTGCTCGTAAACTGGTGCCACGATGTACAGCACATATTGCTTTTTCAATAGAGTCAGCAGACGAACTTGCATATTTTCGTTTGAATGGAGCCATAGACGTGTTAACGTAGCCAAGTCTGTTGTTTGACTGTTGATCGTTCGAATGAGAAATAAGGTTTTACGAGGACCTCGCTATTTATACCACTGGGAAGATGTTTTCCAAGAAACCATTTTTCTAGTGACGACATTGCTAAAAATAGCAATTACTTCATTCTCAAGAATGGAAGGTGCATTGTTCAATTCGCATTACTGGATTAATTGAAATCTCCTTCAGTTTCAAGATGGGGAAACAGTATAGAATAGCATTTTCTTATGCGTGTAATTAGATATACCGGTCAAGCTGACATCGGTACATGTACATGTTGAATGTACAGTGTACAATAAAGTCTAGCTATTGATATATCGACTTTGAATTTGTGAACATCGGACGTCTGAGGAAGTTGAAAAGGAGGCTAGCCCTGATGCAGTAGGGACCAAATTTCAAATAAATCAAGCATAACTTCACTCACATCAGTGGCTAAAGTTAGGACATTTTCCTGAATTTGACGTCCTAACTTAAGCCACCTCATTTAAAAGTAAGCAAAGTTAAAGTTGACACTTGAAACTCCATTAATATGTTAAAACAGTGTATGAGCAACGTATTTGACGTTTCAACCGATTCCACATGTATAGGCTGTAAACCGTTCAGGGGTGCATTTTGAAATTCAAATTTTTTGCCAAAAATGCATGTTTTTGGAAAAGATTCAGCCATGAAGTCATAACTTGAAATATGACAAGATAGAGAGTAGTTTTGCAGTGCTATGGTATCAGATGAATATTTCAAGCTGTAGTGGTGCATCGTAAATGCATCATATCAGAAAAAAATAAGATTGAAGTCATGCACCACCGGTGGCTAAAGTTAGGACGCCTGGCTAAAGTTAGGGCGTTCTACGGTATTGCATGATTGAAATAAAGGCTGTTTGGTCATTTGCAACAATTGTGAGAGGATTCCCCATGATTACATTTAAGTGAAGAATTGGAAGCAATTAATGAAAATGTTTGGGGTTTAACTTGGAAGAAACTTGGAAACTTTGGAAGAAATAAAGCATGAAAAAGCGAAATTTCTGGCGCTCCGTTACAAGATGTGATTGCTGAATGTTGATCCAGTCATCACCCAATTGATTTTGTGTGATCATCGTTTAAGTAAACAATTGGAAGAAGGTTCGCTTTTCCAATCAGTCGTTGTCCTTTTCATCTAGTTTTTTTTTATTTCGAGCTCTTGTGCTATGCATGTAAACAGCACTCTCATCCTCAAATTCAATCAGTGCAATGTTGATTATGGTAGTGAAAAGGTAGCCTACATTGGCTTCAAAATGAGACCATATTTGTAAATTTCTGTTGGATAATTAGAAAGTTATACTGCATTCAGATTTAGTCACGTTTTTTATGCCACACCGTGTATTTCGCTATCTCGAAAGCGACGTAGAAATTAATTCATTTCTTCTTTGAGGAAGTATCGAAATGATGTCAAAGTAAATTGAATGAAATGCATTGTGCGATGTACAGTGATGATAGTGAAGTAGTAAGTTGAAAAGTAAAGTAAGTAGTAAGTCTGTTGAGTTGCATTAATAATGACTTGCTCTCAGTAAGTTCAAGCAATCAAAACAGCCAAAATCAACATCACGTCATCACAGCTATTCGTTAACTTTCGGCTCTGACTATGAGACGCTCTACCTAACGTCGCGTACTCTATTATTGATTGTAATACGTAAAATGAGGTTTGAAAATAGTTCATCAAGGCACAAAAGCAGAGCTCTACAAGAAGTTTAACGAAACGTCTTGGTAAAAGGGAATTCCTGCATCTGTAACACAAAGGTTTATGATGCGAGTCTTTCGGTCTTCAAGTGCTTCCATCAGTAATATGCTAGCTTCTTCTACGTACTCTGTCAAGCTGTAGAAATATATGATGGCGGATTATATGCTTATACAACAAGTCGGACAGTAATTTTGAGTAAGCTGCCTTAGATGCATTGAAAGCCATAGAAGCTCCACATCATCGTCATCGAAATCGTCAATTTGTGAAACGGGAATAGCACATGAGACGCAAGGGTATTACACCACAACCAGTTCTGTCAATCCTATCTTTCTTTCTCTTCTTGATGTCTTTAAGACATTTCTGATTTGACCTGGTTTTTAAATAAACATTAGCCGTCTAGTGCATCATGACATTGCATTGCTGTCTCCCCGTCGAGAAATCTATCAACTGTTAACTGCTGTTTTACAATACAATAGGTGGAATTTGATCGGCGTTTGAGAAAGCGAAACGGAATCACCAGCTGAAAATTTCAAGCTCTGTGGCTTAGCGGTCAGATAGCTTACGATCGGGGTTAATTGAGACAACAGATTAAACCAGCTGTGTTTCATGTGTTCATTCAACATTAGATCACAATCGATGTACTATAATGTAGCAATATCTTTTTAGGAAGGCTGGACGGGTATTCACCGAATAATCAATTATGTACCGATGTATTACTACCCGACCGCCCATGATGCAAGGACACTATTATAGATGTAGGAGGCAGATAAATTATACATTAGTCTACTCGCTTGCAGATTATGTACAAGAATGCTCTAAGAAAGATTCATAAATTTTTCATTGTTTCCTAGTAAAATGCTTCAGTATTCATTGGATGCCTAATATTGGTCTTAATGGACAAGTCAAAAACTCCAGGAGTTCATAGATTCGCTCGTACATCGTTTCAGAGATGACAAGATATTGTTCATTTTGATAAAAAAATCGCTGGCAATTTTTTTTGAATAAATCGATCAAACGATATTATGCTACCCTAGGCAAATCTTCCTAATAAGGCAGAGCTGCTATTATGACAACAACATGGAAGTTATATAAGCAATGCAATAAAAAAAATAGCGGAAAAGTTCTTCGAAGGACGATTGTACAAATAGATGCTAAGGATATATTAATCTGTGCTGTGTACCAGTGACGCAGGCAAAACCGGGGTTAAACCTAAAAGCTTTTCTCAACACAATCGTTTTCTTAGCGCAATAACACGGAAAGTAGAAGTCTATTTTTTGCGAGCTAAACTGAAAATTTCATTTACCCCGCCGAATTCGCTTTCGCCAAAAATTTGGGTAATACCATTTGTGCGGATAGACGGGTATTTACTGTGCGAGATGTTGGGAATTTCTTCAGCATTTCTGAGTGGTTTTTATCATTTTTGTAATTTCTAGGTGGTTTTATAATTTTCTGCAAATGAACTTCATCCATATATATGATTTTTACTTGGGAATTATTTCCTCGGCCGGACATCCAGGGCCTACCCAATACGTACGTGCGTGTCGAAACTATGCGGCTACATGCTTTCATGGTGAATGTTCTAATTTGATCCAGTTCAATATATCAAAGCAAGGAGCTTGTGGTCTACATATTGATTACAATCTAGGGTGGGATGAATAAAGTTAATTCAACGCACGGTACAAAATAGAGCTACTATAGCTTTACATGTTCAACATGTGAAAAATACCTTACTAAAATATATGCCATTGTCGGGTCTATTTTCCCCTTTTTTCGTGGCGGTCTTGCAGCAGGGTGGCCGCACATACCCAAATTTTGAAATTTTCAAAAAATATGCCCGAATTTTGAAATGTCATGTACTACGTATATACAGGGTTATTCAAAAAGAATGACCCTATTTCAAACCGCTATATCCTCGCAACGAAAAGGAGTATTGCATTCAAACAAAAACTCGATTGTTCCGCAAATCATGAACTTTTATTTGTTGCATTACAAGTTTTCAATATGGCCACCATTGGTGGCACGGACAAGATCTAAACGAAAAGACATTTCATCCCATACGCTATTCAACATTACTGCTGTCACTGAGTCGATCGCTGTCCTTATCCGTTGCTTGAGATCTTGCAAATTGGTTGGCAATGGTGGAACGTACACTCGATCCTTGATGCAACCCCATAAGAAGAAGTCGCATACAGAAAGATCTGGGGATCTGGCAGGCCAAGAGTTCAGTGCGTAGTCCCGGTCACTAATTCTCCCAATCCATCTATCCGGCAAGTTTTCATTCAGGAAAGCGCGGACTTGCAGATGCCAGTGAGGGGGCGCTCCATCCTGTTGGAAAATGTACTCATCCGAATCTGCATTCAATAATGGAAATAGCCATGTCTGCAGCATTTCCAGATAGCTTTTCCCAGTTACGGTTTTACCTTCAAAGAAGAAGGGACCGTAAACTTTGTCCTGGGACACAGCGCAGAAGACATTCACTTTTGGGGAATCTCTGATGTGTTCCAACGTCTCATGAGGAGGCTCTGTTCCCCATATACGGGCATTGTGGCGGTTGACATGACCACTGAGATGAAAAGTGGCTTCATCACTGAAAATAACGCTCGAAAGGAATGACTCGTCTTCCTCTACCATTTCCATTATCCACTCACAAAATTGTTCCCTGTACCTCTTGTCATCGTCGCTTAATGCTTGGACCAATCTCAGCTTGTATGGCTTGAAATTAAAGCGTCTTCTAAGCACTCTCCAGACCGTAGGTTGTGGAATTTCAAGTTCACGACTGCTTTGATTTGTTGATTGTCGCGGGTTTCTCAAATAAGCAGCATGGATTCTAGCTACTTGCTCGTCTGACACTGTTGGTCTCCCCGGACTCTTCCCTTTGCAGCCGGTGTCTTTGAATTTCTTACACCACCGACGCACGGTCTTCGAAGATGGGGGTTTTGTCTTGAATTCCTTACGAAAGGCACGTTGGACCATAATCACTGAGTTCGATTTCGCGAACTCGATAACACAGAAGGCCTTTTGCTGTGGAGTCACCATTTCATAACAAAACAAAAGTCTGCAATTTGTCGTGTCTCTCACCGCTGTTTAACATTTGCATGTTGATGACCACTCAGATCACAGTGCGACTGAGCGAAAACGTACACAATTGTACACCAATTCACGCACCTCGATGCATCAACATGAACAATTGTGACATCGCATATAAAACTTCATGATATGCGGAACAATCGAGTCTTTGTTGGAATGCAATACTCCTTTTCGTTGCGAAGATATAGCGGTTTGAAATAGGGTCATTCTTTTTGAATAACCCTGTATATTTCATGTGAAGTGTCGTTTTTGTTTTTCAAAATACATAGTTTTGCATCGATTTTTACAGCTTGTGATTTAAGAAAGTGTTGTGTGTGTGTGGTTTAACGTTACTACTTTCACATACTGGGGGCTTGGACGGTGCTGACATAGTCATACTTTTTTTCTGGAGCTTTGTGATCTATGTGAGCTTCGTGTCCGGATGCCCTTCCTGACGACTTCCAATGACGCTTTCGGGTTTCGACCTCTGGACCTACAGATCGCTAGGCCAAGCACTTAGCCACTGTGGCACGGAAACCTCTTGAGAAAGTGATGATGATTTTCATGATTTGAGAAAACATGTTTCTCATGAAATTTTCTTTATCAGACTATTTTTTCGCACAGCTTCCTATTTTTTGCGTCACATTTTCCTGATATTACATACCGTATTTCTTTGAATATGAGAGGCCCTTGAATAAGGGACGCCCTCGAATAAGAGACGCATCCGTTAGAGGAAAAAATTTAATAAGAGACGCCCTTGAATAAGAGACGCATGTACAAAAAATAGAATGCTATAGACATATTACATGCAGGCTATTGTAATGTGGTAGCTACATCCGCTTGAGCGATTATTAGGCCTTCTTATCTTAGTAAAATAAGTCACCCCTGAATAAGAGACGCATCAATCAGGGATTTGAAAAAAATTAGAGACGCGTCTCTTATTCAAAGAAATACGGTATTTGCATTGATTAGCGAGTGAAAAGTGACATAGAAAAACAAAGATGAAGTAGAAGAAGCAAGAAAAATAAGACGGGTATAATTGATGGAAGCACGTCAAGAGGAGGCAAAAATAATACTTAACTTGAAAGTTGCACGGAAGAGAAGAAGAGACAACGAGAAAATGTGTGATTTAGAAACTCAGTAGGCCTATATTTGATTGTCCACTCGGCCTATACATGTATAACGCGAATATGCAATTAATTGTCAGTATTTTTTGTTTTAAAAATTTAAGTATCTGAAATGATTTCAATCTTCAGTTTATTGACTTAATACTTTTGGAAAACGTCAATTATTTTGACACGAATTTAAAAGCATTTACGAAAGAATAAAAGTAGTAACGTGGAAGCAAGAACTGCATGATGTTTCCCCGAAATTATATAACCTACCATGTACGAGTCTTCACTACTAACTTGAGAATCTTTGGCACCAAAAATACACCCTGAATTTTCTTTTCGGAACCGTGCGACCACCCTGTGCAGGGATAATTTGACATTACCCGAGGGAGGAACCTTCCAAAGATGTTGAAAATCACATGCAATGTAATTGCTGAGAATTTAGTATTTAATGAAACAATATTACTATGCGCTGCAGTCTGAGTCCGCCGACTTCGGCCAAAATTATGGAACTCCGAGTCCGAAATTACGCTTTGCACACTTGAAATACCGTGTGTAACAAAATCCTTGCCGATTTTTCTCATTGCATCAGCTCTCATAATGTAGCTTGCCTGGAATATGCGATTGTTCGGTCCATATCTATGATCATCAAACAGTGATTGTGGTTTATACCGAAAACCTGATTTGATTTCATAATTTGAATTCTTAAGTCTCATAACAAAATGATTTCTTTATCTAAGTTTTGTCAGCAGCACTAACTTTGTTGGTTGCATTTTTGCTCAGTTTACAGGTTTTATTTCGACTGAAATTGAAATAGAAACAGCGTTACCTTGAAGTGAATCCTGAGGAGTTAGTACTTTCCAATAATGGCAGTCCACCCGGCTACAAAATTCCCAATTTGTCGAGTTCAGAAGGAGATTTCAAGAAGAAATTTCCAAAGTCTCCTAAGACGTGGTTCCTCGATCGACGACCTATGTTAGAAAGCGAGTTCGAGAATGTCTCGAAGGCAATCGTAATTTGTTCGAACATTGAAGCTGATGGCTTTCTGTGGTGGTTTTAATTGTTGTATACGTAGCGGTTTATGACCGCATTTCCTTTATGTGAAAATTGGCAAGGACTTCTGTTACACACGTTAGAGTTTGATAGCTGCTGATTTTGAATGTTTTTTGTTTTAATAATCATTTGATCAGATGCCGGCAATTTTGCATGGCGAAGGCTCGTTTTGCTTTACATAATGTGGATTTATTTCTGTCTCACCAGGAATTCCTCAGACTGCAAATCTTACCATGTCACACTTCCGTGAAGCACTTTTGGAGTTACTGCGAGACATGTTTGGGACAGTTGACTTTGAGACAAGCGGTCCAGATGGAATGAAGATAGAAACCACTGTAAACGATCTTCCCATTGAACTGGATGTCAACGAAAGGGTAAGATGCCTTATGATGATGTCATAATCAAGTTTCAATATAAGTCGTTTTCTCTTCGCAGACTGTTTCGTGTCCGCAGGATCCGAAGTTAGAAAAAGTGATTCGAGTGGCTATGATGCGACTATATCACAATTTGATGCCCGTCAAAGTTGAGACTGTGTGATTCCTTTGTTTCTTACTTGTTGTAAATATAGCAATTTTGTCGATGAGTCTTCTATTCTTGGAAAATTAGCAAAAAGGAAGCTTTAGTTATTGAGAATTAAATAAATATTGAATCATAAACAATGATGAAGTGAAGTGAGGCAATGATATGTTTGTGGCAACGTGTGATATTTGGCAAATTGTTTGACCATTCAAAATCATTTCTACTCTCTTTATTGTCGATCAATTCAACGATTGCATTCACGCAACATGAGATTTGACAATAATAGCAACCGCTACCAATCGATGAGATATCTGCTCAGTCACGTGAAAGTCGCATTTGATTTTTTCAATGCAAGACCTAGTTATTAATAAGATTTCATCTTAATCATAAGATATTTATCAGCGGCTGACTTTTCTGCTGGTGACTTCGGAGATGAGCTCTTAAATTGGCATTTAACTGCACAACAAAAAACTGGTGATTAAATCATGATATCGGCATTCATTGATTATCATAAATTAGATTAACATATTTCATGGCATTGCATACTGCAATCGTCGAAGTTACTAAAATTTAATTTTCCCATAGCGACTTGTCGCACAGATCGTCATCACCAGTGTCCAAGAACGAGATCAAGATTAATTTTCAGATGCACTGTCGACAATTATCACGGCAGCAGACAGTAGACTGGCTGTTGATTATTTCGATCGCCAATAGCTATGAATAAAATTTAATAATAACATTGCCAACTACATGTGCGATTCCGGAATGCATACCAATAAGACAACTGCCGAGATGGTGCTACAACACGCGCGCTTGCAGACATGCACGAGTTCGGAAAAACGGTCGTCAGATTGAAATTTGTCGAATTAAATTATTCAATTACTGTAATTGCTTGCTCTTTAGTCCAATGCTTCGCACGCATCATTATTTTTAAATAGGCACTTGTACAATCCATAGAAAACTTTCCTTTGTAATCTGATTATTGGTGTTGCTTTCGGACAAAAAAATGGGATTTTCGAAATCAACATGAAAATTATAAGTTTTCAAAACTTTATGATCGATCTATATATGGCGATACAGTCAACTGCACTGCGAGTAGGCTGTGCATAGCTTTACTTTTTTGGCGACTTACAAGTTATAAAAAGCAATTCTCACGGAGTTTCCAGGGTTTATTTTGCATCCCCATCGGTACCCTCCTTAGACATCCACTCAAGCAAGCAGCTCTTCATTTCAGCATTTATCTGCGAGGAATTAATATAAGCACTCATGGTAATGACTCCATATCAATACGCGAGAATCTCCATCTCGAAATAAATTATCAACATATTTTGTACCTAAGTCATAGCTTCCTAGCATTTGAACATGCCTTCTTTTTAGCAGTTATTTTGATAACATTTGTTTAGACATTTTGAATAGCCAGATTGAGTCAACTGCATTTTTCGATCTAGTTAGCATCCTGAAATTATAACTATTAAATGCACAAGCAATGCAAGCATATTAAATTGATCGGGAAAAGGATTATTAGTTATTATAATATTTTCTGATGGCTCAGAGTAAGATATTGAACTTTAATCACTCTGACATTTCATTGAAAATTCCAGCAGTCTTCTCAGGTTTCTTTTCATGTTGACACAGATACATGCACGAAATAGATACTCGTACATTGTACAGCATTTTCTGATTACCCTCTTTTTTATGAGCTTTGCCCCATTCTTCAAGGCATGTGATTTCTTATGCAGTAGTATTCAAGAAGCTGGAGTCGTAGCAGGAATCGCAATTCACCCAAGAAAAAACCCGGAAAATAAGGCAAAACCGGGGTTTGAATGCATAGATTTAAAATATTCACATCAGACTAATTTCGTAAAAAAACGGAAAATTGCGATCACTGAGTCGTAGCCTAATAAATATCGGCTCGTAGCCCTGAAACAAAGTCTTCACTATTTCAACCAAGACACAGCTGACTCCCAGTTTTCCTATCACATTATCCATTTCTGTTGTTAAGAATGAATAACTATAAATTATGAAAACAATAGTATTCTATGGAATCTTGAAACGAGATACAAGAAAACATTGCCGAAATGCATAATTGTTCTATTGGTAAAACAAGGTTTAAGTCATTATCTTGGCGCCACTCAATTTCCGATTTCAAGCAATATTTGTTCACGATGAAGTCACAAATGACAAAAATAAAAGAGATGTAAAACATTCACACCCGGATAAGAGGCGCAACAGCATCGCCCATTGCAAAAACAAACAAAACCAACAAAGAGATAACCCGGTGTGCGGTTGGATAAATGCAATCAAAATGCAACCCTCATCGCCAAAACTTCGGAAAATAGGTGGCCCTGACGCGTTCTCCACGAGTAGGACTTCGAGGAAGTGAGGAGGGAGAATTCAGCTAGAGGGCATCAGGAAGGCATCCTCGTTTCACCGGAAGGCCTCATAGTGAGTACAGACTCTTAGGCATAGAGCTACTCTTCGTCTGTTGATCTTCATGCTTCTGATATGAAATCGGTATCTTTAACTGTAGCCTTTCTTTCCAACATCGTCCGATGTTGCGAACAGTTTCCTCATCGTCGTATCGAGACGTCCAAATAGACAGCTTGTCTCCTTTACCTTTTAACTGGACGACAGCGCCGCATACTGAATCAGAGAAATCACTGAATCCTTCGCCGATAAGGAGAAGAAGTGTCTCCAGCCAGTAGTTGTCCAGTCTCAGAATGCGTTGGCTCTTATCCAGAACAGTAACCCAACGTCCACCCAGTCGGTTGGCGTCGTCCTCCCACATCGGCTGTATATGGCTCTTGAAGAGATAATACTCACAGCCTACTGGAATTTTACTTGCTTGTGTTGTAAAATTTATCACAGACCAAAATTCTTCCACAGTCGATACTGACTTTACTCTCGTCAGTCGGTCAGTCCATGACCGAGTGCGGTCATTCTTGAGATACCAGAAGGACCAGCTGAAAAAATAAGTGAAGAAATATTTTCACAATCGCAAATGCTATATCAAATAATAAAAAATTGAAGGGAGGTTGTCATTGCAATGTGGAAATTACATGCACAAAATAGTTGCTATTTCCATTCGTCACCCCTTTGAAATCTATTTGACTGATAATATCATTCGTCATTGACAAAACACTATATAGCGATATCGCTAATTGTCAGCTTAAGATTAATTTCATTCTGAGTAGCCTTCAACTTTTTCCTTTAGGGATGGTTCACAATTGACGTTAACTATGACCGGGGGAGGCGTTTGCCCGAAAGTTGACGAAAATTTAGGGAGGAGGGACGAGGAGCTAGTGCAGGATGAGTTGGAAAACGATGAAGCCGAAAATCCTTTTTATGATGACTTCAAGCTTTCATCCAATTTCGTGAAAGCATATTCGATTGACTTGATAACATATTTCAGGATGCAGAATGCATGACTGAGTGATTTCAGATTTCTCGGTGCCACTTTAGTTTGCGGTCTTCATCAAAATACGTTTCATACATTATCACCATAGGATATTTATATTCAGATCCTAATAGGCCTAATGGAACCGTAATATATCTTAATCCAAATCAAAAACCTGCTGTGTAACATATTAACTAACCTTTAAGCCTGCACCTGCTCTGTAAATCAATGTCCGTTTTGAAGGCCGCTCAATAAAGTAGCACAACTTTCTCTTTATGTTGTTGATCGAACAACTGTATAAACAAAAATCATTAACTTTCTGGGTGGTCGATAGCACGTAATTTGTTTTAGAGATAAATTTTTTCAATAGTTTTACGATCCATTTCAGTTTTTTGTTTGATAGTGGGAATTAACATTGTTAGATTTTGATATCGCGCGGTTTTCATCAAGTTTAATTTTAAAGTTCGATTTTGTTTCAATTTACCGATTTTTATTGTAATTTTATCAATTGGGAATATACCATTGTTTTTTAGAGTGGTTTTTGTTATAAAGCAATTTTCTGTTAAAATATAGGCATATTTTTCACGCCTGTTTATCTTGATTCCCTATCAGGTGCACCTTTTGACATTAGATTTCATCGATCCGTTTTGATAGTATCTACAGATACATGTATATTTGTAGAGTCAAATTATGACAAATAACACTTTGCATATAGTCTGGAAAAATGCGGATACGACCAGTCTTCCCAGTCGGCAGTGGCGCAATTTTTCGCGCCTGGTGAAAATTTTCGCGCCTACTGAAATGACTTAGGAGACTAGCAATCGTGGGGTCAACTCCACACTTACTACTTCAGCATGATCACACCGAGCACTACTATTCCTGGGAAGCATACCACATACCCTGTTAGCAAAAAATTGTAAAAAACAACAGCTAAGTTAATCAATAATACCTATTCAAAACTGATACTCAGACATCATAATGAGAGGTTTGATTTTACTTGTGCGATTCAGAAGCCTATTTTTCAGCAATTTCCACGGACCGCGTCGATGGCCCTGCGGATCTTCTTAGGCGGGTTGTACCTAATGCAGCAGCAGAAACAACAGAACCTCATACACCCATGGAAAATACGAGTGGAGAACAACTATTAGTGAGCAGCAAGCTGAAATTCATGAAACACAACGCTGTCTAATAAAGCATTGAAGTATCTAAATATATATCAGTCCTTCTTCGGAATCTTGGACAAGCCGATCATTGCCATTTCACAGGCTTTCCGTTTTAGAACGTTTTGAGTTACTCGAACCAATTCTTTTTCCTTTTTCTTTTGCAGCTGCCTCTGTACCTTCCGCAAAGCTTGAATCTCTTCGTCACGGCTGGCAGTTGCTCTCTGTGCGCTGAGCAACAACTGGTGAGCTGCCTCCTTCTCTCTCAACTTCGCTTCGATTTCTTTCTCCTGCAACAGCTCCTCCTCGAGACTCGAAATCCGCTTGCTGCATTTCTTTTCTATCTGGACTTCGGCAATAAGGGATGCCTCCAATTCCTTCGCACGCTTCCTTTCTTCTTCTGCTGCTTCATCTTTTAATCTTTGGCGATAGAAAGTGTGGGGTTGATTTGTGCTAATAGCCTTGCGGGTATAAAATAAAAATACTCTGTTGAGTAAATTTTCGATTTAATCTTCGTCAGACTCTCACATTTGATGAAGGCATGAATAACAAGAGCTTTTATAAGAAAGATGAAATTCAAACTCGGGTATGGCCAACGTATTTAGAAAGTGTGGGCACTATTGCACATGCTACTCAAGGATGCAGTCACAGGAAGTGAGGCTGGAGTCCACTTCCTTGATTCCATGCAGGAACGCGACACACAATCAATGCCTTGACAGTGGCTGGCTTGAGTAGCGAGCGCTTCTTTGTCACCGTGTCGTTCAGTGAACTAAACACACGCTCGACCTCGGCATTGCCGTGAGGCAGGACAAGGAGCGCACGGACGAGTCGAGTCAGGAGAGACCTGTTGTTGTCGTCTGAAACTTTCTTCCACAAGTCAAGTACGTCGCCGTCATCAATAGAAGTGATTTTAAATTCAGTCTGGTGCAGGCGAGCCTCGACTTCCAAGCTGCCGATCTCTGTGTCAGCAAACACATTGGGTAGACAACGCGCCAAATTTCCGACCCATTTCACGAAGTTGGGATGCTTTTGGTGCTTCGGATCAAGCATCTGACAGGCAACCAAGAAGCTATTGCCAAAAGGCAGATAGTCCTTCAGATTCTGTGTTCCTGCTTTGAAAAAGGATTTCATTGATGAGAGACACGCCTCACAAGTCACAATTGATATTAAGTCTGAAGAAAAAGAGAGTTTGAACACAACACTCACAGCCTCACGACCTATAAGGAAGAAAATGACGTGTATTTAAAATGTAGGAGCAAAAAAATTATGTGCTGCTCATTGCTAAATATCAATTGCTGCATGTGCGGAAAAAGCTTAAATGGGTAGCAAGTCATCAACGATAAACAGGAAATAGGATATCTATACGAGCGCAGAGCATGGGAAATCAGAAAAAAGTGATAAGTCAATAATTACATTCAGTCATATTCATGCAGAGTAGCAACTTCGAAAGTAATAAACATGCATTTTTCAATAAATTGTGTGCCTAGAATAAGTACAGCAAACTTGCAAGTTAATAAATCTGAGAGTTTTTACTGAAATCTGATAATCTGCTTGTCCCAAAATTCGTGCATTTCATTCAAATATTTTCGCGCCTTGCCCACAGAATTCGCGCATTCGCGCCTGACTGGGAAGACTGGATACGACTTCTTATCAATTGCACATTTTTGACAATTCCTTGCTGAAAGTAGGATCAAATAATTTTTATGCTTGAGAAACTTCTTGAATCCTCCCTAAGTCATTTCAGTTGTATAGGCCTACAAGCAACCTACAAGTAAACAAAATGAATGAAATTTCTAAGATTTCCTGTGCATCGAATGAATTGATGCATCTCCAAGATACATTCTACAGAAAGGTGGTATACATTATCAATTTATAGGTATGCATAATCATGTATACATATTATATATTAGTATACCTAATATACATATTAGTAATATTTGGTTAATTGGGGCTATTGACAGTCCCAATTAACAAAATATTACTAAAGGAAAGATAAGTCCGGAAGCCAGAACGAGTATCTGCAGGGAACGAGGCCGAAAGTGAGACTTTCACAGAATGATGTACATCCTATGCCTACTACGAGTATGCACGTCTGCCGAGTTCCAGTGAGTTCCTCTTCTTGTCAGACAGGATCAAAGAAAAACACATGTAAATCCAATGAGACGCAGATTTCAGTTTTTGGTTAAAATGAAATTTTCTATATTTTCTCTGATTAAGCGAAAAGTACTAAGCCTAAAGTCTTAATTTTTGGCATGGAATGTCTTCAGGTAATTTCCTTTCATGGTCATGCACCCCTGTCTATAAAGCTAGCCACATTTAGATTTGGTGAGCCTCTTAATGTCGTCAAACACCAACATGTCGCCCCACTTCATTCACATTGAACCAGATCCTCACATACATTGCCGATCAGATGCATGATAATAGCACATGCACATAATAGGAAATGACCTGAAGACATTCCATGCCAAAAATTATGACTCTAGGATTAGTACTTTTCGCTTAACAGAAAACATAGAAAATTTCATTTTAACCAAAAACTGCAATCTGCGTCTCACTAGGAACTCACTAGAACTCGGCAGACGTGCAGATTCGTAGTAGGCATAGGGTGTACATCATTCTGTGAAAGTCTCACTTTCGGCCTCGCTCCCTGTATCAACTCGTCCTGGCTTCCGGACTAGAGCTTCAGAGACCAAGTAATAAAAGAATCTAAGCAACAAACAGAAATTAGCGAACGTTATTTCCGAAAATATAGAAAACATTAGCAATGAGTCATACACAATAGATAAGCTAGGCCATGGCTAGGGTTGACGTCAACGAGGAAGGGGGGGGGGTTCAAAAACATCGAAAAATGTGTTGACGTCAATTGTGAACGATCCCTTATACATCATGATTGACAATTTCCCTTTAGCACCTGTTTAATTCTTATTGTTGAGCTTCAATTTCATATTTATATATTGAAAGTCGCAAGAATATCGAAAGACTTACTCGTGCTGTAGGGGATTCAATGCAACATGCAATTCGTTTATATTATCACATCCTTCATCCTCCTCATCCCCTCCACTGAGCGGTCCGACGTCCTCAAAGTCACTCAAATGTGGTGGAGTATCATCAGTACGATGATAGTCACCGCCACCGTTGGTGTCAGTTGACGTCATGACTGAAATGCAATGAATGTTGCTGAAAGCTTGCGCTAGTATTAATCACAATATTACTTGTTCAGTTAAAATTATTCAGAAAAGAAATCATAAAAGACCAAATTTCAAAACCCAATCCCTCACACACACAGGGAGCCTAACAGGAGACCAAAAAAAGACGGAAATTTTTTGATTAACATAAATGCCATTTTACATTTTTACGAGAAATAGGCATCCTCTGAACATGTACATAATCACAGACAGACATTGTTATTTTTATACTGATTTAGAGCTTAACACGGGTTCTAGAGACATACAGGAACACGAAATGTTGGTTTGGGAAAATTCTAGCTGTATACAGATATATAGCTACATTTAATTTCAACTTAGAACAATATCATACAGGAAAAGCGCACGAGACCAACATCATTACTCCAAATTTCTGCGAAGAAAATGTACATGCTCAATCCAAAATAAAAATAACAAATTTTCTATAAAACATGAATTTTCATTAAAAACAACCTCAATCGCACTGATGATGATGATGAACAAAAGAGTTTGAGGAGTTGTCAAAGGCAAAATAAATGCTGAGCAATAGAATGGCTTGGCTTTATGTATTGCAAATTACTAATGCGAATTACTAACAATGTACTGCATCAGAAATCATAATTGGATTTTTTTGGTGGAAGCAGTCAATTTTTCTTTTGAGTGCAAAAAACAAAACTAAACTATGGTGGAAGATGATTGTAAAAAACTTAAAACAAAGCAAAAAACACAAGAAGAAGCTACGTCGTCTAAACCTCATTTATAGAAACTTCGTAAAGATGTTTGCTTCAGAGATGTCTGCTTCTCATCAATCTTTCTCTGATCCTTTTCAGCGCCTTCAAATCGCCTCTTCTTCCTCTGATCCTTTCCAGCTTCTTCAACTCGCCTCTTCCTCCTCTGACCCTCAGCTCATTACAAAAATACTACCAATCAAGTGACAGGGGACAGAGATTAACATACATATTTCTGAATAGCTTTGAGATTGGGCGACGCACCTCCTACCTCACCCCCCCCCCCCATTTTTTGCATATTTGTACCAATCTCGAGAATGTTCAAAATCATGAAAAAAGACGGAAATCCGTAAAAAGACGGAAAATTAGGCTCCCTGCACACATGCGTAGTTTACAGAAAAAATATTAATGATGACTCAGGAAAAACCCACAGTATACGATATAAGAAGTTATGCTGTCACGATACGAGGTTTCTGAAGTTGTATGCCTCCCTTGTGCAGTGATGGTGTAGTGAAGAACATGTTAGCTCAGCACATTTTGAATGTGGTAGCTATTGGCTACTCAGAGTCAACTTCCTTCGTAAAATATAGAGGCAACAGCAATTCATTTTTTTTAAAAAAATCATCTTTGGCGACTGTTTGGGAATTCATCCTTAGCTAAACCAATCCAACCAAAAAATGTACATGTCAGTACAAAAAATCAAAGACGAACACTATGGACACTAAGTACACTGACCCTGTTGCACAATCCTTTAGTATTCACTCAGGACATGCACTATACCAAACCAAATTTTAGGTTGCTCAGGGCTAAGTGAGAAACATAAATCAAACAGCAAGTGTTTAAATTCTTTATGCTTACGTGAATAAAGGTGATGAGAAATTCAGCATCATGCATGTGCTTGTTTTGTCACATTTATTTCTACAAGAAATCACGAGTTTATTATCTTGCGACGAGGTAGTATCTTGCAGATACAGCAACGATCTGACACGATCGGGTCTATGTGTTTATGAGAAGAACTTTGGAAGATAAATTTCTTTGAAAATTAATCCATTTTAATGGCGTCGATGCTATGAGTTCGATAGTAGATGTACTAAGACTTGGTTTGTCGGGATATATATGAAAATCCTACCGCGACGACAACAGTTAGCTTCACTAGGCAGCTTTAACCTACTGAGGACGGAGGACGAATCTTGTTAATTTCATTCAAAACCGAGTTGCCGAAATGGAAAGGAGCTTCATGAGCCGAGGACGAGCTGCACCGTTCTATTATAATGAATCTATGCCAACTCGGTAGCTACGATAATTAATAAAAGAACGAGCACTGAAAGCCTCGGTGCTTGCGACAGCAATCAAAATTGCTAACAGGCTTAGCACCTGAAGAGGTCACGAGTGCGCTGCGAAAGGCGTTGTATACATTCAGGAACATTGTGATCAACGAATAACTTAGGCCTACAGATGACAACCCCGTATACAGCAGAGTTGTGCGGGTCAGATCCGAATTCGGATCGGGTTCACTAATATTTTTTGGGCTCGTATTCGAGTTGTTTGCAAAATATTCGCGCTTTATTTTCAGGTTGCGAATTATGATACTTCGAAAAATATATATGTGCTTATGCTCTGTTGACTTCCTTTGTAGACATACATGTGTAGTAGGGTTCACAGGCCGGATGAAGATCAAGGCCGGGCAGTCCTGGCAGCCCGATTTTTGAAAGTTTGCTTGAAAGTTCTATAAAGTATTGTTGTCACCTTATATTTCTCACTCCTTGATAACATTTCTTTCTGTATCTTGTCTTCCTCCACATATTTATCTTCATGATGATTTCTCTGATAGAAAAATCTGATATCGGAGGATTTGGCTTTAGTTGGTGGACGTATCTACCATAGAGTAGGGATAGATAGGTAGAGTGTCGACTCAAAAAAGTATCTGTATACAGTGAACATTTTTATATGAAAAGATTCAGTTTCTTGCGGAGATTACGTTCCCGTGGTCCAAAAATGATTATGATGAAAATATCATAAATAAGCTTTTGCAGATTAAGTTCCACGTTAAATGATAATTTCTTTGTTATCTCAAGAATCAGATGCCCTAGCTAAGTTGATTTTTGAGCGCCGTGCGACAGAGTAAATGATGGAAGCGCCCGTTATTACAAATTTCATGATTTTCAATTTTTCGGCGCGGCCTCGGCGCTTGGGGGGGGGCAGTAGCCCCCTGGCGACGCCACTGACTTCAGAGATTTATATAGAATGCTTTCCGAAAGCTTGACCAGTTGTTTAACATTGAGTACAACTTTTAAGTTGCATCATCTTAATGTGTACTCATAGAACCAGCAGTGAAGCATGTGCTTTCTGCCATCCAATGCCCTTAAATTTAACCGGGATATTAATTTCCAAAATATGATGTCATCAGTGCAATGCGACTGACAGCGCATCCAATGCACGTCAGCATATTTGATGAATTTTCCCTATTTGTGGGCGAATGAGAAATCGTTCTCTCAGCGATTTTTCACTAGAATTCCATTGCACAGTTAAGATAAAACTGTCAGTTTTAGAAATTCGGGATATTTCTTACAGCCCGGGACAGGCTCTGAAACCGAGAATCGAGAGTAAAGCCCGAGCTAAAAGATCGGGCGGGCTGCCCGAACCGCGAACCCTAATGTGTAGTACAGGGTGTCCGCGATCTTGCGGATTTTCGTCACTCACATTGCAGTACATACTACTGCCAGTGTTGTCAACTGAGTTTTTCAAGAAACTCAGTTAAAACTAAGTTAACCGAGTTTACCGGATATTAACTAAGTTCAGTTAAACTCGGCATACTGAGTTTTTCAAAAAACTCAGTTATAGCTCAGTGAAATAATTCGGTAAAACTTAATCAACTCGGTTACATAAAAATGCATGTAAAATTGTCAATATAGTCATAGGCCGTCTGAATTTGATTCACGGCGCTTCAGTCAATAACTTTTTCATGAAAGTTTCGGCGTATTCACAGGCAGTTGCAGTCTCAGCAGAAAAGTAAAGATGGAAATTTAGAAAATGAAAGCACTATTTGGCAAGGTTTAAGAACGTAACAGAAGAGCTGATCTAAATTCGCACATAAAATATGAGCCTAGAATGACTGCTATTTATAAAAGTAACCAATGTGTAGACTTTCTGTGGAAGGCTGAGCCCGTATGCTTATACAAAAAAGATCTGTTTAAGCAGTCACAAGCCTGCTATAGCCTATAGGCCGAAACTAACCTGTAGCTTCAAAGTTGCGGCAGGTGATTTTGTCTATAATTGAGTTCTAACCTTCATTACTTGCTGTAGACTAAGTGACAGCATCTTACAGTATAAGCCAAATTATCTTAATGATATTTAAAAGGGGCATTCTATAATTATCTCAATTTTGGTCTCGCGCTTTTTTTACTCATCCCTGCCCCACCCAAGGCACGAAGCCATACTAGAAGCTAGAGATAGGACAGCGCGGCCCTTAACCAACTGAGCTATCCCACCACCTATGAAGAATGCACAAGCTGAAATAAGCCTACAAAAAGCACCAATATAAATGAAGATGCTTTAAAAAATAGATCAGACTTAGAATTATTCAACGCAACCATTTTCTATTCCTCTTCTGTTCTCTACCATAGGAGTTCCTAAAATCCGTATTCATACATTCAAGTGATTACATTTGCATACTGCTATAAAAAGTTTTCAAGGAGCAGTTTTCTTTATGTTTAGACTACGAAGTAAGCATAATATCATAAAGAAAAACAATACAAATGTCACGCATTAATACTACTCCGAACTGAGACATAAATCATCAATTACGTTTTCATGATGATTCAATCGAAACGAACGCATATTTATCACAACATATACTTCAAAAATAAAAGTCGGATAGAACAAATAAGGGAAGTTCAGAAGAAAGTTTTATTGCGGCGCAACATAGTTAAAACGTCAATCGTCTTCCGTCATGCATATATCATTTTATGATCTTAGATTGCAAAATGTACATCAATCATAACATTTGAATTTCAAATATATGTACATGTAGTTAGATCATGCAGATTCATTGTACCGTAGAAATAATGCTGTTCATTGTGAAACATGAAAGCATAGATATTATAGCAACTATCACAACTCCTCCCGACCGAAGAAGTTCGTGGATAACTCAAGAAACTTTCTTAATTTGAGAAAAATGTCGTTTGGTTGTGTGATGGTTGTCCAATGATTTTAATGAAGCTGTCGAACCGCATATACCCATAATTTTAAACTTGTTTGTCAAGAAATGCGACCTTTGTTTCAGACGATTTTCGTTCTTTATCACTACTATGTCTCCGATTATGAATTGGTCGTGAGTCAGAGGCCGATTATCCAAAACATGGCTATAATTGCCAAACAATAACACTAGCTCAAACGCAAATACCAGCTGATTAGGGGAAACTTTGGTTGTGCTGTTGGTAAATTGGTTGAACAGAAATTGCCAGTAATATAAGCGATCAGGCCAACCTTGCAAATTCGCCATTAGCCTTTCTTCCAACCAACGGTTTGTGCGCTCCACCATGCCATTTCCTGAATGATGATAAGGACTTGAGGTGACATGCGATATTCCAAAATTACCGCAAAAAATGTCAAAATTGCCTTTAAATTCTGTCCCTTCATCTGTTAACACTGACTTAGGTTTTCCATAATGGCAAATATGTCGTTGAAATTTATCCAATACAATATCTGGAGTTTTGTTCTTCAACGCATAGAAATTCACAAAACGGCTGTACGAATCTTGAATAACCAAGATGTAGTGATAGCCATCATATGGCGATACCGCTTTCAAGTCCATTGAAATTTTCTCGAATGGACGGCTACCATAATATTGAAACTCCTTGAAATTACAATTTTTGTAAGATTTTGAAATACAGCATGTCATACAAGTCTTCACAAACTTTTTTTACTGAGGAATAAAAATCTGGCCAAAAATACTTGTCTTTCAAATAATCTATCATTCTTTTCAAACCACAATGACCAAGGGCTTTATGAGAATCTACCAATAATGAAGATATCTCAGAACCAGGCACAACAATACGATCAGTTTTGAAACATAGAATTTCATTAATGAGGGAGAAATGTCTAGAGTATGGCTTGTATAACCTTGAAGACTTGCCAACATTTCCTGTACTAAAGTGCATTAAATCAGGATCTTTACTTTGTATTTGAGACCAATTTCTCACCGTTATGTCTGGTAAAATAGCACATAGCTTGCGACTCAAACTATCGGCCACAACATTTTCTTTTCCTCTAATATATTCAACATCGAAGTCATATTCGCGTAACGCAATTATCCATCGACCCAAACGTCCACTTAGCTTCTGAGACTGAAGCCATACCAAAGGTTGATGGTCCGTGTTGAGCTTGAATTTCTTCCCAAGCAAGCAATCGCGAAATGTTTTGCAACCAACAGCCAAAACTCCTTTTCCTATATAACAGCCAAAATTTCCTTTTCTTAGGTAGAATACCTTAATTCCGCTTTCTTGAGTAATCGGCTCGCATATGAAATCGGCTTGTCATTCTGTAGTAATGTCACTCCAATACCAAAATCGGAAGCATCGGTTTGCAAAGTAAATTGTTGATGTCTATCCGGAAGTTTGAGTGGTGTCGCATTCATAATTGCATTGCGTATTTCATTAAAAGAATTAATCAGAGATGACGTCCACGATAAAGTTTTCGTTACTTGACCAGTCACTTCATTTTTGAGGTCATATAATGACTTCATCAAAGTTGAAAAATTTGGAACAAATTTTCGGAAATAGTTCGCTGTTCCTATGAATGCTTCCAAATCCTTGATAGTCACTGGTAAAGGATAATCACAGAAAATATGTTTCGTCTTCTTGCTGTAATGATACTTGCTATTTGAAAATACATGGCCCAGGTAACTGACTTCACTGACACCAAAAGAGCATTTCTGTGATTTCACGTGTAGGCCATGCAATTTGATTCGTTCAAATACCTCCTTCAAATGCAACATGTGCTGCTTCTTATTCTCGGAAAAATGAGAAGATCATCGATATACACGTACACATATGGAAGATCACTGAATATCTTGTTCATGACACGCTGAAAATGCCCAGGAACTTGAGTTAATCCGTAAGGCATGACTTTGCAACTGAAATTTCTCATTCCAGGCCCAGGAGAAAAACATACTATTCTTTGTGACTCTTTAGATAGTGGGATGTGCCAGCATCCTTGAGCAAAGTCAAGTGCAGTAAAAATTGAAGCACTTCCAAGTTTGTTACGCAGTTCGTCAAACTGAGGCAATAGATTTGAATGAATCCTTAACTGTAACTTTGTTTAACTCTTTGAAGTCTATACACATTCTCACCTCGCCATTCTTTTTATTTGCAAGGACGACTGGAAATGTAAATCTTGAATCAGTCGGTTGAATTAAGTCACGTTCCAATAGTTGGTTGATTTGTTTCCTTAATTCTTCTTTCATAATGCATTGGTACTTTCCTTGGCGGGACTGAAATTGAGTTTTGGATACTTTGTGATAATTTCAGATCAAGTGAAAATTCTGTACTCATTTTACCATTTTCATTGGAAAACACAGTCTTGTATTCTTGGAGCAGGTTTTTGATTTCATTATCCACAATTTGAAGATCACAAGAAATGGGCTTTTCTGTAGGCAAATAATAATGATAATAATAATAATATCTTTATTGCCTCACATGGTTACAGTCGGTGAACGCATTACAAAAGTACAAGATCATAGATTACAATATTTTATAAATGAACAACGAAAGCGTTCAGTTTTTGCGAATGGTGGACGCTAAGTGCACTGAGAACGAATTAATCATTGCGATCTAAATCAGTATCAAATGTTGGTTTATCTTCAATTTCTTGAACATTAGTCTCATCGCTCTTGCATGTTCTAGTAACACAAACTTTCTTATCCAATAGAAGAGAAGCGTTGAAATACCCCAATAAAATGTCCTTTCCGATGATAACATCGAACGGCATGTACTTGAGTTCTTCATAAGCTACAGAAAAACCATGTTTGATTACCTTATTTGCCATTGCGAACCTCAGAGGTATCTTTGACTTAATCTGAAATTTCGAAGTAAGTGAGCGTAATGACGTCGGATCCTGATAAAAATATTTCTCAAATTCGGAAATTGAATTTCCATTAATCAAGGGGCTATCTGCTCCACTGTCAATAAGGTACACCTTGGAAAATACATGATCATCTATCTCAAATAAATAGTCTTTAATAAATGGATCATTGCTCTCATCAGTTGTGATGGGGCGAGCCAAACCCATCACACCTACTCGTTTTTTGATTTAAAGTCATGCGATGAGTTATTGATTTCATCGTGTTCAGTGAAAGCAATATTCTTACGAACAAACGAACAAAAGCGTGAAAGGTGTCCGTGACGTTTGTATTTTGCGCAGTGTGATTTTTCAGAGCGACAATTGCGAGAAGTGTGATTGAACTTTCCGCAATTATAGCATTGGATCAAACTCGATTGAAATGGGGGAGAGTTATTCTTAAAAACAAATATTGATTTGCTTTCTCCTTTGGGTAGCATTGACCACAATGAGGATGCCTTATTCAAGAAGGTAGTAAAATCCTTACAATTGTTTAACTGCAATGCAGCATCCGGTGGCAAAATCTCGCGTATGCGTTGTTGCACAATTGTTTCAGTTGTTTTTTCGTTGTCAATAAACAGGGAAAGAATCTGCTTCGATTTGACGGCATAATCATATGCATTATCACCAAGTGGTAAGTTCCAAAAATCATGAAATGGTGTGCTTGTTTGTGGAAAAACTGCGGGGACTTGTGATTTCAAAGATGAGTAAGTTGTTCGACCATCTGTGCTGAGAGCACCATAAGCAGGAGACTTGCTTAAAGAGAACTTCAAAAATTTCAATCGAATATCTTCAATCTTTTCAGCATCATTTATATTCTTTGAAACAAGGAAACAATCAACATAAACTTCAAAATGTTCCAAAAAGTCTTTAGCACAATTAAAATTCGCAACTTTTGGTAAACCCTCCATATCGCATAACCACGCTCTGCTACCAGTTAAAACGTCAATCGTCTTCCATCATGCATATATCATTTTATTATCTTAGATTACAAAATGCACATCAATCATAACATTTGAATTTCAAAGATATGTACATGTAGCTAGATTATACAGATTCATTGTACCGTAGAAATAATGCTATTCATTGTGAAACATGAAAGCATAGATATTATAGCAACTATCACAACTAACACGACAGATGCCTCCAATAATTCTGGCTTTCATGCACCTCTTCAACCTTCGAAAGAAATACGAGCGAATGAGAATACGCGATCAACCGATGCACTGGTGGCTGGCATTGATAACAAAATCAACAGCGATTTTCACAAGTTCACCATAGTTGGATTCGCTACCTTGCCAAAATATCAAAGGAAATTCTTCCGTAATGAAATCCTGTTGCTCAAGTCGATAAATGTATTTCTCAACCTGGATTTGCAACTGTGATTTTGAAGCCGGTCTACATTTTTCCTCCAGTTGTCTCCGCTCTAAATGTTTGAATAAAGAAGCAACTTTTTGTGAATCACTTTTCTCGGTAACAGGCACTTCCGCATTTCCGCCTCGGTCGACAAACGACGAAAAAGTCAAAATATCTCTTAGTTCTTTCTTAACATTTTCAAATAGGTCTAAAATTTCCAAGAAATGTGTTCACTCTCATCGTGGGCGCCTGGCTTTCATGCGGCGCTGACTCGTTGAACAAATTCAACCAGATCATGACCATAAATAATTGAGTTAACCGAGTTTCAAAAACCAAGTTAAATGTTCTCAAAACTCGGTTCCAGTAAACCCAGTATACCTAGTTTAATGAAAAATAAACTCAGTTTTTTATGGTGGAATTTAAAACTCAGTTAAACTCGGCACTCGGTTAACTCAGTGAAGTCAAAGCTCAGCTGACAACACTGACTACTGCGCATAAAACTAAGTTGTTCGATATGTGAGCTATGCATTAAGTGCACCCGGCGAACAAGATTGGCTGTCATTGAATATGAGTTTTATTCCATATGTGAAAATCAATCATGCAACGGAGTGTCTTTGGTTGCTTTGCTGAACGTTAGCCATATTTCACTAACATTTTTGTAACTTTTGCTATCTGATCTTTCCATACACGTGACTGACATTGCTTCAATTACTTCATGCGGGTTTTCAGTTGTAATTGAAACCCGAAGTTATTCCTAATTGACTTCAATTTTGTCTTTTGATGATTAAAAGTTCCACATACAGGATACAATATTTCATCTTTATTGTCAATTTCAGTGATGAGACAGCATTTTATCTCTATGGGAATGTCAGTAACACAAACCTTCACTTGGTTGATGAGAAACCGATCACATTTGATGGTTTTTTGTGCTGTGGTCTCATCTCACGATTGGATAAGTTGCCAAGTGATGGAAAAAACAGTCAATGTAGAGCGGTACGAAGGCATCTTGTTGAACAAAGTACTTCAAGTCATGACACAGCTACGAAATCGAACACTGATGTAGCAACTGGATAGAATACGCATCAGCACTTGGGCTACTGAAACACAATAGCTTTAGACATCAAAAATCTGACCGCTGAATTGGCAAGGGTAGGTCTGCTCCCTGTTCTTCTAAAGTGCCACTACTGGACTTTTTGGTATGGAACCAGATTCAAAATGATATTTAATAAATAGCGCATCCAGGATATTTGGACGAATTGAGACGGACTGTTTTTAGTGGACAGCATAAGCACATTAATTATCGTGCCTATGAAGCTTTAGCAAACGCCGTGAGCTTTGTATACTTTATGATGGAGGTCACATGGAGCATACTTTTAACAGGGTGGCGGCCAGATTTCAAGCTTCAAATTCCCGGGCTATTTCATCGAATTTCCAAGCCATTTTTTTTATTATGACAAGATACTTTATTCCAACTACAACGCTCAAAAATTATCCGTACACTGCTTTAAACTACTTTCAAAACATTAATGTGCGTGGTGTCCGTAGCACAGTAGTTAACTGCTTGGCCTAGGGATCTCTTGGTCCAGAAGTCGAGCCCCGAAAGTGTCATTGGAAGTCGGTAGGAAGGGCATCTGGACTAAACGATCACAACGCTCCAGATTAAAGTCTTACTGTGTCAGCACCGTCCTAGCCCCCTGTATGGGGAGTAAAGTGACGTCAAAAAATCATTATTCTGCTTTAAATAACTTTTATCAAACCTTCCGGTTAGAATTTCAACATCAAATTATGACGTGAACGATATTCGACTGTCGTACTCAGTTTTCAAAATTTTTGAATTTTGTGAGCAGTGATTCTTAATATTATAAACATCTACTTTTCCTCAATGGCCTGCAGCCGTGAGCTACTTATGGAATCTAAATGATTTCATATCGATGGAAAAGTTCGTTTCCTGAACTTTTCAACAATCAAAAAATGCTTCATTTACATCATCTGATTAGTAAAATTCCATGAAGTTGCACGTAGCCGATTTTTCAGACTTCAATTTTCTAACATGTTAAGTTGAAGCAACAAATCGCATTTTGGAACGCTACATTTTGAGCTGCAACGTATTTATGCCATGAGAGAAAGCCAGGATATCAAAATCCACATGTTAAATCAAAAGGAAGATAACACCAACTTATCCAGAAGCATCGACAAGAGAAACCAGGAAGACTGCCACAATGGACGAAGACCGTTAACGTCAGAAGAATTCCTAATTGTCATCACTTTTTTATCAGTTTGCGTACAAACAATGGGCGCGTGGTAGCCGTCATCCATAGAATGTGTGCTTTGGATTCCCACGGGAGTGAACAATATATTTGTGGCAAACCCACACGGTTGGGGTATAAAGCATGATGTCTTAGCACTGCAACAGGTCTTCTAGTGAGTTTTGATATATATCAAGGCAAGTATTTTCTTTCACGACAAAACACATGCAGTTATGGCAGTCTAGTAGGAAAACATTCTGCACCTTTACTACACTTCTTCTATAATTTGCCTCATCCAGACCTCAGTTACTGCTCCTATTTTGACAATCCGTTTTCGAATGTGGATCTTTTACTCGAACTGCAGAGGAGAGGCTACGATGGCATAGGCACCAAATCAGAGAACCACATATCAGAAGACTCAAGTTAGCAAGAAAAAAGAGGCAGCCAAAGAGAAACGAGGTAGTCTTTTGTAGACGAAAAATAGTCTTTGTATTTTACATTGGAAAGACAATAAGGTAGTTTCCTTCATATCAACATGCGATTCCATGCATCCAATAGGAACTCATCAGCGATTCTCCCGCGCTAGCAAAACAAAGATTACCGTAAAGATGTATAATAAGTTCATGGGCGGAACGGACCGCATGGACAAAAATGTGAATTGTTGTTGAGTTTCATCAGATATAAGAAATGGCATCACCAGTTTTTTTCTTGGACTGTAGATGTCTCTATCCAAAATGCTTGGAATCTTCATCGAGGATGTGGTTTCAATTTGAGTTTGCTTAGTTTCCGATGGCGGATATGTTGTAATAAAAAACAGATATATTGAAATTTTTTTGGATCTTCACGTGCTTCATATAACTAGTGCTCGCAAAGATAATTGCATTTTTGAGAAAAAAAATTATCGGCACTAATGGGCTAAATTTGAATGAAACTGATGCGTCTTGCTAACGTGTTTTGTGAACCGTGGCTGAGACAGACAAAACTTTCGCTCTAAATTATGATTGTTTAGTTTTTTTACTTGAGTGAAAGTATCATTCCCGGGCGATTCCCGGGAAAAACTGAAAAATGGCCGAAATTCCCGGGCTCCCGGGCGCGGCCGCCACCCTGTTTTAAATCGAAATAAAAGTATTCCGTGAACTTCGACTTTTGGTCCGTTTAACGCAAAAACCTATGATGCAGCATTACATAAATGACAATTTATAAAATCCGCAAGAAGATAGCGAACACCCAGCCTGCATTTCATAAATTTATATATGCATACAAAAGTTATGCTTGTATTGTGTATATGTACTTATCACAGAATGTTGAATAAATGTCCTCAATCGCCCCTGCTATTAGCGGCATATATTTCTTGTTTCCTCAAACTGCAGCTTAGCTTTTTTGAAGTGCATTTAGGCCAAATATCTGAAAAAATATAATATGATGAAACATGAAACTAAGTATATTGCATTACTAAGAAGCAATAACAATAATTATTCTATCAATAATATGCTATCTTCTGATGCGACATGCGCATTATTGATGCGCCGACCCGATGCAGTCAAGAAATGTCTTTTTATTGTTATTGCTGTATATGTCATTATTGCTATCATTGACTACAACCGTGTTCGTGATCGATCTGCAATTTACATCGACTTGATTGCAATCGATCATAAATGCAATTAATCGAATTAATGGTGCCAGTCTATTTATGCACTTCACACAGGTCTAAGCCTTAACTTTGGGAAATTCATTCTTCACGGTGAGTGTAATTTGATTTTTCAATTATTTTTATTCATTTTGTGTTCGGATTTTTTAGTATCGGTAAAATGTTCGGTTCGGGTTCGGGTGTAAGGCTGACCGGTCGGGTTCGGGTTTCAATTCATAGGTGTTGTCAGGGTTGGCATACTTAAAAAAACCCATGGGTTTTTCGGTTTTTAAATAGGAATTTTGTTTTTTAAATAGGAGGCTGGGTAATTTAAAATAGTAGATTGTGTTTCTTCTATATAAGGCTAGGACTTTTAAATGCAGGTTGTACATTATCAGATTGGAACTTCAACATGAACGACCGTTTTTTTTAAATTAAAGTTATAGCCTAATTACAGTTCTAAAGGAGCGGCTACGTAGATTCGTATCCATGAGAAATCACCTGTTATCGGCAATAGTACATATTTTCCTCTACTTTCCCATTCCTGATTGCAGGGCTGCCACTCTTATCAAAAAATAAAAACCGGAAAGTCAAATCGGAATGGACCCCCTCAAAGTAAGAAACTTTCGATCATTCGATATCACACAACCCGGTAAGTTTTGAAAGCTTTAAAGCAGAAGTTGGGTCTCTTCTTGTAAAGATGCTTCTGAATCGTCACAGTTAGCAAGTAAATGTATTTAATTATCACTGATGCTTATTCAATAATCAGCTTCATCAAGGTGCACTAGAAGACATGACTCGAGCAGCTATTTTTTTCAGGAGAACCGTTTTCGAAGGTTAGACAGAGTGTACTACAAAGACCCCTCTACCTAACCCCAATGAAAAATCAGCATGAAGTGATTGAACGTTTATGATTGACGATTTCACCTCGATATCAAGACTGTATATTATCGAACTATCTACATGTAGGCCTATGGATGATTTTACTTAACTTCTTCAAAGACAATTTTCTTCAATTCGTTCAAAAATTGTACATTCAAATCTATGATGCACTATTCTCCTGCAGCTTTATCATTTTCTATTAATCGTGCCATGAAGTCGCACGGTGCAAGATCCTGTCTTTATTGTGAAGAATTTACACGAAACCACTAGGAAATTGCTGTTCAGCTGTTCGACGTTTGGAAGACTGCTTCAGCAGACCGTTTTTTGGTCACAGCAAATATCTTCACACAAAATCCATGGTCAGCGCGGTCTAAATGCTTGGGCAGGCATTTCAGTAAGCCATTTTCTTTGGGAGAGCCATTATTCTTTCGAGAAATCGAGAATGTGTGGTAAAATCTTCCTTTCTATGCTGCATAAAATGTACCGAATGTCATGAAAGACAGGAATATCTTCATGCACAATGGAATGCCAGTGAACTACTACAGACCCTTCGTAAATTATTTAAACAGCAATTTCCCTAAATCTTGGATTGACCGTCATGGGGCCCTTGGAATGGCTTCCGATACCACCGGATTCAATGCCTTGTGACTTTTTTCTTTTGGGCACGTCAAAGAAATTGTGCATTAGAGTGCACATGCATTTGGATGAACTGGAAAATAAGGCTTTGCACCGCTTTCAGCAGATGGACGAGCGATTGCGTAGAGACATGCTGTTGACCGAAGAATTAGATTGCGTTCGGGCAAATGGTGAGCAAGTAGAAAATAAATGTTATAGTGATACTCGTGTTAGCAACTGCATTCCTTTGAATCACAATTAACCTACAGAAATTAATCATAGAGCCGCAAATTGCTATTGCATCAACAATGATTGAAATGATCATTGTGAGAATCCGCCACGCTACAGAAACAAAATAATTTTGAACCAATGTCACACAATAAATTGACGACTAAAAACTATCGCATTTGCTCAATATGAGAAAACGGAGTTCTATATTGTGCCCAAATATTACACATTACAGAAGCCATGCAACTTGATATACTATTTCATCAGAAATGAGATGAGAGCAACATTCGATACCATCCATTACGGGAAATGCTAACGTTTCTGGATTTTTAACCGTCATCAGTGCAATATACCTGTAAAGAATCAGTAACTCACATGCAAACAAATCATCGGAAATACAGACATATACAATTAATGAAGTACATGCAGTTCAAATCTCATTCTCTAGAGCTCGTTTCCAAAATTTGAATTTTGCAAACACAAATGCGAATAGCTATTTCGTGTTTGAACTTCATGCACGAAGGTGAGTTGCCGGATTTCCAAGAACATCCACCTACCGATGGTCTGTGGAGCGAGTTGCTGATGTACTGCACTGATGTCGGCTAAAAAGTCAAAAACGCTTGCACTTCAGCCTGAAGAGACTTCATCAGTACTTGTAGCTCCAGCAATGATCCAAATCAAACCTTGCTCTCATCTCTTGTACTTCAAACAATAAAAAACAATGACATCTAAGAACAACTTTAGACTTTCAAGAAGATCATGACAACTATTTGATAAAGGTTGAGCTGCCAAGGCATAAGGAAACGTAATGTCAACACGAAAAGAAATCCTTATCACTTATGCAGTTGTTTGCGAGATTTCAATTTTCGCTGGCGTCTTCGCCGAAATTTAGCCGCTTTTGCAGCAAGTAATCGTACAAAATATTCTTTCGTCACTTCCTTGTGTTCCCGAAACTTTTTAGATTTTTCTTTCATATTTTACTGGCAGACGCTTCTTGAAAGACACGTTTTGGAGAGCATCACAGCAGTCAGAACTCAATTCATAATAGACTCCATTATTACGCATTACAACTTTTTTATCAAGAATTACCACCTAAATTTATTTCTTATTTCAAAACCTTGATTACTTGCGTTTCGTCCGGTTTCTTAGGATTGACGAGAGGATCACTCACTTCCTTGTAGAAGAAGCTTCTGCTCAAGAGTCAAGCGGGTTTTTAGAAAGCATCTGCTTTGAATTTGATCACCCTTAAACATTGCAGGGTTTTTAAGGTCCCCTAACAATCTGCATAGTCCCGTTTACAATTTAAAGAGCCCTACATAATCTAAAAACGGCCACATGCTCTATCTTTAAGGATGCCGGTCTCAATCCTGTAGGCCCTTTACAATCTCAAGAGGTCTAATCACATCTAGAAGGGACGCCTAAAAAACTAAACAGTTGCCGTTCACAATCTCTAACGGTTTACAAAATCTTATGGGTCCCTTTCAAAATCAAAATAAGGCCCCTTCACGATCTTAAAGGGCCCGTTCACATTCTCAATAGGACCTGTTCACAATCTCAAAAGGGCCCCATCACAAACTTAAAGGGACCCCTTCGCAGTCTTAAAAGGGTCTCATCACGATCTTAAAGCGGCCCCTTGGAAGTCTCAAAAGGGTTCCCTCACGATCTAAATGAGGCCCTATCGAAATCTCAAAAGGGTCCCTCACGATCTAAAAGAGGATTTATCGAAATCTCAAAAGGGGCCCTTCACGATCTCAAAAAGGACCCCCAACGATCTTACTTAAAGGGGCCCCTTCGCAGTTTCAAGAGGGCCTTTACGATCTCAAAAGGGCCCCTCACGATCTTAAAGGGGCCCCTTCGCAGTTTCAAAAAGAGCCCCTCACGAACTTGAAGTGCCACTGCACAATCTCAAAAAGGCCTCTCGCGATCTTAAAAGGGGCCCCCTCGCAGTCTTGAAAAACCCCTTCAAAATCTAAAATAGTTCAAAATCCAAATTATTTGTCCCTTGACAAAACATTTTCTCACTACTTAGTTTATTCTAAAAAAACTGGAAGAGTGGCAGCCCTGTGATTGCATAATCCACGCCGCTGATCTTCAATCGCGTGTAGTACTTCCTCAGGTACTTCTTTTCAAGATCGTTAGAGTTTCCATACCTTTTTTGGCAATTTTTGTATTAGTCACTTTTTGCTGTGAACATTTTTGGATCATTGATTTTAGTGTGGAATATACTGGTAGTTCATTGAAATAAATACTAAACTAGATAATCTACTGATGTCAAAGTTGCTAACAATTTCATGTGGATACATAATTGTTAACCCATTTAGACGTTAAGCCTGAAATAGGTCTTCTTATCTCATACAGAAAGAAATGTCTCGGTAGTATAAAAAGAATAAGACGTGTATTTCAGATAATGAAGAAATATTGTTCTGAGCAGTTTGATACTTAAATTAGAATACACCGTTGAACTTACGATTTGACATCCGACATAACCGACTTTCAATATGTCTCAAAGTCGATCGTACGTCTATCAATTGGTGAATGTATTTAAAAAACGCACCTCTAAAAAAAGCCCAGGGAAAAACCCATGGTTTTTTGGGTTTTCAAAATAGTGGTGGTTTTTTTTACCAACACTGGGTGTTGCACATCTCTAGTCTACAGGAATCACGAAAAGCTGTTGCGCTTTCCTAGCGGCTGTCGTCAATGAATCGTTTCACATTTTGTGACCGAATTATCGCACTAAACCGAATCCATTGATCAGTATCCAACAATACAATTATAGGGACCTAAGCACACCCAACACTTAGCAATAGTGGAAAACAAACAAATTTCCCACTTATCATACGTATGTGCTTGAAGAGACAACATAGGCTTACTAAAATTGCGCCATTGCTAGCAGATCTACATGTACATAGTATGCTGCAAGATTACATGGCAGTAATAATCTTCTCAACTAGAATATCATAGCAATTCGATTTTTCAGAAGCTTCAGTGAGTAGGCTTACAGTGGCAGTAGGCCTATCATACCGTGTGATGCTGCATTCCTACTTTGTCATACAATCTTATCATAAGAGCGCGAAATGCAGGCCATATATATATTTGGCCTGATCAACATTACTAAAAATATCACTGGTAACTCTTTTGATAAGCACATGATTGCAAACACCAGCTAATCATATACAGTGTTTTCCGGATAACTCGCCATTTTGCTTAATTCGCCACATTTCCTATTCCCCGAATAAGTTTCATATGTTGCACATTGTAAAACGTACGGATAATTCGTAACCATTAATTTGCAATTCGTTACTTTTTCCATCCGCAATGAGGGGGAAGTGGGGCACTTTCACCCATGGGGCACATTCAGTCACACGCGTTTATGAGAAAACGGATGATAGATATGGCTTCAGCTTACATTACACACTTACTAGCATTGTCTTGCAAAATGGACTATACTTCCATCATGTATGTAATTTCTAGGCTGACTAACAGACAAAAAACTGTTTTCTGCAGTTTTTTTGAAATTTTTCAAAAATTGCTGTATTGGTGCTGCTGATTGGGCAAATTGGCCGAAATTTTCTAATTTTTGACATGCATGCATTGCTGCGTGTCCTTAGAACATAAGCAATTGCGCGTTGCAACCGGTTTGATTGTGTTTCGAAAAAAATGACCTTTGATTATGAAAAGTGACGTGGGGCAGGTTCACCTACAAAGGGGCGGGGCACTTTCACCCATGGGGCACATTAGGTCATTCATGTTTATAGGGAAACAGATGAAAAATTTAAAGCTATACTATAGCCAGCTTTGTATAGCTTACATAATATCTTCATCCTGCATCATCAGCTCCATAATTCCATGCGGTATGAGTATCTATATCAAGAAAAAATCAAAAAACAATAGGCCTATTTCATAGTTTTTGATTTTTGACAACTACCGTTTTTTAACAACTAAATAATTCCTATTGATTTCAAATTTGACCGAAACTTCTGATTTTTAATGTGCTGGCATTAATGCACTTCCTTAAAATGGTACCGGTAAGCCTATATGTCATTAACGTATTGGGCAGAGAATATGACCTAGACCTATAAGATGTGAAGTGGGACAGTTTGACCCCATCAAAGGTTATGGACGTCCGTAAATTGTATTCCTACATTATAAGATTAGGCTGTTCATTTAAGCATTAATCTGAAATATCTGCTTTATTTGAAATCAGCATCTTAGGATGCAACACAATGCACATCAGAGTATGACATTCGTATTTCGCGATATCATGAGAGCGTAGTTCCCTAAGTTATTATTAATTTCCGCTACATGTATCAAATCTTTGTTACATCTATATACGTGTAGTTTACGATGTGATAAACTTACATAGTTAATTATATTCAGTTTTCATTTCCACTTGTAAAGGTAGTAGTTATCATAACAGCTTTCATACAATGGGCCAAACTGCCACACGCAGTGGGCCAACCTGCCCCATGCATGGGGCACTTTCGGTCAAAAAAATGTTTTTACAATATTTGAATTCCTGGACTAGAAAATGTTTTTGGCTTGCAACTACACGTATTATGTCGAAGTACAAGTTTCCTAGTTGTGATAAAACTTTGAATAAACATTCATAAGCGAAAGTCAGGAATCGATTTTTTAAGATTTTTGGGTGAATGTGCCCCACCTCCCCCTATATCCTACGCATAATTCGCCAAGAAACCTGAGCATCGCACACATTCCCATTTTAGCGCTGTTGCAAAATTTTCTCGTTAGCAGAAGTTTGTAATGAGTTTTGGTATAGACAATGCATTCAACATTTACATCAACACATTTGTTTGGAACACGGTAAGAAAAATTTGTTAATCCAATGATTGCATTAACATTGTGGTGTAAAAACATCAATAATGCAACAATTAATTGATGGAGACGACCATGAGACGACAATTTACTATGGACCACTAGAAGCGTAAAATAAAATTTCAGATAGTCCTTTTGATAATTTAATTCAATAGGGTATGATTCATGGAAGATTTTGTGGGTAGCTCATGAAGATGTAGACAAGGCTCCGGTCTGGTCAGACCAATCTTGATCATTTGCCTAGTTTTTACAGAAAGGGTCGTTCAACCGCCAACAGATATTACCCGTAGAAATAAATTGCTTGATTTAACGGGAAAGAATCAGTTGCGAATACATGATACACAAATACACGAGTTTTCAAGATACTGATCACGGAAATTTATTTAAACTGTTGATTCGTTAAAATTCTTAATTCTTCATTTTTTGCATTCCCGAAGGATGACGAATCATCCGGAAAAACACTGTAATACCGTGCACTACGGCACTTCTACAAACAATTGCGTTAATATGGTACACACAAGGTAAAAGCGTGCAGATGCAGAACAGTATGTGGACAAGTGTGACGTCATTCGTCGAAGAGAAAGTTCATTATCAAAAAAATGGTCGTTCAGCAGCATAGCTTTTGCATCGGCTATCACAGATTTAAGTAATTTAACTCAGTAGCCACACATAGTAATTGGCGAGCATCACAGTCGTACTGAACCAGAGCAGTGGGAGAACAGATTCATTTGCAGCATTCATCCACACCGACATTGCCATCAGGACAAACTTTTATTTCATCTGCAACTGTACGCAGTCTCAGCGGATAAAAGCAATTAAGCAGTGTCAAATAAATAACATGATAAGTGGTCTCTTACAAATGGTGTTAGATCCTAGCTGCTGGACTGACATCAATAAAGGAATAGCAATAAAAAGCACAAGAAGTGACTTGTGCTTCAAATACAAAGAAAAAATATAACTCTCTAGTAGCGGTTTACAAGATGGCGTGATGGCTTGCACACTTTGGCCGAATGGCTCCTAACTGACGAGAAAAATTTCTTTCTGCGGTCTACTAGAAATAATTATGCCGAATGGCTCCTAACTGACGAGAAAAATTTCTTTCTACGGTATACTAGAAATAACTATGTCATTACTTAAGCTCTGATGTATTCTCAATGCACAAGTTGATAAGATGCCAAATTCTAACGTGAATTGACATGTGGACATATGCCACATAAAGCAATAGTTTCTGGCATCTGCTTGTAATGCCGATGATGTATTTATTTATTTTCCTTAAACATCATGCTACTTACAAAACTAAATCTCTGATTGGTGCATGTCTCTAGTTAGTGTTAGAGAAAATTTAGACATCCCCATTTCTACGGATGAATGTTGAGTTGCAGATATTTCTGGGAAAACTGGGCGGATTCAAAAAATCAGAATATTAAACAAATACAAGTGACGTGAGAGAAGGAGACCGAGAGAGAGTTTATGTTCGTTGCTCATCAACCAAGGTGATGTTTAGTGAAATCATGGACAACTGTCATGCGTCCTTCGAACACAATATTCGCTATAAATCATCTGATAAAAAAACGTGCTGAGTTCAGCGCATTATGAACTGTCACATGCTTTGACCAATTGTTTTTTTTGAGATTGTGCTTGAACAGCGTGATTGGTGATGAGGCCGTGATTGATGATGATGATATGTGCGAAAATACATTGTACCTTCCATTCATCAGTGCAAGTTATTGACGTTCTATTGACGTTTCATTTTCAAAAATTGAGAGACTTGGTCTATGGACAGATGATGAGAATCTAATTAGTTGTGACTAGATATAGTGCGATGCAGGTGTGCAATGCATGTAAATGATGGACCACACTCTTTGAGAGGGACATTGATGAAGGCTGAAACTGTAATTTGTGGAAATAAGTGTTGGATGTTTGTTCGAAACGAATAATATTTTCATGTGTTTCACATATTTTTGAAAAATATGCAATTACGTATCATTCTTATCTAAGGAACCTCACGGCATGGGAATTGATGTTTTAGGGTACACATATTCTGCTCTGGTGGGAGCTGGTGGTTTAATTGGGTACATAAAAGCTGGAAGTATTCCATCTTTGATAGCAGGCTTGACATTTGGAGCCATCTCTGCCCTAGGATCGTATCAGTCCTCGCAAGATCCTCCCAGCGTTTATTTGCTGTTAGGCACAAGTGGTGTTCTGACAGGTGTCATGGGATCTAGATTTTACAAAACTGGAAAAATTATGCCTGCTGGACTTATTGCAGGGTTAAGCATTTTAATGGTGTTGAAATGTTCGTACGCTCTTTACCATTCAAAGGCACATACTAACTAAATAGCCTATTAAAATCAGTTGTGAATCAACTAACTTGTGCATCGTAGCTAACATTCAATCATGTTTTTGATTTTCAATAAAGAAACTTTTTTTCAATAGAGTTTTCTTCTATTTGCATGTACAATGATGCAAAATACATTTGCGTTTAATAGTATCTTATTACTAATACGGCAATGCTCCACATCTTCAAAATATTTCAATGTCAAGACTACTCACGATTGGTGTCAACTTCACGGAAAGCATTGTGTACCTGTTAAGCCCTAGCGTATGTGTGTAGTCATATAAAAATCGAGAAGCGTGGCAATTTCTTTACTTTTGAGTTTACAAAAAAAGATGACACCAGGAAACTAGTTATTGACTCTACCCGTAGCCTATAATGCCCGTAGCATTTCTACGGTAGTTATGGTGACATGAACAAATGAAGCTTTTTCAATGTTGCAACTGTACCAATATGCAAGCTGTAATAATTTTTGTTGTGAATCTAGACAATATAAAAATTCACGAAATTGCCCTGTGTACTTAAACGGGTTAACATGGATCTACTAAAATTACACTATTGGTAGATCTACACATTGCACCTCCTGACTATGCAGTTGTGTTAATATTTTGACGATAATACGACCGATAATTTTATGACAATTGTGTTATTGTTTATGACAATTATGTGACAACACATAATTACTGTTGGCCTGCCGGTAATATGTGCATCAGTGCAATTCGATTTTAGAAGCTTAAGTGAGTTCCGGTCGGCCTACGATACCGGTAGGCCCACCCGCCCATCATGCACTATGATGCTGCATTCTTGCCTTGTGAGTAAGCTGTGTTATGCACACTGTGTTAATGTGAAATTGTATGTGCAAGCTATATAAGTAGCTGATAATGAAGTAGAGCAATACAAATATCTACAACAAGGAAATGGCACGAAATGCAGACATTTCTTAGATAAGGCCAAGTCGAAATTGCCTGAAATATCACTCGGAATTTTCAATATTTTCCGGTTTATGATAGCAAAAACCAGTTGACTTTAAACCTTCTCGACATGAAGTCGACCCAGAAATCTTCATGAAACTCACCAAGCTTCTTAGAAAATTATTGAAATGTTGGTTTTTCTTATTTTTGAATGCTTGCTTGCTTTGAAGCCTGTGCATGGTTGAACCCTCTCTTCTTTTAGTCAGATCTAGCAAATTTGCTAATTGTTAAGATTGCAGAGTGCCAGTTCGCCTGGGAATAGAATAGAATAAAAGATCAGACTTGAGCAAATTAAGCTCGAAAATTCCTTGGCAGCCGTAGACGCTGCGTTTCGCCCTAAAAGGGCTGGTCAGCATGACTCGGAATTGCCTTACTGTATAGGAATTTTCGTGCTTAATTTGTTCATGTCTGAGAACATCTTTCAATCCTGCAACTGCATGAGGATGAATCCTAGACAGTTGTTTATTTGCCGTTTCATGTCGGCAAACTGACGGTGTTCTATGTCCGGCACGTTATCAAATAGCTGCATTCCATGCGAGAACAGTCGTATACCTCTGTGGTTTCCGCAATCAAGGCTATGTCCCTTATATACGTCAACAGATGTGCATCGTAAAACTCTACCACTGAGATTGAATCAGTCAACTCCCAATTGATTTCTGAAACAAGCTCTTCTTGTTTGGATGTCTTCGCTTCCTGTCTTAGCAATTCAACAGTGGGTCCCGATGGTGCAGGAATTTTCTTTTTTTCCATACCGATCTGCTCAATTGGTCTCTCCGTTTTCGAATTTTCTTCCATGATGCAATCGCTGCTTTCGTTCTGTTGAGACTTATCAAATTCTTTCCATCTATTCTTGATGTCGTGGTCTTGAATCATTATCTCACACAATTTCATTAGAAATTGTTTCTCTCTGCCTTCTTTTTCTGTTTAATTTTCCTTCGTTATTCCGTCCTGTTGACATACTGGTTGGTTTTATTTCGTATGTTTAGTTAACATATTGTCAGCGTAGCAAAAAAGTAACATCTGTCAGTGGACGTGTTCAGAAATGTGCTAACTTCAATATCTACGTTCTACTAAAGTAAACAATTGTTTAACAATTTGTTATCATCTTGTTAACAAGAACACGCCACAAGAACAGAAAGGATATGATTGAGCAAAGCTAGAACAATCAGAATAGGGCCCTGCCAGTCGGTCTTTTGTCAACCTCGAGTCGTGTCGGCTAAAACTCGAGTCGAGTCGGGCAAAATTTTCATCGATATTAAGATGCAAAAATTTGTTTAGACCTACTTAGGCTAATAAAGCAATAAAGAATAAGAAAATGATGTACATGGCGACACACATCGTTGATCGAGTGAGTGGGTTATCCATTGTTAAGTATATGTAATTGTGGACATTCGACATACATTATACAAATTTAAAAAAATTCCTTGCATGCAATCATTTGTTTTTGCAATCAATTTTTAAAACCTTTTGTTTAAGCATTATATATATTTTGCCTTGTAGGCATATTATACAATAATTATTAAGCAAGTTTGCCCTATTCTGAATACCTGGCCGGGATTACTAGTGGAGCGCATGGGCTAAGTAACAGCGTCTCCGTCACCTTACTCTTACTGACTCCTCGCTTATTGTCTTTTTCCCAGTTTTGAGGGTTGGACACTGAGTCACCAAGAGGATCCATTGATTCGAATAGTAACAGATGAGATGACTGATTAATCACTTTAGTCAGCAGCGTGCTAAGGCAATGACTCCGCTATCGGAATTTCTCCAGACAAAAGAAACCGGATGATGTTATATCTTATCTGCAGCAGCAATATCTACATGCAACACTGATTATGTCTGAGGCCTTCCGGGTATAATACCAAGAGATTTTTGATGTTGGGTTCGTTTATTTAATATGAAGGGGTCCTACTAATGCAGTGGTTCCCAACCTTTTTTCGCCAGGGACCCCTTACTTGGTAAAATTCATTTCTCTGACCCCCTTTCAGAAATGAAATTTGTATTTACGACATATGTATGTGCTTACATGTATCAGAAAATTATTGTTGGATTTTTTCCATTTCGTATGTTTAGTTCGCAAATGCAAGAAAATAGCAAACCTTCGAAATATATCTTTTTTAGGCAAAACAAATTAAATATAAATTTTGTAGTAGTTTAGAAATTGAAAAAACGCATACATACCCACTTCGTTTGATTGGCATTAATGGTCAATTGATTGAGCAATGGTCAGTGCGATTTCTGCTGCTCCCGCTTCCGAGAACAAATGTCTTCAAAACGCGGCAAAGTGTTACTCAGGCTCACTCGCATGTCAGATTCCACGTTTAGACGGTTTCTCTTCTCTGACTTGATAGTGAGAAGCGCAGAGAATCCCGCCTCGCAAAGGTATGTCGTGACAAATGGAATGAGATGGTCAAGCGCTGGCCGTGCAAGGTGCGGAAATGAAATAAGCTGCCTCGCCCAGAATTCTTCAGCGGTAGAGGACGTCTCCCAGGAGAATTTCATAGCGTCACTTGCACGGAGTTCTAAAAGATCATCTTTGGTACACTGCTCAACTCACTGCCTGACTGGTATAGAAATTGTTTCAGCTCGTCTCTCAGTTAGTGTACTCTGCTGAGTACCTTGCCTCTTGATAGCCAGCGAACTTCGGTATGGAACAGGAGAACGTCGTGGTCATCTCCAACCACTGCAGAAGGCCTTGAACATTCCGTGGTTTTTGGCTCGAGACTTGATGAAATTCACTGCCTTGACGACCGTATGTAATGCAACCTTCAAGTCGCCTGACATCGTCTTCGCAGCAAGAGCATGACGATGGAGCACGCAGTGGATTACCTTCACTTCTGGGACTTCCTTCTTCACCAATGCGGCAAATCCGGATTTCGCACCAAGCATCGCTGGGCATCCATCGCAACAAATAGACCCAATGGAGGCAAGATTCACATTGTGCAGCGTGAAGAAACGCTTGACAACACTGTTGATTTCGGCTTCAGTCGTGCCTTCGTGAAGCTGTTCACAAAAAAGAAATTCCTCTTTGCATTTAACATCGCTCACATAGCAAGCGAAGACGAGAAGTTGGGCGCAGTTACTAATGTCTGTAGATTCGTCGATTTAAATGCTAATCTTCACTTGGCAGGAGCGAATCTCGTTGAGGACTTATTCGAGGATGTCTTGGCTGATGTCTTCTATGCGAGTCTGAATAATGTTATTCGAGAGTGGCACTTCAGCGAGTTTGGTTGCTGATGACTTACCGAGCACTATCGTTGCCATTTCGATTGCACATGGCTTGATAAGCGTCTCGGCGATGGTATGCGGCTTCTTCGTCTTGGCAACATGGTACGCAACTTCGTACGATGCTAGCAGCAGTGGTTTGCTTGGTGTGACGAAACCTCTCGCAGTAAGTGTTCCATACGCGTCAAATCTAACACGTTTGATCCTCATACTTTCTGCACTGTGAGCTGCTGCTCCTCCGTGTTTCTTCTCGAAATGCTCAAGCAGCTTGCACGGTTTCAGACTGGAGTTGGATAATACGACACTGCACATGATACACTGTGGTGTCTGCAGCCCGTCCTTTTCAACGCAGGTGAAGTCAAAGTTTGGTAATCTTCAGACCATTTCCTTCTCTTGGTAGCCATGTTGAATCACGGATTGCAAGTGTGAAATAAACTTCAGTGACTGCTGACAGCAGAAATATTCGCATGCGCGCCGTCCAACATAGGATTGCAAATAGATCCTTTCAAGGTCAACTCGTCAGCGTATCGATTCTATTCACTGACAGATGACGCAGCTACAGGGGAGTTATCCAAATACGCGCAAAACAATTACGCGCTTTAATGTTCACTCGATCATGTGACTCAAAGCTCTGACGCTAACTGGAAGACTGCAGGCAGTAGCATCATTCACCATTCAATCTTCGTGAAATAATGCCACTTCGTGCTTCCATGGACACCAAATATCGTGCTACGGACCCCCGGTTGGGAACCGCTGTACTAATGGATGTCCGCCAAAGAAGGCATGTAAGAGAAGTGTTATACAAAAATCAGCGGAAAATAAGAATGGACGAATTACGACGCTTTTTCATTTTGAAATCTGCAGAACAGTTTGTCGTTTTTCAATTAGCTTTATAAGACGGATCACATTCACTACGTCACCAAACCAAACCCTTAAAAAGTTGATTTTAATTAGAACAATTTGTTTGACTTCGAGAAATTTATTATAGTACAGTACTATAACAGCATTATGATGTGACCTACTATGATTTTCAATGAGAGTTGAATTCAGGGACTGACGGCGACACTATTGACTTACAGATATGAGGGATTCTACACGTGACGTACTTGATTCTTGGAGAAACACATTTTAAATTTTGAACCATTTAAACTACGAATTTCTTCATACAAATTTGTGTGCATTGTGACACAACTTTACTTGCAACTTCTGCTGTGAAAGAAATTTCATATGTTAATTTCTTATCTGCGGACATCGATTTATACCTCTTCGTACGTGACGGTAAAAAGGACAAAGTGTTTCACATACCTCATTTCAATTTTAATTTGTCTTTCCAGAGTTTCCGCGCTCCTGGAAACTCCTGGAAATTCCTGGAATTTAATAAATATGGTAGGTAAGTGAGGGCATCTCTACTTGATCACTAGAGGTTTCTAATGAATTTTTTTCTATTCATACAAAGTAAATGTAATGAATTCATTCACATTCTTGGTTTTGTAGTAAAAGAAATTTCCAGCTATGCATTTTAAAGACGTTGTTGTCAGTCTTTTTGCTTCAAGAAATTTAATTAACGCTCTTTTTATTATAGTCCGTAGTCTATTAAAGAAACAACACGCGCATTGGAGAACATTTTGAATACCGGCAGATATGGATTTGAAATGAAGCCTTGAATATCGTATTCATTTTTTTTGCATTTAGGGGTGTGCGCTAATCGCACCTGCGGCACCGTTGTACAGAAAAATTTGAAAAGTTTCCCTGTGGCACTTCTTTAAGCATAGACGAAATATAAATTGCTTTACGTTCTAGATTGTCGTGTGATAGTCACTTAAAATATCAAAATTTTGTAGGCAGGGTCTCTATCCTTCATGCTAAATTTTCATGCTATTTTCTAGAATTCAGTGCAAATTTTAGAATAGTCTAGTAGGGACAATTCTGACAATGTAAAAAAATTTGAAGCATACTTGCAAAGACATTCTATAATTCTATTTTTCTTTTTTGACTGTCATCATACTTGTGCGTGTGTATGGCAGGTCTAATAAAATTCTTTACCACTAGATGAAAATAGAAATTATGTAGATATGCAACAAAAAATGATTGAAAGAATAACAATGATTGAATTTCTAAGTCAGTGGCGGATGAAACGCTGGGTTTTTAATTGATTAATTTTAAAATGATATGCAGCAAAGGAGAAGTTTATTTTTGATTATTTTTCAAAATAACTGAACACATCAAGAAATGCAGACAGGTTCGATGCAATGTCACGTCTGCAAGCTAGTATGCAGGAGGTCAAGATTTCTAGACTTTCGGATCGGCTTCAAGCAGTCAAGAAGAAAATATGCCAGCAAGAGGAGCAACAGCAGTGTAGGCCTAAGCTGTATTCACTTCGAGATTTCAAAATTCTGAGGTCGCGGGAATCGGGATTCTGTAGCCTAAAATGACTTACCATGAACTTGAATTGCCGAATTTTCGTCAACTTTCACATTTTTTCTCCTCATCAGGAAATACATCGCTTTTTATGACAGCCGTGATTTTCAAAAGGTTTCATTTTCATGATGTAGAAATTTATTGTGAAGTGAATTGATATTTGAAGTTTGATTATCATGAAGCTTAATTTATTTGATAAATAGAATTGAGTAATGCTGTCCTAGTTGGATTAATTGTACTGTATGCTTAAAATATTATGCTCTCAATTTGCTGTGACTAAGATAACAGATAAAATGAGTCAATTGTAATTCAAGCTTCACAGTAAAGCATCAGTTTGATCGAAATTTGTAAATTTAGGTGCACCGGCCCGAGAACCGGTCCACCGCGCACAGCCCTAATTTTTAGTAATATTATTTCTGGAGATTATTAAATATGACACGACTGACTATGTACATGTACAACGACATTTACTCAATGAAGTGAGTGTTATATTTCTGAAGTATTTATTTGTTCTTTAATTGCTTTTATGTCGCCGAAAATTACATTGAGATGATGCGTTGGAAGGACAAATGAACATATTGTAAGATGAATTGAAATAGATGTTAAATCCTTTTTATCAGATTATTTGTCTTGATTTTACGATCCATGTGCTTTCTAATACCAAGGAGTTTTCATGGGGAGACCAAATGATCAAAGGTACGTTTGAGCCATATTGGGACATCATCCTTTGAGTGCGTGAAATATAGAAACCGTTACAATCTTAGGACCACCAGAGTTCATGAATTATAAGGACTGGTCAGATTCACTCGTGATTCGTATTAAGACTATAGTGGATAAGTACGTTGAAGCTGTTGTACAATCAGTTGCCTTATCTCTTACATATGTAGTGCAGTGCAAATAACTTGTATTTGGCATAGGCTATATCACGAATTATGTAAAATCCGCTTGCAAATCCAATCATGTAAACCTCCTGGAAAAACGATCGTTGACAACCGCGGAAACCCTGTCCTTAAGAAAAAAGACTTTTGTCACTCAATCGATTTACAGGTACCTGTATCGAGACTACGAAAGCAGGATGCAATAATTGGAGAAGGCAAAGGATTTTGTCTATCGGGAAAGCCAATATTGGCGCGGGCGTGCACTTATTGCCTCACACGCGCACAACCCTCTTTCGCTCTCTCTGAACATCAATGCTCAGTCTGAACACATCACTAGCGTGTGTGTCCAATTGTTTGAAGAAAACAGCTGTGATTCGAGCACCCGCTGCAAAACTGTTCACTCTGAGGTTGATCGTCTGATTTTGAGACGGAAAACTGTGCACAGCTATCACGAGAAGCTATCAAATTTAAATGAAATCTAATGAAAGATGACACCTTTCATTTATATAAATGTTGTTAAATTATCTTTGAGTATCCGCCGAAGACCTCGTAGGTACGGGGAAGACGCCACTGGACAAAATGCATTCTGATAAACCTCAAAATTTAAAACTTCAACGTCATGTCGAATGAAGTAAAAACTGTCAAGCTAGTGTATTCACCATTGACGTCGGAGAAATGGAGGTGTTGTAAAATTCCCCCTAGTGATACGTGTTCGACAAATGAACATAATGTGTGGGAGTAATCGTTGTATCACACATGTAGGTATTTTGAATTCAGATTTTTTCCTAGACAACACTAGAATGGTTTATATGAATATTACAATGATTCTGTACATTTGTATAACATTGAAACCATAGTGATACTTAAAACAGTTGAATTTCTTTTTCAGAGATATTTGAAATACATTACTTTTCGAATTCAATCTACTCAACAATTAGAATGAATGAAGCTTGAGCAAACTTACTTAGTGTGCTTTTAATGACGAACGCAATGTACTCCAAAGTGCGGAAGTTGGAGAATAATGCCTTCGCCCCAGGTAAGTAAAAAATTCGAATATGTCAAGTACTTACTTGTTTTTATACTTTCGTGTAGCTGCACCTCGTTATTGTTTTTATTTTGTCCTTGACAGAGAGTGTCACAACATGTGAAATATTCAGCATCTTACCTGTACTTTTTGTACTTGGTCATTTGCATTTTTTAAACGTTGCCAGTGTTGGCAGAAATGGAGTAGTCATACGGTCAAAAATTTTGACTTAATCAGCTCAAAAGTTCGACCTAAAGAATTTACCTATTAGTATATAGAAGAAAAGATTCGAAGTCGATTAGCATTGTCGCTTCATTGAAATCTTGCTGAGATATATAGGATCCACACATTACATGGAGTAATAGTTGCAGGTGAATGTATTTTAATGTCCTGTCAGCTAAAGTCGTCCTCTGACCATTTACTCCTGAAATGAGTCGGTCGACCTTCACTTCAGGTGAGAACTTCCTGATACTTAAATTTCATTTCGATGCTTTCATTAGGACCATTTATCATAATTGATTTTCAGGACCATTTTCACGAGGAACCAAGAAGATTTAAGTCAGTTGTATGGATAATAATTGAATCAATCTTTTCAAATCAGCTTAATGATGATTTGATGTAGATGATCAATGTCATTATTTTTTCGGGGATAGTCAAATATCCTAATGAGCCTATCTGCGTCACGTCCTCTTTTTTTTTAAGACTTACGGTGCAAATAAGTCTTCCAACTAATCATGTGTTTGTTATTCTAGGGAGCAATAACAATGAGTCCTCGAAGTCGGAGGGTCGCGGAAATGCTGCATGGAAGATGATGCGTTCGATGGGATGGAAAGAAGGTCAAGGAATTGGTGCCAAGGAGCAGGGCCGTATAGAGCCTGTAGCGGCGAGCCAGCAGGTGGGACGGCGAGGTCTAGGCGCCGCTCCTGTCAGTCACGACCTAGCAAAGATCGACATCCAATGGGAACCAGGAGACGATAAAGCAGCTGCTGATGCCAACCTTATGTACAAATTTTCATTAGAAACGACACGTGCTTTGGACGTACGGGACTCCATTTTGAATCAACCTCCATCTCCGATACTTGAGCCGATTCAGGAGCCAGACGGACGATACGTCGAAAGGGAAATAATTAAAAACATATTACGTCTCAAATCTTGCTTAGATTCGTATGAGGATAAAGTGGTACGTGAAGCGAGAACGCGTTGCAATCCTTATGAAGCCCTTCAGAGTGGACCGTTCATGAATCGGTGAGCGACACTCAAATTACTAAAATGTTAGCTAATTGCGCAATGCATGGAATGATAATTCGTGGGGCACCTGTTTATCGACCAAGTGTGTTTTCTCTTTCTCTACGTCAGGGATCTTTAAAAGTACATTTTTATGACCCCTTTATCTGATTGTCATGCATATTTTATACTTGTACTTACACCATGCAGATATCCCTGTATTTCTTTGTCGGGATTGATTGACGGAGCGTTTAGTTCATGGCCACTATTTATATAAGACAAAGTTTCGTTTTCATTTTAATTTCAATGCGTGACGTACAGCAGGTGCATACAACCGCGGAATAAATACAACAACAAATAACATACGTGTGCACTGCAGAATCATTTTTACAATAGTTAGGGCTAGTGTTTTATCCTATACGAAATCCATTCAATGAGAAAGCCGCGAGCGACCTTCATAACTAAGGTGTTAGCTGATAATTCAATATCACCATGAAGCATTAGCTTCAAAAGTGAATTGAAACAGCTGCAAGCTCAAGAGGCGAAATAACAAAATTGAAGAAAGCATTTCAGCACATATTTTGTAAAGTCGAAGTCATGGCATTAATAATCTTTACATTCCTAGATTGAGCATTTCATGACAAAGATTTGAATTAATTGTCAAATCACATTTCAACACCAGGCACTTGTAAAGGAGTGGTGAGTGTTCTATGACAAGAAAATCATTCAATTTTAGCCACATTATAATTCAAAAGTTTAATTGGATAGTTCTTTTCTTCAGAACGCCGTGATATTTGTAAAAGTGGATCATCTGCGTTCCGACCATCTTCCTTATTTGGATTTGAAGCTATTAGACTTCTTTTGGTTCATCTTACGACGATGACGTGTAATCCTTCGGACAACTCCTCTGATGTCACATCCCTCTGACCAGGCAGGGCGGAACCGGGGAGGGGAGGTGTTCCCCCTGAAACATTAACAACTTTTCACGGCCTTCATTCTATAATTTAATTGATGTTCAAAGTTTTCAGACATCTCATTGATTTGACAGAGGCAAAGATTGCCAATGAGTTGCCAAGTCATCATTTTCCACTTTTATCTGTTAAGCGCAATCCCATTCAAGTGGAAATCATGCCACAAAGTGTGGGATGGAAGTAATTATGTCATACTTTACAGGCAATGGATAAAGCTAATAAGTTAAAATCGGAATTAACTCATATATTTATTATAACGGATACGTCTACGACATGTCAAGCGACTGTGAGTTATCTACCGGCTGAGAGATAGCTCAAAAAATGTTGGGATGCAATCTACAGCGATTGTTTCCATGGCAATTGAAGTGTAATTTGATCAGCCTTCTATCAGGTTTAAGGGACCTTCAGTATAGAAAGTCCATTGTTTCTCTAGGGAAACCTTATCACAAGCGTCAGGTGCCCCTCAAAGCTTTTAACAAGTTCCTTTTTCAGTATTACACGTATATTTAGTCTGTAGTATGACAGTATGGAGGATCCTTTAAGTATAAGGAGCCCTGTGTTAGTCATTGCTATTTATTCCACAGTGGGCCTACTTTGCATCTAAATGACCTACTGATTTATATACAATATCCACATGAAAAACGAGTTTCACAGATATTATGTATATATATATATATATATATATATATATATATATATATATATATATATATATATATATATATATATAAGTGAAATAAAAATCAGCCAGATTCTCAAATAATGATTTATGCCAATCGATTTCTCAGTTTCACTGATTGTCAAGGCATCTAACAAAAAAGTGAAAAGAGGATACATGCATATCTATAAAATACTCTAGGCATTCAAGGTAGGTAGAAATCTTTTTATGAACATAGCCTCCTTTCTTTCCCTTTCTATCTTGGAAGCATTAGGAGATAGCTGAAAGAAAGGGGTGGCATAGAAGTCTTAACCACAAGACTTCTTCACCACAAGGTTGTGGTGAAGACTTCTATGCCACCCCTTTCTTTCAGCTATCTCCTAATGCTTAATTAACATAAACAACTACCATTTTGTTTGCTTGGTTTCCTAACAAAAAAATGAACAAATGAATAACCAAGGCCTATTCAACATATCAAAAAATTAATCAACTTAAAGTTGCAAAAATTCACGAACGCAAATGCTCAAAATGTCCACCATGGACATCGGCACATTCTTGTAGTCTTTCGGCCACACTGTGGCACACAGTTCTGCATAAGTTCCTGTCATCACTGATCTCTTGACAGGCATCTGTGATGTAGGAGCGGAGTTGAGAAAGTGTGTGAGGTTTTCGTCCGTACACTTTCTCCTTTACAACGCCCCAAAAGAAAAAGTCCATCGGAGTTAGATCGGGAGAGCGAGGAGGCCAAAGGATGCTACCACATCTCCCGATCCACTTTCCTGGAAAAGTGTCATTCAGATAGCTTCTGACACTCACTGCAAAATGCGCTGGTGCACCATCCTGCTGAAAGTACAGCTCATTGAAGTTGTTCAATGACTGCATCTCAGAATCGCAAAGGATTGGAGCATTTGAAGGTACACCTCAGCCGTCACAGTTCTTTCAAAAAATACTGGCCCAATCACACCGTTGCTTGACATACCGGCCCAGACGGTTAAGCCAGGCTGGTTCAGCTCATTTGTTGATACCATGTGCGGATTTTCAGGGAACCAGTAGACACAGTTATGTCTATTTACGTGACCTGATAGTTTGAAACTGGCTTCGTCAGACCAAACTATCTTGTCAAGCAAATCTGGGTTCTCCCGAATTTCCGACAACATGAGCACAGCAAACTGCAAGCGTCGTTCAGCATCATCCGGTAGAAGGTGCTGCAACAGTCTGGGTCGGTATGGTTTCAACTCAACTTTCCTCATCAGTCTCCAAGTAGAGCTTAGAGAAATGTCCAACTCCAATGAGGCTCTTCTTGTTGACTTCTTCGGACTTTGAACAAATGTTTGGGCCACTAGCTCCTCGTTTGATGTTATTGAAACTGATCGAGGGCGTCCTGACTTCGGTGCATTCTCTACCGAACCGGTCTTTTCAAATTTATCTCGAATGCGATAAATAGCAAATCTTGATGGAGGATTGCTGTGAAAGGCATCTCTCCATTCCATTCGCACCTTTTCAGCATTCTTGTTTTTCCAAAAGGATTTCAAAATCCATTTTCTCTGATCATCTTTTAGATGACCTGACATGACAGAAGCAGCAAATTCAAAAAAGCTTCAAGCTTGTTTAATTCACTTCAAGTCAAACTAACAGTGTTTGATTCAAATCAAATTAATTGAACATATCCATGTACGTAATGTCAGATTGGTGCTATATCTTGTCCATGATAGATTTCAAAATTCCTTTGCCAATGGAATGCTACTGCATAGACTTCTAAATGATAGTAGCAATTACTTCGAAGTCTATGGCTCATGTTGGACTGATCATGGATATCCATCGACTGATTCAGGTGTAAATCGCCAATAGAACGGTCAACATAGATTTCCTAGGGCAAAATCAACTGTTAGCCTACTTTTGAAACACCTTGTATATATATAATTACCAATCAGTGCATGAGGCATGGTTTCCATAAAAGTAACATCCCTTTGATGACTGCAAATTAATTAGTTGAGACTATTTCCCACAAAAAGGAAGTTTTGCATTTAAGATAAGATAATACACAAACTTATTCAAATATACGATGCTGATTGCATAGTATTTTAAGATATATACTAGAAAATTTAGAATATGGCCTGATATGGCGTATGACATACATGTATTTACGCATACCTAAACTTTATTTTCAATGTCAGCAGCATTTTGGAATATATTCTATAGGATTACTATGGTCGAAAAACTCGGGCATAAAAACTGCCCTTCTAATTTGATGCTCCTACCCTTTTCAGCGCCTTCCACCGTCCCTGCCTCTGACAAAGTAAAAAATCATCATTGACCTTCTGCTGACTACTTTCATGAAAATGTCAGTAGATATTTAATTTCACGAACTAGTTCACAGATGTGAAGGATTGATTTTTGACAATCGTAGTCTCTATTTGTAAACTAAATAGATTTCCTTCACCAACCACGGATATGTTTGACAGGATGTCTTTATATTTTATTCTAGCTTTTAAGACAATCTTTTCATCCATCAAGAAGATTCATGCTATGTATTTCATTGCAGCGCGGCATTGAAGCTTGCCAACATCAATTCAATGTTCAATTTTGCGTTTACATCGGAAGAACGAAGGAGAGGAGTAAGTTTATATTTACCTTACCAGCTTTTGGTAGATTTTCCTAGCATGAAGTTCCGTCGGAATAAAACGGAGCTAGGTTCTGAGTACTTTCGTCTTATTTAGTCCCTTCTGGATATTAACTAACAATTAATGACTAGCTATGGAATCTAACCATAAAAGAAGATACACATTTTATTTTCATTGGAAGTTAGTATACAGAAAAAGTGTTGGGAGAGATGGCAAAGTGAAATTGATTCATCTAGGTCTAAGTGTTCATTCAACTCCGTTTGGCCGAATTTTTATTCAATGTCTTGATTATGGTCTTGATAGTGATTAATCTTGTTATCAATTTATGAATTTTTCATTCAATGGACTTATCAAGCACTTCTGGGCAGTAGTTATGTATTCTTGCCCATACCACAAAAGATAATCGAGCATAATTTTTTAGTATAAACACATCTAATGTTTGTTCACAAGTTTCATAACTGGTTTAGGGGTCAAGAGGAAACAACGATGGCTGATTAATATTGGACTGTCCTGAAAAATTGTTCAATGTTTTTCTGCTTCTCAATTTTAAAAAAATTGAGTGACTCGTAATATATCGTTTATATATAAAAATTCAAGAATTGAATCAGGACAATTTTTTGAATCTAATAGACTTTTTCTTATAAAGGCGCACCGGACGTCCAGTTCGGCCGGAAGGCGTATTTAATTCCGGCCGCACATCAGTTGAGGAAAAAGTGATCACTGAATGACTATTTTTTCAGTCACCATACAAATTTGTTTATCGCCATCATTTCATGATATGAATTCTATCAATCAAAACGTTTTAATTCATGAATTCGATGTTTAATTCTGTAACGTATTCGAGAATTTTTGCTTTGTTATGAAGAATCTTAAATCAATAATGAAGAAATAGATGATACTTTTCTATTGCATGCATGATTGACTTTTTACTTTTGCATCTCATCACATTTTCAGTTAGGCATTTATACGTAATAGGTAATATTTTCTGAGATTATGTTAAGTAAATTATCAGGTATTTTGATTTTTGAAAGTAATGAATTTAATCACTGAGCATTTGGCGAAGCGGGCTGCTAATAGAGGCACCAAGTGATTTCCAGTAGCTTTAAGAATGAAATTTTTGAGGTTCCTGAATCGGGAAAATATTGTTTTTGAACGACATTCTTCAACTGTTCCTATTAAGCTAGCAACTACACGTATGTTGATTGAAAAGAAATCTGTTTTGTGATTTCTAGCGGTTATTTGCCCAAATTGCACTCATGCATCGTAATAACAAACCCATAGATGCCACCATAAAATGTTCTCGTATGTTGTGACCACTGCAAAATGCGTTTAAAGATGCTATATGAGTTCTCATGTCTGAAGGGAAAGTATTCCACTGATATTCTGTAACATTGTACATATCATGCGTTAATTCTACCGATAATTATATGCGATCAAAATATTCGGTGTCTGGCTATCAGGACGGACTTCACTGTCTTGTTTGAGTCCGGTCCGATCAGACTAAAAAAGCCGGTCCACTTTTGATTGATCATATCTAAAGCCGATATGTTGATCCATCAATAATTTTCATTCTATTCTTAGCTGTACTGTCTGATCAAGCGAGATTGATAACAAGTGTTTTTCTTTTAGACGCTTTTCTTCGCGGATATCTGTGCTGGTCCAGGTGGTTTTTCAGAGTACCTTCTCAGTGTTCGTCCATTAACCTCAGTGGGCTATGGCTTCACCTTAGTTGGCAAGGATGACTTCAAGAAAGAAAGGATGCTTATGGGTCCAAGTGAATGCTTCTTTTGCTATTATGGCACCCGTGGTGATGGTGACATCTACCAGGAAGAGAATATGTCCAGCCTTGCTTCATTTGTACGATCCAATAGTGGACAGGCGAATGGTCTTCATCTAGTTACAGCTGACGGAGTAAGTCGACGGTGTCTTGATTTGTATTATCATTTCGTGCTTTCTCCCATCAGTTACATGTGCCTTTTAGACATCCACAAAGTTGTATAGGAGGAATTAATATATTTTTCTATGTCAGGGATTCGACGTTACGGGAAAGGAGAATAATCAAGAGATGCTAGCGAAACGACTTTACTTGTGTCAATGTCTATGCGCCCTTCGTTTGTTACAAACGGGAGGGGACTTCATTTGCAAGCTCTTCGATATGGTAACGCCGTTCAGTATGGAACTAGTGTTTCTCATGTCTGTCTGCTTTGATGAAATTTATATAATCAAACCCGTTACCAGTCGTCCTGCTAATTCTGAAAGGTGAGTTACAACTCTAAATTGATGAGTTTTGTGAGTGCCCATATTCGCAGAAGATAATAAATGAAAAATTTATTGAAAGCAATTATTTGAAAAGAATCACACATGATAATTGGGCTGGGAAGGGAGCAGGCGAGCGATTATGTAATCGGCAGGGAATATCAGGGGCTATTGCGGTGTCGATTACGTTACAGCTCAACGTCTACTTAAATACGAGCGAAACTCAACTGTTCTCATTGATGCTGCTTATTGTTGAATATGCATATATCTAGTCTACGTAATTAAAAAAAAACTAAAATTGTCTATGTAAATTCAACTTATTGCTCTATGGTCGCCCAGATATCAAAGTTTTTCCAGAATCTAAGGTCTGGTCTGATTAATTGGCGAATAAATGTCCATGGCTACACTCGACATCTATATTTAACAATGGCAATATTAATACTCGTCTATACTCATTAAAATTGTCGTATATACACGTAGGCTTACATCGCATTAATATTACAAGGGTATAATCATGTGCGCATGAACTAAATAATCAACTTTAATCTAAAAATCTAATCTTATTTGATAGCGCTTGTTTTATTCTTATCATTTTGTACATAATTGTTTGGTATTCTTTTCAACAAATTTTCGTTGCATTACTAAATCTATAAATGTTGTCATGAGTTCGTGATAGTACACTGGGGTTTTCAATCGTCTAAAAACCTTCAAAATTGATGAAAATCATTGCTGTAAAAGATCAAAGGAAACTAAAGTTTTTACTGACTCAAATTCTACGGAGGCCTGCACTGTAATATCAACATAAAAGAGAAATTGCATTGAGTTGTCTTCGGATGTGTTAATAAAAATATGAGAACGTGAGTTCACCATCTCTTATTTCCATAGATATCTGATTGGAATGTCTCGGCGTGGAGAGGAGCTGGTGAATCCCGTCATCAAGTTTTTGACCGAAGTCAACAATTTCTTAAATGAGCGACCGGATTGGCAGGATTTGGATCTCGTTTCAATGATGCCTGAGGATATATTGGAAAACCATGAAGATTTTATAGAGATAATGCGAACAGCTAACAATCAAACTGGAGAGCAGCAAGCGCTCGCATTATCCAAGCTGCACGCTCACCTTAAAGATTTGAATTTGATAGACGATCGACAATACGAATTGAAATTACAGTGTCTCGATGTTTGGCGACTAGCGTCAGCGAAACGTCCAATTATGGCGAAGGCTGATATCCCGCAAGAGGTGAACCAACTACTGACCGTAAGTATTGACGAAAATATATTGTTATGAATAGGGTTGAAAAACGTTTTTCCCTATCATGTAGATTCAGCGCAATCATTGCTCTGGTGTGTTGCCAACAAGCAATCAAGACTTCCTTATTTGTTGAAAACATATTTGCTCAATGTTTTAAAGAAAATTACCAATAGATGTGTGTTTTTGTCAAGTACAAGCTTGAATACTTATATGAATGAGTACTAAAAATTTTGAATGGATAGACCATCTGTAATTTAATGTACAGACGAATTCATAAACCATCACACAAAAAAAGTCAATCAATTTTTGAAGTTTTGGTTCAATTTTGGTGAACTTTGTGCCCCATGCAGGGCTGCAAGGTTTACTTTGATAAGCTTTAGGCCACATGCAGAGCTTTCAATCTTGACTCGCGTCGACTCTCGCAAATCGACCAAAAATACAATAAATGTTTCAGGGTTTTGGGTGTACAGCTGGTCTCCTTGGAAAGTTAAATTTATAATCTATCGTGAAAATCTTTTTTCGAAGGTCTGAAATTTGCCACTTATGCAAGCATTTTGTGCGATAACTGTCAACGAATCGCGTTGATCATTAAAATGAGTCCAACATGTTGTTCATAATAGTCTGAATCACACCATGATCATCATCTGTTATGCCATAGATATCGAGAAAAGTAATGGAAATTGAAGTTTTGCACCTTGGTTGAATCATTTAAATTCTTTGAGTATTTGCAAATTGTCCAACTTTTTACTTTTGCAGGAAAATCTTCTACATTTTATAAGCATGTACGCTTGTTTGAGTTGCATTTTCTGCACAAATCACTCTTATCAATCTCTATTTATCCAAATAAGTAACATCGCAGTATGCTTTGCTCGCTTGGCATCGTAAATTACGAAAATTTACTGCCAAATTTTGCAAAATTTCGAAAACTTCAAAAGCTGGTTAAAGTCAGTGACATTAAATTTTGAATTGTTATTTATAGCCAGTTAGAGGCAGAGTATGAATATCACCTAGTTAGAAAGTTCATGCTGTACCGTGAAATTCCTGTGATTCGGAGTTCGACTTCCTAAGTTAATGAGGATGGGGTCGAATCCTCATCCTCGACCGGGAAATCGATGTGCTTCAGACCTCGATATGGTAATGGAGAACGGTGAACATCTATCTAAGTCATTAAATCTAGTTAGGACATGTCAGTTAATAAGAAAAAGCATTCAATGTGAATTAATTTGAACTATAAAATCTGAAAAGAAATGAAATAAAACACGTAGGGCATTATGCCAAATAACACTTTTCTAGAAGACTTCAAGCTTCAACCCGTATTAGGCCTGCCAGTCTCTTCAATAAGAATTGCCTAATCTTGCGAACAACAAAAATTTTAGACAGATAATAGAATTGTCTAATTCTCGCATATTGCATGACATGTTTTTAGAAATCCTAAATCACCTCTGAAATTCAGAAGTGAGTGTAAGTTAGGCAAAGTTGGCTTACTCAATTATCACGATATATTGCAAAGCATTTGTTATTCGAGCGCATAATTTATTCTCGCTAAATGCAAGAGCATTTCATGAATGACGAATAGAACTTCATGCAGCTGAAAGTTCGTAGCATATCATGATGTATTCTGACTATCATCGCAGAGACCCAAGCATATTGATGATACATACGGTATTATCGCCCAATAATACACTCAATGTGACCTTAAAAGGTTTAATGTGCTAACCTGATTGTTCCATTCGCACAATGATTATGATTGACATTATTTTCTTTAAATTTGTACAAATTTTACAAAACTCCTAAGCTCTCTAAAGTAAACATCGAAGTGGGAGTTTGAGTCGTATCAAAAGTGACTGTGCGAGTGCACTTCAGTATGTACATAGGGAACTTAAGCCGGATGAAGTTTCAGCCAATGCAACATCGCTTTTTACAGGGCGGATCTCCTAGGGATCTTCTGAAGCAATGGCGTCCGTTTAGAGATGACAGCATTTCCAACTTTCCGAAGTACAGCTACAAAGCCATGGTTGTTGGATCTACAAAGCCTCCTGTTTTGCTGTATAGCCGTGGGGTAAGTACTGCATTTATCTTAAACATACACGCATCGGAATGTTGGTAGAATTTCCCCATGAGAAGGAATAGAATTGTCACATTCATTCTTGTCCTTTTCTTGATTACCAAAGTATAAATTCGTTGGGACTTCACCGACTTGAATAGGTTTTTGATGATTTGCATTTTCTGTCCAACTTAATCGTGCATTGGATCATGGTGCACCAGTTTCACTTTGCTCTTGATGTTTTCATAGATTATGTAGAATTTAGGATGTTGCCAAATTGGGAATTAAGAATTTAGAATTTGAAGGTGCATATTCCAAAGAACGCTCACCATTGCGGCGAACATTAGAACTTTACACCTTCCACAGGAATGAAGAACAACCATCAGTACGCGACCTCCAAGCAACCCTTCGACTAACAGAAGATGACGTTGAATGGAAAAGTACACAGTTTTCATTGTAGCATATTTAGGGGAGGTTCCCAGACATGGCCACCGTTCTGCACCATTGTCGCATAATTCTAACTGCTTTCTGGGAAACTGATATGACCCTTGATCGAGGGGTTCGGTCAGAATAAGAATAAATCTATCTTCTCAAATGACATCCGAATTTACAACGTAGTCAACAGGACATCGAATAATTAGAAAAGTTACAAATCAACAATTTTCGAAAATTCTACTAGCAACTTTCGTCGTAAGATATGCAGATGATACAGCGAGAAAATGGATGACCGCGCATCGCAAGTGAGGATTAACATGAAATATAGAGCGGAATGAATATTCAGCTTTGCGAACAAATTCATATAGGCTTTAGGCGACTCTCAAAGCCGTACTAATTACGATGCATGTATAGGAAGCACCAGAAGGTGCGCACGAAGGGACGACAATTCAGTTTAATCTACCATGTACCAAACTAACAACAGCCGCTACGCCACTCTTGCAGGTTCTGATAGTAATCATTTTGCATTTCAAGCTTAGAAATCAGAAAAAATAATGATACTGTTGAGGGTCAAAATAACGAGAAATTGCGTTGCAGATAAAACATATGTAGTTGTTGCGGTTTTGTATTGAGAATAATAAATCAAGAAGTCAACTACATTCATTTGGACGTAGGTCTTTCATGTATCAGAAGGTTAGAGTTTGTAATTTAAATTATTACATGAAGTCAAAGATATCACTACTTGGCAGTTGGCACGTCTGATATCTGAATCATTTGATATGGTTCATAGATATGGCACTACATTAGCCCCCGGCTAGTGATGGAGTCACAAAAAGTTACGCGTTTCTTCGGTTTCTTCAGTTGTCAAATTAGCAAGGGCTAACCTTAGGCGAAACACAGTTAATAATGAATTAAATCACAAATCAAACTATTCAGTAAGTAAAACCAATGTGAAAAATAAGAATAAAACACAAATGTAAATGTTGAAAATATTCAAATGGTAGGTAATGAAAAAAAGTACTGTGTAAATATAAGTAGAGTGAGAAAAAAAATTGATGACTTACTCGAGAACTCCTGCCTGTCTGCCACACTGTGTGTTGGGCAGTGTAGTAATTGCGGAAATTGCTTATATGTATTGACAAAACTTAATCTGCAGGTCTGGTCGCCCAGATGCTTGCACATGTCAATTGCGTCAGAATGAAATTTAATGCTTTGATTGAGGATAAGATGAAGTAGAAGATAACGATAAGTGAAAAGAATTTGATCCCTCAAAAGGACCCATGTGGCGTTCCCTACAGGTTAAAGGAAATAACAACTACAACAGATTACCTAATTGAAAAAATGTGCAATTGAGGTCATCAGCAGGAACTTAGGTAAGGATTCGCGTTTCGGCCCCTACTCCTGAACGCTCAAACTCACCCAAGCGGGGCCCTGCTATATGAAAGCAGCCTCGAAATCAATTAAATCAATGAAAGCACGCACAATTATTAAGAAGCTGCTTGGTTATTTCTTGACGATTGAGGATCATGTTGTTGAAGATCTATTGAGACTTTTCTTGTCTGTGTTGTTCTTCTGCCAACAGATTCTCAAATTCTCCCGATTCTTTTTTGTCTTTCGATCTGAAAAGTACAGAATTAGTGCGAACAACGTTAGCCTTTTTAATACGTTCCTTCGATACGACACTAGCGCGTCCGGACGGAAATGTCACAGTCACCGTACTTTCAAACACATCAACAACAATCAAAGGACCTTCATAAGGAGCCTCGAGTGGGCGCCGCACACGATCAACTCTCAACCACACGAAATCTCCTTTCTGTAATTCCAAAGAATTATATCTACGTGAAGAAGAGTGATGATTTCCTTTTGAAAGTTTTGTGAAGTCGAGTGTTTCGATGCATTTGACTAAGTTCTCAATATAATTCGAGTTACAAGTTGTATCATTTTTTATGTTGTTAAAATATGCATGTGGTGCTAAAATCGGAGAACCTGTTACGGCGGTAAATGGACAATAACCACTTTCATTCGGGATTGAACGCAAAGAAAGCTCTACAAGGGGCAAACTTATCAGTCAGTCTTGTTTTCTCGCAGTAATTGCTGTTTTCAAAGTGCGATGAAATCGCTCGAGCATACCATTACTTTGTGGATGATATGGTGAAGTCCTTAAGCGCTGAAAACCGATTACTTTTGCCAATTGTTGAAATAAGGCGCTTTCAAATTGGCGGCTCTGATCTGTGATAAGGAATAACGGTATACCAAAACGACTTACCCAAGAAGACAAAAATGTACGAGCTACACTTTCAGCTGTGATGTCCGATACTGGACAGCATTCAAACCAACAAGTAGTTCTGTCAATAAAAGTCACTATGTATCGAGCGGGGGAATGATAATATGATTCTAGGGTTTGAGAACGAGGTAATGGGCCAATAATATCTACATGAACTGTGGTGAATCTGTCAACGTTAGGATAAGAGGATTGTAAGTATTTGGGACGGTGATGATGTGTTACTTTTGCTTGCTGGCAATTTTCACAAGTATTCACCCAAGTCTTTATGTCTCTGCGCATGTTGGGCCAAAAATATCGCGAAGTAAGTAGTGTGATACTAGACTTAACTCCTGGGTGTGACAAGTTATGGAAGGAATCAAAAACTGCTCGGCGGAAATTGTTGGGTACAAAAGGTCGAGGGTATGGTAAATCTGTGTTGCATAGAATTGTAGTGTTATCATACAGATTGAAAAGTTTTAATTTCTCTTCGAAGTCTTTGATTTCAGTACACTCATTTTGTGCGAATGCAATGGTCTTAAGATCAGGAAAATCAACAGAGATAGCGTTCATACTTCTGGAGAGAGCGTCAGCAACAATGTTATCTTTTCCGCGGATGTGGTTTATAGAACTTATGAATTCGGAAAGGAGGAGGAGTTGTCTCTGTTGTCGATCAGATTTGGCTGTTTTAGTGGAATAAAATGCTGATACTAACGGTTTGTGGTCTGTATGGAGGTGAACTTGTCGGCCCTCTATAAGATGTTTGAAATGAAGAACAGCTTGATAAGCGGCTAAAAGTTCACGATCGAATGTGGAATATGCTTTTTCCGTTGTGGACAATTTCTTTGCAAAGAAGGAGATTGGACGGATCTGGTCTTTTACAGATTGATGAAGAGCACCACCTAAGGCGTAGTTCGAAGCATCTGTAACAAGAATATAGTCAGTAACATTAGGATCGGGATGATAAAGTGTCTCAGTATAGGCGAGAGCATCTTTGACTTTCATGAAAGAATTTTCAGACTCCTTGGTCCATTCAAGGCGATGATTGTGTTGATTAGTGGAACCTAGTAGATCGTAGAGAGGCTGACATATATCAGAAAAATGACGAATGAAATGACGGTAATAACCAATCATGCCCATAAAACGTCGTAAAGAAGCATAATCAGTGGGTTTGTCGTATTGAACGATCGCATCAATTTTTGTCTGTTTCGGCAGTGTTCCATCTTTAGTTATATGATGACCAAGAAAATCAATCTCGGACACCATAAATTCGCATTTGAGAGGAGTGATGCGGAGATTATGTTGGCTCAAACGTAGAAATACCTGCTCGATATGAGTCAAATGTTCGCTCTCATTTTTCGAAAATAAAAGTATGTCGTCTAGATAAGCGAACGTAAATGGAAGGTCTCTCAGAATTCCATCGATCATTCGTTGAAATGTCTGAGCGGAGTTCCGTAGACCAAAGGGCATACAAATGTATTCATAAAAACCTCAAAGGGGTAATAATTGCCGTTTTCTCTATGTCTTTTGGTGCCATAGGCACTTGATGATAAACTCTTACTAAATCTAGTTTAGAGAATACAGAAGATCCGCATAACTTTGCTTTCAGTGAGCTAAAATGTGGAAGTGGATATCGATCTGGTTTCGTAATGGAATTTAAGCGTCGAAAATCTCCACAAGGTCGCCAAGATCCATTCGGTTTCTTGACCATGTGTAATGGTGAAGACCATGGACTTTTAGATGGTCTGATAATCCCTTGCTTCAAAAGATAATCAAATTCTAATTTGGCCGTTTCGTATTTCTCATTACTCAATTGACGGGCTTTAGCAAAAACAGGAATATCAGAGGTTGTTTCAATAACATGTTGAGTAGAATTATGTGTTTCACGGACAGTGTCAGTATTACAACATGTATTATATAGAGAGGGGTACTGTAATAACAATGCATGAACAATATTATCAATTGATTGAGGTAAGGCTATTATAGGAGATAATAATTCACAATCGTCAGTAATTGAACAAATAAAATTCAATTGAGTTGTTTGATCGATTAGACGTGTGTTTTTACAGTCAGCAAGTAGATCAAAATGGGAGAGGAAATCGGCACCTAATAATGCTCTGCGTACGTCAGCAACAAAAAACGTCCAGTAGAATGTACGTCTTAGCTTAAAACCTTATTATTTAATGCTTAAATCTTATTATAATCCTATTATTTAATCAATTATTATCTTATTACTTAATCTTATTATTTAATGCTTAAATCTTATCTCTTAGCTCTAGTCGCGAAAAATATATGAGCAATTTTTGGGACGTTGATCTGCGGAAAATGGCATCAAATCTCTACTGACCTTAACATGCATTTCAGATCTAACAGTACTAGTAGGCCTAGCTGAAGGAACGTGATTAATGGCAACGTTGTTAGTACTAAAACTGTACAATTCATCAGCAAACTTACCCAGATCATTCAAAGGAGTAGACTTTTGCGTGGCAATGATCGGTGCAATGTTGGGAGGAAGCGCTTGCTGGAACTTGTGACGAACAAGATCTTCTCCAACACCAGCTTTTGCCGCAAGTTGTTGCATTTCAACGAGAAAATGGGACGGTTTTCCAGTTAATGGTTTCTCGCGTAGAAAATTTTCGAAAATCTCTGGTTTTGAAGTTTCATGCAGCTCCAAAACCTTCGTTTTCAATGTATTGTAATCATTGTCAGTCAGATCGGTTGTTGATAGGTTGCTTACTACTTCGACTGGTAATGCAGCGAGTGCGTGATAAAATTTCGTTGATGTTGTACTGATGTTGGCAAGATGAAATTGTGCTTCCAAAATTATGAACCAGGCGTTTGGATTTGAAGCCATAAATGTAGGAGGTTTGACTGTTATTGCGTTGGTTGCTGGTGTTTCTGAAGTCATTGTTTGAGAATTCGTATTTACTTCTGTGTTTGAGTCGGGCTCACCAATTGTAGTTGTTGCGGTTTTGTATTGAGAATAATAAATCAAGAAGTCAACTACATTTATTTGGACGTAGGTCTTTCATGTATCAGAAGGTTAGAGAATTTGTAATTTAAATTATTACATGAAGTCAAAGATATCACTACTTGGCAGTTGGCACGTCTGATATCTGATATCTGAATCATTTGATATGGTTCATAGATATGGCACTACACATATATCTCCTCATCGCTTTGCACATTGGATATTCAAATCTACCAGAAAGCAATCTTTTCGGCATCTAGACTATGAGAATTATCCATCATTCTTATGAAAAAGTTTCTTAGCAAATTTTTGTTACAATGGATGCAAGCATGTAGGGATCCTCGATTAAACCGATAAAGGACATTGCTGCAAAACAACCTTGTCGGCAATTCTCCACGTTATCATGCACGTTCTAACTAGCGCTGAGTCTGGTATCTGAGGGACACATTGCCAGTTACAGTCATAAGCACTCGCTCAGTAGCTCGTGTGGTCAGTTATTTTCCAGTTCCGACACCAACAAGAACCAAGTGATTAGACTATATCATCGTTACTCCAGAAGCATTCATCAAGCAACTGCTCTCCGACTGAGGTGCTCCAAAAAAATGAACTTTATTCTTTCGTTGCAACTCATCCATTAACCTCTAGATGTAACCTCGAGTTGTTAGTGAACAACGAGCGCTCGGATATTATAAACGTGGAAACAACGTAGCATTTTTGACAAAATGTAATGGTATGTTGTATGAACATTCTCCTCTGGTAAACCCGGTTTCATTGTTGGAAGTATGCCTGGTGTTTTGGGATCCGATGATTATTTGATTTCAGGCAGATTTTTCAAAAAATGGGTATTAATTTCATGCACATATGTGGTTATGATTCAACAATGAAATATTAATCAATCATGCGCCATGACTGCGAGCCCGGTTCGTATATGAGAAATTAGCATCTTTGTTTGCTATGAGCATGTCATTACTCAGATCATAGCTGGTTTGTTGATCATCTGCGCTCAAATGTGGATTTCTAGCAACCGATAGTGTGTTATTGTATTCTGAATTAACAAACTAGAATTTATTGGCCTTAGTTACGATGTATGGCAACACAGTAGATCATAAAAAGGGATATTGCATTTGCATCAACAATTGAGTTAAGAAGCTATTGAGCATTGACTTTAGGCTGCTATTGCCTTCACGACGACCTGCAACTTATACAAAATACCATAATGCCTAAGGTAGATCGAGTGGACTATTCATACCATCTCATTTCATATTTCACAATTTCTTCATGAAAATTTTCACCTGTTGCCGTGGCGGAATGCAAACCAACACTGATTGACCAAGTCCCCTAAGAAAAGTACGCAAGGCGATGGTGATTTCTGTCTGTGACATCATCTGACATCCAGTCGCTGTTAACAACGCAACAGTTTTACGCGTTATCAAGAAATTGTGTCGCGAAATTAATCCTTCTGTATCTAATTGATTCTAAGTGTCCAATTAGTAGATGGTTGCTTAGCTGATATTTCTATGTGCTGCAGATCTTCAATCAGGCCTATCAGTTTGGCGCAGTCTATCGAAGTCTCTATCATGAAAACAGAAAGTGTATTTGACCTCGTTAAATCCTCTTTACAGAATGGACAAGTCTATTACTTCAATACACAGAAAGATTTGTGGCGAAGAACTGACGTAGATATGGAAATGGAGCAAGTTCATCTCTCTTTTCCACGAAGAACTATCCTGCTTGGTCAATTGGTGCGCGAATTTTCTCCTAGAGGAACGAAAAAGCAAACTTGCCTTCACATTCTCGACGCTCTTATTATATACGGAGAGGATGTTCGGGATAAGAACTTGATCGAAAGGTAAGAAAAGTCTGGTATAAGTTGCACCGTGTAACTATTGCTCAGTTTGATTCATGAACTGAGCCTTGTTAACCAATGTAAAGGGTGATCATTATTCAAAAGTCGATGCAAAAAAAGCTGGCATGATTTTTGCTCGGAAGCAATCGAGATACATGAAGTCGTATGCTGAAAGAAATGAATGAATTAACAATAAATGATCAAGATCATGCAGTGTTACCACGGGTTGTGACTTTGATCTCATTTCGATTTTTGCGTTTCTTCCGGAAAAGGCAACAATAAATCGTGCACGACAAAAATGCTTGGGTGTACCGGATTTATCACAAACAGTTATTTACCTCTTAATCTTTGTCATGTGTTGACATGATTTTTGTGTGTAAATTGACCCTCTAAAACACCATAAAGCGAAGACATTGTCAAGCTTATGCGAGCCATCCTAGACTGCACTAGACACCGTAAAATATTTTGAGCTCTTCATAATGTTCTTTAATGTTAGTGATCTGTTTCATCTGGGCTACTGCATTCGAATGGCAATCGCGCTTTCTGATTTTTTTATGTTAATAGACCTTGTATGGATCAATCGCATTAGCCGAGATTGAAGATTAAGTTAATATCCATAGGAAAAAATGGATGCCATTTCACAATCTAATATACGAAATTGTAAATTAGACAATTAAAATTCTTTCCGTTCTTTAAAATTCTAGCGTTTTTATGCAATTGCCTCCATTATCCTATTTTATATTTTTATACTGTTACCTATACTCTTGTCTGTTTCACTGTCTATTCCTAAAATTCCACTTTACAAAATGGTTAAATGAGTTCTGTCGTGCTTAAAATATTATTTTGATTACCATTTTCATTGTTTTTTAGGCACGAGAAACTGCGTCGGATGGTCGCGGTGCTGAAAGAATCTGTGACAGTGCCCCTTAGTGTTCCGCAACTCTTCCGTCCTTATGAGCCTCAGAACATCTTGAAGCAGTAAGTATAATATTACCGAAATCCAAAATAAATTTTGTAATTCAAAAGGAGAAGAAGATAGGCTTACTCTTTGTGTAATAATTCATTGATAACTGTCACGATTAACTTTCGCCAATAATGTCATGTATGTTATGTTAGGAGACTGAAAATACAAGTTGTTGCTGTCACACTTGATCGCGCGTGACTAGTTGGCCTATATGAACAACTCAGCCTAAGATGAAAGTCCCGTTCATGGGACAAACCATTAATCGACGACAAATTTGAGAAAATTTTGAGCCAAATATCCGACCCAGTAAACAGAAGTCGCTTGCTTTGCGTATCTTCTCCAGACGCGGGTGCATGGTTGAATTCAATCCCAATTTCATGTTTGGGCCTCTCAACAACTCAACAACGAGAATCTGCGAATTGCCATCGCTCTACGACTAGGAGCTCCTGTGTGTTTTCCTCACAAATGCAGATGTGGTGCCGACGTCGATCTTTACGGCAATCACGGTTTGAGTTGTAAACTGAACAGTGGACGAATTATTCGACACAGTGAAGCAAACGACATTATCAGACGATCATTTGCCACCGCCGGGATACCTGCTGTCCTTGAACCTCACGGCCTTAGTCGTGATGACGGCAAAAGACCGGATGGCGTGACTCTGATACCTTGGAAGTCCGGTAGAGCTTTAATGTGGGATTTCACATGCGTGGATACACTCGCCACTAGCAACATCCCAAATTCAAGACAAGGTGGAGGAATTCTGGCATCGAAAGCAGAAGATAAGAAGCGACGGAAGTATGAGAGTCTAGCTCATGATTTTTGCTTTTGTCCTTTTGCGATGGAGACTCTCGGAGCATGGGGAACTGACGCTCGAGCCCTCGTGAGGATGCTCGGAAGAAGAATAAGTGAAGTCACCGGAGAGACCAGAGCAACTCAGTTCCTGAAGCAACGTCTGAGCTTAGCCGTTCAAAGGGGAAACGCAACTAGCATTATGTCATGCATACCTCGATCGAGACCTCTTAGTGAAATTGACTATGTCTTGTGACTTTTAAATTTACTCTGCCTGTAAAAAGAACTTGATTATGTATTTTCAAAATATAGCTGTCTTTCATAGGTGTCAAGTCACTTAAAGCCGCTGGCGTTGCTAATAAACTTAACTTGCTTGTCGGTCTCAGCACAAAAAAAAAAGATGAAAGTTATCACTATACTGCTATACTGATATGTAAAGTTATACTCTAGAATAGACCGTTGACCAAGCTCTCAATGCAGTTATTGGCAAATTTGAGATATCCACAACTGTTTTGAGAGCGCGGTTGCAATAGTTATGGCTGCGGTAGGCCTATTCTGATAGGGTTGGATAAAACTGAAAATATTGGACAAGTACATGTGTTCTGCAGCACTCAATCAATTTCGATAATATGAGCTATCTGAAGTTTCAATGTAGCAGCAAATTTCACGAAGCCTGATGTTGTGTCAATGTCTTTGACACGTGAAAACACTAGGCCGATATTACGATCTCATGTGTTTACGAAGGATGCTGAATGGCAATAAAAAACTCAAAAGTACCTTGCAGCCATAAGCAAGCATCATTGCTTTATCTATCAACTTTCCCGATGCTTTGACGGTGATTCAACCAGTAAAACTAAGAATTCATAAAAGTGGCCTCGTACTCAAGTTTCAGAGCCCATGGAAAAGCTCATGTCTCTGAGGGTTGATGCATAATAGCCTAACCATGTCATAGCATACTATGTGCGAAGAGCATGTATTTTATGGTAAGCAATTTATGATTTTCAATCCATTTTCAGCTTGAAACACGAGCGTCTAAAAGGATATCCACTCGAGAAACAGGTGTATCAGCAGCCAAACGGCAATTTTTTTGTTCCTGGTGGCTTATGGCTTGTGAAAATAACTCGAGGTGAGTTGAATTTATTGAGTGTTATGATATGCACTTAACCTCAATTCAAAACAAATTTAATCTTCCGGCAAGTTGTTCGTTTGATGTTGGGGTCGTTCAATAATTCCGTTGATGACTTTATGGCTCTCACATGCAGTCAGTCCTGTCATCTAGTCGCCTAAACTTCTAGCGGGATGCTACCGTGGTGTGAGTTTGTTACATCAAATTTACAATAGTTTGGCATTGAGAAAGCATTCAATCTTGTTAAGAAATTTTGTGATGATTGCAGACACGTCACAAAAAATTCAAAAACAATTTTAATAATTTTATTAATGTGATTGTGCTAAATACAATGATGTAATTTACTCGAATGTAACAAATGTATGTGGCAAACGACGGAAAAAAGACGGAACTATTAACTGGCATATTAAAGTCCCTATAAATTCCGTAATTGTTGGACTTACTCTCTATCATGGGGACTGCTATTCAAGTAGGAGTCGAATCATAACATCTTTATCTTATGATGGCTAGCTACTTGATCAGGATTTCAAAAATTTGGATCTTTCTCAAAATCCTCATTTTTTAATCGCTCGTTAGCGTGGGTTGTGAAGACTCGAAGTGTTCATCAGAATGGTGGGATTTGAGACCATTATTTACTTCTGTATTTTCTGAATAAAATTGATAAGGCATCAAAATAGTTAAAATAACTAGACTTTTCAAAATTGTGTGATTGGTTGGGTTATGATTTTATGTAAGCGTTTTAGTAGACGTTTCAAACCATGACTTAAGGAACACCCTGTATTTCAGGCATCTTTTCCCTAAATTGTGTCTAGTGGTTTATTTGTTATTGATAAGTGCATAATCTATTTTATCGTAATTGTTTTTGATAATCCCTCATCAGGAATCGATAATCAAATTATTGAGCGACTTCATGAGAGATTCCGGATTTCCTTATGCACGCAATTAGGATTTGACGTCATCTGGATTTCTCTCGTCCGATTTCAGCTACATCCTTTGGTACGTCTTTAGAGTCTACTTTTGATGTGGTGATCCAGTCTTTCTGTTTCATCCTGAAAATAAAGTGCATCAGCTGATCATGGCTTTGAACACCTGGTTGCTGATTTGTTGATCTTGTTAATGACATGAAATTCCTTCAATGATTTTTTCGGTCAGAGTCCGAATGAGAACTATCGCCTGAAATATCGGAAGTTTGTTTCTCCGGAACAGTTTATTTTCTTATCGGAACCTGAATCTCGCTGCATTGCTTTGAACATGCCAGACCTAATGAAAAGACGTGATGTTGCACTACATTTTCATGGTGAAAAAGAAAGGCCGGATCACCACATCGTCTGTTAGTGTGAGAGAGTTAGTCAATTGAAGAATAACAATGCATTGTCCAACTAAGAAAATTCAGAATTTAAATAACTCGTGACCCGGTTTACCGTGTCCTTGCTCAGAGTCGACATGTAATTTCCCACATTTGGTGAGATTGGTTGACCCGTAGATCAGAGCAGCAAATGACATAGCCGACCTCTTTGAACTCTTAATGTCAATGTGTCATTGATTTCAAGGCACATGAGTGATGCTGGTCACAAAGGTGATTTAGATCGTATAAAGTGTATTTGCTAAGAAAGAAATTGATGACATCATTCGCATCACCAAAAAGGCATTTTGGACTTTAATAAGCTGCAATCGATTGATAAGACCGAAAGACGCTGGAACTTGCGACTCCATGTCGTGACTTCTCGCTACTTTTACCATGTGTCATAGGCTTTTACTTCTTTATGCATTACTTTATTTCGATTTTTGTAGCAGTCCAGAATTTTTGAATTTTCTTATTACTGTTTCCTATTTTCTGCATTTTTTGTTGTTCTTGATTGAGTCCGTGATTGTTCTGTCGATTGAAAGATATAGATTTAATTAGTGAACATTCTATTGATAAGTCTGCACATGATGACTGTCCGCGGTCACTGAAATCGCTCGCGCGAACAAATAGCATTTGTTTCATTGATGTCAACATCTGAAGTGGGACCTCCCTAACCCCAAATGAGCAAGAATCCTCTGTATTTTGCCTCATGAAAATAATCAACTGAAATGATAAGAGTGGGTAGAGTCAACATCGTGCCACTATTCACCTGTCTGACTACGGGCATCTCAAAGTATAATGCTGTTATCTTGGTATTAGTAGCTAGGTTTGACGGTTAATTCTATGTTGTCTTTGGTGATGAAGCCATCTGATTGGATTACGCAGATTCTTCAATTGATGTCATACTATCGCCCGTCGATAGCTCAATTGGTAAAGCGTTGGCCTAGAATGCCAGAGGTCGGTGGTTCAAATCCACCAAGATACGCGGTTATTTTCTGTCTGTTAAATTAGAATGGAAAGGTATTTTTCCTTGTTATGAGCCGAATTCAATTTGTCATATGAAATTTAATTTACTTTGAATATCAAATCGATACCTGATGTACATGTATTGTTGGACCTGCTGATGCATCTGTGAAGTGAAATGCTCTTTGACTGAAATTGATGATCACCATTTTGTCTTTTAGAGCCATGGATTATACATATGTCACGGTCCAATTTTAAGCTGTACTACTTTAATATAGCAAATCGGCAGTCGCAATTTGAACCACCAGCAGATGGATTGTCTTCTTATTCGTAAGTATGAAATGGAATCTATTCGTTAACAAATGAATGCTAACTATAATTGACCCCAGACAACGCTAATCTGCAATTAACGCTTTTTAAAAATGCATATGCTGTTACAATAGCAGAACAGAAATATCTTGATTGCAAATTGCAATACTGCAATACATCGAGGCAGACAATGACGAATTATAGAAATCGAAGTGCAGTGTGTCCGCGACGTTGAATAGCCTTGACTTTGAGAAAAAAATTTCGAAACCTTCGGCTTGGGTGTTAGACTTTGAATAATGAACAAAAGTTTTTTTTCGATGCATTATGTCATATAAACATGACCATAATAAATTATGCATCTCCTTTGGCTGCTCCTTTTTAATCATTCGTTAGATTTAATTTTACATACAGTCCACTCTCGATACAGGCAATCTCTCGATGTAAGCGACACGGCATGTTGGTCCATGCTGAATTGATGGATATGTGACTAGCCCTCGATATAAGCGATCTCTCGATACAAGCGATGACAGCAGCCGGTCCCAATGTGTCGCTTATATCAAGAGTCAGACTGTATTTCAGTAGCATAAAATTCAATGAATGCATGTTGTGCATTATAATCATGCTTGTACTATCAATTTCAGGTTTAAATAAATATGCGGCTCATTTAAGGGTCATCAGCAACCTCGAATCGGTGGTCTCGAGCTATTTGGCCCGTATTGCGGTGGTACCCTTTTCTATAACCTGCTCTCTGAAAAATCCACAGTCAACCAGTTTCGGCTGCCATGTGCACCTTCTTGATAAAGCTATCTGCTTATCTGCCACAAAATTCCAATGCATGTACAGGTGCTGCTCACAAAAATAGAATAAATCTGTTTGTTGGAGCAAGATAGAATATCCAAGCTTGTGTACATTCACATGCTTGAAAGAGACCAAAGAGAGATCAAACATGGGCTACGGCAGATCATATGTAGTGGTTGTGCAAGCTGTGCCTTGTTATGAAATAACAGCATGCGCACTACAGCATCATCTTTGAACAAAAGCCATTTCACAAGAATAGAATATTTGATCTAGCGCTCCACAAAAATAGAATATATGACAATTGGAAATCTATAGGAGCTGGTGGACGCTTGATTCTAAGCCACTCCTCACTCAATACATAGCTGAGATTGACCGAGCAATCACAGGCTAGGAAATGGTTTGTAATTGTTCTGTGTGACTGACGTGTAGGGAGGGTGGGGCACATTGAACATATTTTTGAACTTTTCTCGATAGTTTGAATATACTGAATCAAATGAGAGAAAATCAAGCTCGGATGAAAAGTTGAGGGCATGCAAAGTAATTACTAAAGCAAAGTAATGCAAAGCATGCTAATTTCTGAATAAAAATATTCATAGAACACGAGATTTTCCAGATTAATAACATTATTCATGATAGAAGAGTCTTAGTAGGAGCACTTATGATCCATGTATTTCTATACAATATCAGTTATCATTGTGATCATCAAATCATGTTTGCAGGCATTATGCATTACATATGCAGACATATGTAAGACACGAGTAGGACAAAACGAAAGAGCTAAGAAATTATCAAAAACCAAAGCAAGAATCATTAATAAAATTCAATTTGTTTGACCAGTAAGGGAGGTTCCAGTGTATTCAAATCCACATCATTTTGATTGAGATCAGTGATTTATATCAATTTAAGAATTAATTTTTATCAATATTAATTCTTCGCCATGCTGCCCTGGTGTTATGTTCTTGAAAAGAGATGCAGCGCACAAAAACAATTTATTGACTGCTCAAACGTAATTGACTGCTCTAAATAATCAATTTGATGGTGTTGTTGACCAATTAGTAGCATAATCACATGTCAAAACTTACAGATCACTTGTTTACTCAATAAAAGAAAATATGAGTTTCGAAATGGGGCGCTGTGAACCGTGTTTAAAGTGCTCCATCATGGGTGGTTCAATGTGCCCCACATCGATAACCTTTCAGGAACGTGCTCGTGTGTCGAGTTGACTCCATGCCTCGGATAGTTTTCCCTGACAAGCGGTGATCAACGCCAAGGGTTCAGCCACCAAATACTAACTTTTTTGTTTTGTTCGTGAGAAGCATGAAAATTATTCCATTTTTGTGAAACGGGTGTACTAGTTTATCGTTCACTCTTTGAGAGAATATGTAATTATGTCTCATAAAACACGCTAAGAAAATAGTCTCAAGACATTGTGCTACAATAATACACCACTGATTTTTAAAGCTATATGTATCCAAAACGTCTGAGTGGATTAAAAACAATTTATGCAAGAAGTTTTGAAAGTATTCTATTTTTGTGAACAGCACCTGTATCATTCGCAACATTAAGCAGTATAATCCCACTTTCACAGAACCTCAACAGGTTTTCATTGCGTTGTCTCTGGTGACTTTCGGTAGACCGACTACTGAACCCGTTCACGCTTAAGTAGTTTTGTCTAATCGTAGCCGTGAAAGCCAAATTTGTGAACTAATACCTGCTAGGAGCTCAGGAGTCCATGCTAACTGGTACTGGTTCCTGATCATCATGTTCTCCTTAGAAAAAGGTTCTGAAACCAGGTTTTGATCAAATTGTCCTAGGGAAAGCCTCAAATCAAAATTTAAGGGGCGGGAACGCTGCGGTAATATTACTGTAATTCTTGAGATGGACGGTTGGGAAAATAATAAATCAAGTTATTGTCAGCAGCTTTACCATAATTACACTACCGTTCGACATAAAATGTCGAATGCTGTTTTTGAACATTAGCTTGTAAAGCAGTTACTCACAAATAATACTCCATGTGTCATCTTAAGCAGTAATGAAATTGTTCGTGTTTTCTCATTGCAGAAATGGTGTCGATTACTTTGTTATGTGGGAAGTGTCAGATCATGCAGATACAATGGTACCGTGGTCGCAGTTCTGTGAACAAATGCAACACTCTCCTCATCACACAATGTCTTGAGATATTCTGTCGCTTATCTCAGTCTTTGGTGCCAACGTAACATTCCTTCTTTTCTGCCTTGCTCATTATTCTCCTCACAACTATTTTTATCCAGAATTTATAATCATAGCACCACTAAGTGTGAAAAGACGTGCCAGAAATTCGATATCTGAAGCCGATTTTCCGCCTCATCTCTTGTTCCCAACATTCTGTGATACTTGGACAGGGGCAGCAGCACGCCAGAAAATGCTCGTTACGTCATATTTGTATATAACAATTTCACGAGTTTGTTAGCAACTGCCCAAGCATCATTTTCATATTCATGTTCTATATTACTTAAGTTTGTATTTTTTATTATAGCATCGTTGTATGATTGATTGATTCATATGTTAATATTCAGCATCTACAGAATTGCTACTCAATCTCCAGCCCTACAAGCTTAAAGTTGATTTAGGCGGCAGCTGTTGGACTAATATGCGCTCTTCACCTCCCGAACTGCAATGCAGAGTGGATGCATTTCCTCTCACACCGCTGGTATAATGTACATAATGAATAGAACTTCATGGTGTGATTTTGTTTTTCATATGTTCATTTAATTACGGTTTCCCTTCGAGGCAATTCTTCCTGGTCAAGTCCCAAATTGTCATACGTGTTAATCATGGTAAAATACATAACATAGATTTCCAGATGAAATATATTTGTTTTTTATAGAATCATGCCTATGTTAGTGCTAGTGTGTAGGAAAAAATGATGTGAAAGAAATTTCGAAAATATTCATGTTTTCGATGAATTTTTCAAAATACACAAAACATCTTGCTTCACCTGATAAAAAGTAGACAATTTGATGCTTCCTTTTAATCCATTCGCAACGTCGCATCACTTTAATACGTCAACACTAGAAGCGCGGTTACGTCAATTGACGTAGTTTACAATGTTCATTTACTGGTAGTTATTGCTCCAAATTTTTTTCGGATTTGTTCTTCACTGACTTGTATTTATTTTTTGAGCTAATGATAATTTGAAAGTTTTAAGAAAATTGATGGACCCCTTTAAGGAATTTTTGCGAAAACGACTAGAAGCGCGGCTGACGTAAAGTACTAAGAATTATATTTATGTCAGTTATAAAGAGAAAACAAGTAAACCATATCAAAGATTTATTAAAGCGTCTACATGTAAAGATTTCATGGAAATTGTGCACACCTGCAGCACACAGTCGCCATGCATTTGCCACAAACTGGACGTAGACATTCTGAACATCGTGTCACTGTTCTGTTCCTCGTGCAATGGCTTTTGACAGCACAATTGACCTGTCGTTCGAATGGTGTAGGGCGTTGTTGAGCTGGATCAGGTTGATGCAATGGTGTTGGACTGTCTTCCGCCATGTCACCGCGTAGCTCAGCTGACAGTCGCATCAAGAAGGTTCGCCTTTGCATATTGGTGCCAGTTGCCTTTTTATAGAGAATGTAGGCATTCAAGACAGCGAGGTCTAGGACGTTGTAGAAAACTGCCAAAGGCCACCTCCGACAATTAACCTGCCTTTGTTGATATGCTACGGCACATAGAGTCAAGCACATCCAGGCCTGTCCACCACCTCCCAATGCGTACCGTCACGACCAACTGCTTGTGTAACATTCTGTGCTTCCTCCTATTCCTCCTCTTCTTCGCTTATTTCGTCGCTCGAGATCGGGTCAGGTTGCTGAGCTGCTTCCCGCTCGCTATCATGTTGGCTATCGTCTCCACTGTCTTCGCTGTCCAGTGTCATAATTCTCTGAAGTATTTCTGCAGGCAAAACATTTCTTCGTGCCATCATTATGCTGCGTGTTCATGAAGAAAATAGCATTGAAATGAACGCTTGTCGCAATAAACGATGTATTAGGAAGGTATGATCTGAATGGCTTCCTGCACACACTGACAATCTGACATACACAAGCGCGTGCACGCCTAACTCGATACTTAAAATCATCACTGCCACGGCTGCAATTGCTTGCATGCGTGTGTGTGGGAGCTAGAGTTGATTCGCGTCAATTGACGTCAGCCGCGCTTCTAGGTAGTTCAAAACGTCTGCGCTTCTAGTGTTAACTACCATTATATGTTTCTATTTAGAGCAACTCATTCAAGTATGTTTGCTTGTATTGGCGTGAAACAAAATTTCCAGACAATCGTAAGTAACTAAATCCTGTTCACGACAGTATATGAAAATGAAAAAAATCTAGTTAATACCACAGATACTCTAATTTCGAACAGCGTGAAAAACGAGCTGAATTAATAAAAAAAATTGATAACAAATTTTAGAGCATCTGGATTTCTCAGGAATTTCAATATACTTGTAGGTGCCACGTGGAACGTCACCCGGTGACATCAAGGTTTCGTAAATATGTGGTTAACTTTTAATTCATGCCACACCGATAATGGTGTAGTTGACCAATTGACAGGATATTATATCAATTTCTGAGAAAGTAAGAAAAAAATGCGATTCAGGCTATGTTAAACGTTTGACAGATTGGCCTTCGGCGTCCAGCGCCTTCAACGGTCAATGTTAGCAGGCCATCCGAACATCGACTGTTGAAGGTGTTGGACTTTTACTTTATTATATCGGCCGGCAAATCGAAAAGGGATTTGTGTTTACTTTTTTCGTACCGATAAAGGCGTTGTTTAGAAAATAAAAATGCATGCAAAATATAACGAAGTAAGACTTAACCTTGGATGGTAGGCCAAATGATTTTCAAGCAGTACAGCGAATTATGTGTGGGTTCTTAACTTACAACTGGAAATTAGATGACAAGTGATAATGTGATTAGACAAGACCTAATTAATAATTGTGTATATTAGATAAATAGGATTTTATAAAGGCTTTGTGTAGCCACATGCAAATTAGAATAGACGAATTTTCTTGAAGTCAAAGTAAAACCAACCTAACTTTTCCACCTTGAGTTAACTTCAAGTGAGGGTACTGTGAAGACAAAAGTTTACAGAAAAGCTTAAACTTTTGTCTTTACAAACTTTCACAGTTTAGTAGGCTACCTGTCCAATACCAGAAGTATTTGGTGAGGACTCTGTTCCTACGTGTTTTACGTATATGTTCTCCTGAATTTTTGTTTCTTGTTGAAGTGCTAAAAAGGAACGGTTATCCGTAAGATTTTATAGATAGGCACAAGATTGTTGAACGGCCATCTACACCTTGTGACGTATTTGAGGGTCCTGAAAAGAAGTTTGTCTAACTGAGACCACCATTTTATGGTGATTCTCTCATCCTAAAGTATCAAGAAGGAAGTGTACATAGTGCCTTGTCATGTTTTCCCGTTGTGAAACCTATTGTGATTTTTCTACAAGGAGTAGCATCCCCTAAGGATTGATTGCCAGCGTCTGTGTGTTCTAATGTGATTTACAAGCATGTTTGTAACTGTGGAGTCAGTTACATTGGAAGAACTTGCAGGCGTCTGGCAACTCGTATCTGCAACTCCACAGCAGTAACGAGGCACATTGTCAGCTGTTCGCAGTCACGTGACTCGGATCAGCGTTCTAATTTTAGTGTTGTCACACGTACACGATCGAGTATCATGTTGTCAGTTTTGAGGCCCTGTCTGCAGGTTCTACAAGCCAATCCTGTGTAGTCAGAAAGATTTTGGTTGCAGTTGGCTCTGCCATGGTAATTTGAATTGTTATCAGTGTTACACTACAATTTAGTCATGTCCAGAAAATTGTCACTTTGGGTCAGCCTTGAAAAGACCAGATGAAAGTTAATTCGGTTGGTTTTACTTTAACTTCAATGAATGACTTCGCTGCAATTGGCCTTAAATTTTCTTTTCAAGCTAACTTACAAGATACAAATGTTTCTCGTAGATGAATTTTCGTTACGAACGCTCAAACCATTTCGTGACCAGGCCGAATGAATTTATCCTTCCACTCAATGCAACGGTTGTCCTGCCCTAATAAAAATTTTGCTCCCACTGCCAAGCAGGGTCTCCTGGACCCCATTGCTCCAATGTATTAGGACCTATTATAACCTTTTCATGCTAATCGACTCAATTTCATATAATTTCAACCTTAAAGCACAGCAATGCTTAGAAACGTCGTTTTGACAACTAAAAATAATCCAGGACACTATTCTGAATTAGTTTAGAGCTCCCATTTATATCTGCCGTCTGCATGTTATCAGCGTCGAATGATGTCGGGCTATAATTTAGCATATCAATATCAGCACTTAAATGGCAAAAATTGAGTTTGATGATGCCAATCTAGTCGCGTTCTATGAATGAAACAAAACTTCTATGCCGAGAGCATTTACATAACACCAGGGATATCTAAACTAGATATCCATGCATAACACACAAAATGCATAGATTAAAATATATTTTTATGTTTGCAGTGCTAACGTGTGCACTTCATCATGCTGCTTGTACTCTGCTTCTAGGATATTATCAAAATTTACTAAAGAAAGAAACGAACCAAAATGTCGATCTATCATGAGAGCACTATAACGTTTATGCTACTGCACCAAATAGGATGGGTCCCACATATCCTATAGGAGAGCTTGGATCCCACATATCGCACCAGCTCTTCAAAACCATCTGGTCTTCCTCTTGGTTTTCTGTCTTCTCTTGGAATCCACTCAGTTGCTCTCACAGTGCACCTGTTGTCTGTCTTTCTTGCGATATGTCCTGCCTATCGGTGTTTACATTCTCGGATGGTTGTGATGATGTCGACTACTCCAGTCTGTTCTCGAATCCAACTGCTTCTTTTTTTGTCACGGAGAGATATTCCCATCATGATTCTTTCCATCTATCTTTTGCAAGTTACTGCATTTGGGTGTTACTGAGCATGTTTCGCTGCGATAAGTTATAATCGGCAGAATGCATCCATTGAATGCTTTATTTTTCAGATTCCTTTTGACTTTCTTATTTTTCAGCATGTTTTCTAGTTTTCTAAATGCAGTCCAGCCTAATCTAATCCATCTCCTAAGTTTTGGTATTTGGTTATGGTCACTGGTTATTAACTGACATAAGTAGACATAATTATTGACCTCTTCAATCTTCTTTCCATTTACTATGATATCGGCCCTGTTGAGATAGTTATTATACATAACTTTCGCTTTCTCCAAATTCAATCTTAGTCCAATTGGTTTGCTGGTGTCGTGTAGGTCTTTAAGCATTTTCTGTAGTTCTTGGTAAGTGTTGGCTATCAGTAGCCTACAATATCGTCAGTCTTTTTTTTATGTAGGATGTAGGAGTGTTTTTCTAAGATGTAGGAGTGTTGCGGTATTGTAGGCATTTAAAGAGGTGTGTGAGGATTTCTGGTTTCTCCTCCATGCTGAAATACTTCTGCTGTGATAGTAGGCCTACTCTCACAAGATGTTTTATAGCGCTTCAGACGCTCTATTGATTCTCGAACCTGTGATAGTTGGATGTACAGTTATTTATTTCATTGATCTTGATAAATCTGGGAGAAAAGGATCATTGTTTGATTGTCTTTTAAAGCTGTATAGTTCTTTGTAGAATTCGAGACATTATCTCTATTTTGGTAGGTGTTCCGGGTAAAACCATTTTATATAACAACATTTGTCAAAATACGTGTCTTCCGGAAAAATCAACTATGGATCATCACAATTGAGCAATTGTAAATTTAAAAAAATGACCTGCATTCTTTCGACCAGACTTATTTGATTTTTCTCAAAATTTCAATTTGATGCTGAAACCATATTTTTTATCCGGATCTCATCAAAACTCACAGAATCATAAAGAACCATAATGTAATCATGTATCCGAAATTTTTTTGAAAGGACAATGATTATCATTTTCAAAATCTCGTAAAGCGGCCAAAATGTCCATCTGACCGAGACCACAAAATTATCGGTCAGAAGCATGGACATGGTCAGAAGACACCTGGCAATACCCAGGTGGTTACCCCATAGGTTTGTAACAAAAGTCCTTGTCGATTTTCGCATAAAGGAAATGCGGTCATAAACCGCTACGTATTACAACAATTAAAAAGAAATATCATCAGTTTCAATGTCCGAACAAATTACGATTGCATTCTCGAACTCGCTTTCTAACATAGGTCGTCGATCGAGGAAGTATGTCTCAGGAGATTTTGGAAATTTCTTTTTGAAATCTCCTTCTGAACTCGACAAATTGGGAATTTTGTAGCCGGGTGGACTGCCATTATTGGAAAGTACTAACTCCTCAGGAATTTCCAAAATCAATAGTCGCAGGTAGTTAAATCAGGAGTATTTGGAGGCCAGTCAACCAGTCCTCGCCTCCCGATCCATCTGTCCTTGAGTAATTCATGAAGAATAGCCCTAGAATCAGAAGCACACTGACAATAATTGCCTCCGTCATGTTAAAAAACTAATGACTATTGCGACCGAAGATGAGAACAATTCTCTCCCTCAGCACTTCAAGGTAACGCTGACCGTTCACTGTTTCGCGGGAAGTGTCATATGAAACAACTCCAACATGCCCTATGCAGTCAAAGTCACGTCAGTTCTTCCATTACACCACATTTGAGAATTTTCTACAAAGAAGAAATTAATGCTATATTGATTGGCACGACTCTCTAGACCAGAAGCACATTTATCGAAAAGCTTGAGATTCCCGATGAGAGCAGAATCTTCAGAAAGCTTGGTACTCATCATATCACAGAACTCAGTTCCTCTATCCGTGTCATCATCGCGTAGCCGTTGACAGTAGGCCTACATAGGTTTGCATGGGTGACAGTTTTCTTATTTCAAAATTCGGTCTACTGCCATGTGTGAGAGATGACAGAATTCACTTGCCACTTTACGGGTCGATGTGGAATGATCCTCGTTTACAGGTGGCAAGACATTTCCGTTCTTCTCTTCGAACGTCGCTCATCTTGGCCATCCATTTATCTTTCGATCATACACTGAATTTACTGTTTCGAGAAGCATGTCATTCCAGTAACGAGCAGTTCGTGCAGATGGTCGGTCAATATCATGCGTTTCAGCAAAATAGTGCTTCTCTGGCAGTCATTATGCGCTAACTTACTATTGCACGGTGTTTCTATTTCAATTTCAGTCGAAATAAAACCTGTAAACTGAGCAAAAATGCAACCAACAAAGTTAGTGCTGCTGACAAAACTTAGATAAAGAAATCATTTTGTTATGAGACTTAAGAATTCAAATTATGAAATCAAATCAGGTTTTCGGTATAAACCACAATCACTGTTTGATGATCATAGATATGGACCGAACAATCGCATATTCTAGGCAAGCTACATTATGAGAGCTGATGCAATGAGAAAAATCGGCAAGGACTTTTGTTACACACAGTATATAGTGCAAATAGAAAAAAAATTTACAAATACTCATTTGGTGTGGTCGCCACTATGATCTTCGAACTCAGCGTGAAAACTTGATCATATATGCAAATTTTCAAAGAAAATGAAGTTGCAAAGTTTAAAAGACAAAAATTTCCCAAAATGTTGTTTAAAGAGGATTTACCCTTCTTTCCATGATGGCTGTTATCTGTTTTTCCCCAGATATAGCTTTTGCTTCACTTGCTTCAGACTTTTACACTTTTCTATTCCATTTATGATTTGCTTTTCATTGTATGTCTTGATGTCTTCTTTCATCAAAAGTCAAAAGTTGTTTATGAGAAATCCTTTTGTTCATCCTGCTTCTGATGGCCTTACATATTTCTGCATACTCGATATTTTCTCTTGTATTTCCTGCTCTTTTCATGTGCCTTCTCTTCTCTCGCAATTGTGTTTTGTTGAAGGGGTAATATGGTGGGTTTGCATTTTTGTGATTTCCTGCTGATGTACGTACGACCTCATTTATCAATTTCTCTGTTTCCTCACTGCAACTATCAATATAGTCTAAGGGGATAGATTCAAGAGTAGAGAATCTATTTCGAAGTTCAAGCTCAAATTCTTTTTTATGAAGCCGATTGTTGGTGTTCACTTTCTTTGGTTGTAATATCATTTTGCCTCTTTCAAAACTGGTGTCGATCGTCGCTTTTCCACGAACCATGCGATGTGTTCCCGCTATTTAATACTGAAACATATGTGAAGATTTCCGACTTGTTTGTCATAATATAATCGATCTCATTTTTTCGGCGATATCCATGTCGAGCGCCTGTTATTCTGCTTTTTGAAGAAGGCATTGAGGATCTTAATTAAAGTTGTAGCGTCCAGCAAGATCAACCAACATATCTCCTCGCCGATTTCTTGTGCCTAGACCAACATGCCTTGTGCTCGTTTCCATGTCTTCACCTGGCCCAACTTTAGAATTGAAATCACCCATGACGATCTTGAAGTGAGCTTTGCTTGTTGTCATAAGGTTGTCAATTTGTTTGTGTACCTCCTCTACGTCTCCATCTGAATAGGATGCAGTTGGTAAATAAGCTTGCATATGTGATAGCGCTTGTTGATGCGCATCGTCATTTGAGCCACCCTGTCTGATACTCCCTTGAATTCGATGGCATTTTTGACAAGCTTCTTATTTACCATGAATCCAGCTCCTCTTTGACCAGTATCTGATCCAAAATGATGTAATGTGTGACCAGAGTTTTTAAGAATAAGGCATTCTTCGCTTTTTCTGCGTACTTCACATAAGCCGATGATGTCCCATTTGATCTTGGAGATTTCTTCTTCAAACTCCATGAGTCGATCGTCTGTTGATAATGATCGTGAATGGCATGTACAAATGTTGAGGTTCCATTGGCAGCTTTTTCAAACCCAGAGATTCTTAGTACCCGCTGCTCTTTTGATATCACCTCCGCTGGTGTAAACGTGTGTACTTCTATTCTTTCCCTACCGGCACATTTTTCAAGTTTTCCAAAATCATCAAATTTTGCCAAAGTTAGTCACATCGGGTTTAGAATGGACTTCATCTGTCACTGAGTGGCACTACAACATGACTAAGAAGTCTTGCTTGAACCCTGGGATGAAGGATTGGTCCTTGGATACTCAGTTAGACTACAAGGTACAGCTGTGATCATGAACTTCGTGTGATTGTTGTCTATAGACAAATGACGAATAGTTGTCTAATTCTGAGACTGTAAACACGTCTACAAGTCAGATAAGAGGAGTTTTGCACAATGAACGCTATGCGACGTTAGTGAGACTGCCCGTATGAGCAAGAGAAGATCGTTGACGATGTAACGCTTCAGGATGTCAACAACAGAAATGTGGGGAAAAGAATAGAAGTACCTAAACGTGTGCTCCAGAGCTGATGCGGACTAAAGACCGTTTGTTTGTGCAGATTGTCATATAGAGGTTTGTGCCATACTCGACACGCTTGGCCTGCGGGTTGGCGAGAGAATTTTCTGTCAGGATCCTTTTCTTTAGCTGTTTGATGTGTTCCATCCTACGAGCTCAGCAACCCGAATGCATGAATGCTGTGCTTAGATGCCTGGAACTGGCTCCTGTGTAAGGAGTGAACACCATGTCTAGCAGCTGGATATCTTCCGGTGCCATCGGACTCAGACCTGGGGTGAGGTGCTACCTCTCCTCTCGACACAGGGAATGCAGTTCATCCACATGCCCTCTTCCCACATCAGCAAATAGAATTAATACTAAATGAAAAGAGAAAAGAAGGAGAAAAGGGAAGACGGGATGGGCGTTGACTCGGTCCAAGCACGTAGGCCTATATAAATGTGGAAACAATGTCATTATCAAGAGAAAGCTGAATTCAATCATTATCATTGCGTACATTGCATGTTAACAACGATGTTAATTGAGACACTGGGGACAAAGAGAATTTGTTTTTTTAATCTTCCCCTGAAATCTGTATTGGTCAGACTAATTATATGCGAGCATAATCGTATTCAAGGAGTTGAGGACATATTCTTCGATAGTATACATCTGCATAAAGTTTCGCCACCAATTGCAAACGCTCTGTGTTTATGCTTCAAAAAGTTGGTATAGGCTGTCTGGATTCTTTTAGGAAGCAATAATGTTATTCATGCAATCTGCTCGCGTCAGGATAGTCCAAGTTGTGGATTGTGTTCCCATTTCGTATAGGCCTATCGTCCTAGTATAGCTGGACCATCTTCCTCTTTTTGGCTTGCAGATTTTATGGTATCGGAGGTGTTCGAAACATCTTTACCATGCGATTGTATGTTCTCATGAATGGTGATCGGCTTTGTGCTGCTTTTACCCGAGCAGGGACATTGGATGGAACTTTGGTTTCTTAATTCCAAAACGAAGCGAAATGATGCGGTAGATTAGGCTTACTTCTTTTCTGTACTTGCAAGACCTTCACATACTATGTAGTTTGGACACGACGTCGTTATGTTTCTTTCGAAAACGTCCACACAATTCCTGATGGTGACATCTCCACTGAAAGTTTTCCACTGATCGAGTCTTCTTACTCACAGCCAGGTATCCGAATGAGCATCTGCATCATATGTAATATAATTGCATCAACTGGTGACACCGGGATGCAATCTTCATATTGGATCTTCTATCTACATGCACACCAATTCGGTCAGCTTCGTCGCCTAACTGTTGGCCATGTCATCTTCGAAATCAAACGCTTCAGTAGCCTATAGCAGAACTTTGTCACCCGGCACTATGTCAATTCTTGCAAAGTCACGGGAGGGCCTTCGGATACATTCATTAGTTACCTTTCTACATCTGACTGAATATTGAAAAAATCCTGAAGTACTCTGCAAAGCAGGACAACCGTTAATCCATCTTCCAACCAAACATGAACGAAAATCGATTGGTTTGAACTATTCTTAGAATACACAGTCGTCGCGAAAACCAAAACAAATGGAAGCCTACCTTTTCGTGGACGGGGATGATGCTCAAGCCTTGATTCTTGCGACATGTTTAATGCAATTAAACTGTTAGAAAGAAGGCAGATATTTAATTCGCCGTTACACGAGGTATCTCAGTCAAGTCATTTCTTGTAAATGTCGAAAACGAAAATGTGGTGCACTTAAGAAGTACGTCCATCACTGGAAGTACTGTTCTCATAGGAATTGTAGTCCTCACTGATGAAATTGATTTCAGATATTCAGAGAACAGTTCAACATACATAACTTCCACCATTTAGACTAAAGTCATTATCAACCGTGTCTTCGTCGTCGCCATTTATAATTGACATTGTCACAAGCATTTATGCAGAATATGCATCGGATGCACCATTAGCATTATTCAATCGTTGATAAAAATTCAGAAAACGATGTCTCTTGTGACTTACATACAGTATATGTGTGATTTAAAACTGATGTAACTTTCGATTTGAATTTCCAAAAAATATAGGCCTACAGTTATTGTTATTAACCCTTTCCGGACGCCTATCTAAAATCATTACTCAATCTTATTCCGGCTAGTTTTCAGAGAATGTAAGTGTAGCTCTATTAACTAAGTTTATCAACCAAACGTGGCAAACAGGACGAAGCATTTGCTCATAAGTATCAGTTAGTAATTGTGCCACGCATTGAAGCAAGGCCATATGGTGTTTTGCGAAGAGCATGGATTCTATAGGCAAACGGCCCATCTGTATCGTGATTGTTTCGCAGCAGCTCCATGATATTGTAGCATTCTTGGCATCTTGCAGACGGTCTAGGTCGGATAGCAGTGTCGCTTTGATCTCTTCCAGAATTCGAGAATTCGACCATGCAAAGGATCTAAATACTTCTTCATCCAACGGTAGAAGTGCAAAGGCTACCGGAGATTCTGGAACACCAATCTGAAGATCTGCATTGCGGTTAGGTAGCCGAGGTTTATCAGGTACACGGTCTTGATTTGCCATTAAACTCTAGTCCGCTCGCCTCTAACCGCACCTCTTTCCATACCACGACCACTAGCAGTTATATTGGTGTTTTCCTCTTCATCAGCTGAATCAGAACCGGGTGCTATGCCAGCATCACTGTCACCACTGGATGCATCACTCAAATTGACGATGCTCTCAGTATCGCATGAAGTGCGAGTGAAACCACGAAAGTACGCACTTGATCTCTTCTTTCTTCTGGTTAGTGATTTTCCCACAGAAGAGACAATTTTTCTAGCCTCTTCTTTGAATTTTTGAGAGTTTTGCGATGCATGCAGGCGAATGTTTAATGAACCATGTCAAAAGCACCTAAAAGTACTTTTTCTGATCAAATTTATAGTTTAAAGATAATATTGGTAGCGGTGGCACAGCAGCCCAGGAATTACAAGGTACAGCAGTTTAATCCACAGACCTAATTCGTTCAAAGGTTTGTTGAAAGCGATTACGCGACCTCAGCGTCACTTATGTTGTCACCGTGACTTGACTTGCGCAATATTCTGGCTGATTATCCCGTATGATCGTCTACCTTGTACTTCTAATCTCTCAGTATCTCCATTCACAATTGTATTAAATTTCGTCTTACGGATCATACCATCAACGGTTCAATGGTACCGTTTTTATAAATCCACAAGTGACACGAATTACCGCTAGAAGATGTAGTTGAAGGTATAAATCAGAATCTCAATCGACCTTCGCAAATAGTGATGATCACCTCAGCTTCGACGATCACTCGATGCCGCGATCTTGCAGTCGTCGCTTTTACTGGCTTACTTTAATTGTTCCCCTCTTTCTTCCGTCGATCCTCCTCGTGCACCTTCATGTAGGACGCAGTATTCCACAAACTATTCCAACACATGTTTCAATCGAGCTTTCATCCGGTGCTAAAGACCTTTCAACGCGACCGCGAACTGATAACCAACCAGGTGAGAAGCGAATGCGTATGTCGAGGTCTATGGCGGCAGCCCAAGATTCTTTCATGTTATTACATAACCACATGAATCCTCTCCGCACTCAGTATCGTCATCAGCCTCTCTGTGGTGCCTCTGTCGATCTGCTCTTTCTTGTAACGTCTGCCCCATCACATTTTCAAGAACGACGAGCGGTCCGGAACACATGGGGATCCCTAGCAACATCTGGTAAGAAATGGCCAGGAGATCGACCGGTTGAAGGATCCATTCGGGTTGTTTTCATGTTAGGAGCATCAAACTATGACTCTAAAGCTGTGGACAAAGAAGCAAATCGGCATGGGGATATGTTGGTGGGTGACTACGTTGACACTTATCGCAATCTCAGTCTAAAGACTTTGCTAGGATTTGGTTGGGCTTGCAGACATTGTCCTGCGCGCTTTCTGGTGAAGACCGACGACGACATCTTTGTAAATATCCCAATGGTAATGTCGCAAATGATGGCTAGAGGCGAGCAATTGCGATATCAGATCGCGGGGACTGTACTTCGCGCCATTGATGTCCAACGAGAAGGAAAATGGCATATAAATGAATCTCAGTTTCCTTTTTCAAGATATCCTGATTATGTGGCTGGTCATGCCTATGCGACTTCGCATTCTGCAAGTTGCCGTCTTTTTGATATGGCTCACCATGTTCGTCTCATCCCTGTGGAAGATGTTTTGATCACAGGGTTCATTGCAAGGCGGTTCTTAAAGATGAAGCTACATCATGACTTTGGATGGACACAATCCATGTATCCTCGACGACAGAAAGTTGCACTTTGGCGTCAGTGTTTCCGCTTTCTGAACATGAAAGCCTTCTGCACTCGCCAAATGTCGCGATATAAGACGGTAAAAGCGGACTTTCGTCTAAAATTTGAAATCTGGAACAATCTGAACGGAATTTTCAACAGTACATGGGATGATATTGAAGCCAAGGCTGATAAAAGTGATGAAAATCAACGGAACATTCTCGTCTAGAAGCAGAATTTTACATTTTTCAAATATAATTTAAAAATCAAACAAGGATTTCTATATAATGTTTAAAGCATTCGTTACGTTTTTAGTGAAATTTTATATCAACGAATTATTTGCTTGTGTTTTGGACGAAACTTTTGTATACAACGGTAAATAATAATGCGGTTAGAAATTACCATGGGTAGTTTTGAAGTTTAAAAACTTGGTTTGCTTTTAAAATTTTTTATGATTCTTTTCTTTTTCAGATAGTGACATGCAGCTTCAAATTAAGATTTACTTTTACATATGCTACATACTGCTATGGCATATTTGTACTTGCATTCATACGTGCATTTAGCTAGATGCATCTGATGGTCGCTGATGGCATATGTGTACATTCATGCAGTAAGATTCAATATTTCATGGTGCCATAGGCCATGCCGCATTAAGAGACTTCTGAAATATTAATATAATAGTTGTATTGCCAAAGGTTTTGAAAGTGTAAAAATGTTATAAAACTGTTTTTAAACTCTGCATTTATGACCATGTTAATGTGTTACTGCTTTAAAACTGGTTTCCAAAGTTTTAAACGTGAGTTTGTATACTGTGCTAGTAAATTAAAAATATGGTTGAAAAGCAGATTTAGACATGTCTTTTGATCTATGTTTATGAGCATGTTTTTTAAATCGTGTTGCCGATATGCGTCTTGAAATCACATTCACTGCGAGAGCAGATTGAGTGAGTGATTATTCTCCTTCTGTAATTAAAGAATACGATGGCATGCGAAGCAGGCCTAATCATTGTGTAGCCATTTTAATCATCAGGGTTTCCGAAAGAGTAGCTTTCTTGGTTTAGATTAATGAATGACATGATGCCATTTAAGACAGAAATTCATTGAGGGAAATTATAATCATGAAACTTTGGCAGTTTGAAAGATGTGTAGATAGTTTTAATAAATACGGTTCACCATTGACCTGAATTATTTTGAGGAGAAAGAAGACGAGGTCAATAAAAACATATATTGGAAAGCTTTCGACAAGTCTTTTTCAATCCAAAAATATAACAACAAACTTAAGCTAAGCAAAAAGGAAAGAAGGAATCTATTCTAAGTCATAATATCTAAAATTTAAACGCTAATACAAAAAGCAGACACAATGAAAAAATGGACGAGATATCTAAAGAATGTTGTAGTTATCAATTGTACACAACATTAATACTGGGTCTTTGAGATTTGATGAAATTTCTCTCTTTCAGACTTTACGTTCATAGACAATGGCAAAAAGCTTCTGTAAAATTTCTATTTTGATGTCACAAGCTGATGGATTTAATTGATGCTTCATCTGAAAATGGATCAATCAGAAGGGGGAGTAAAAAATGTGGCATCTATTTAAATGTTCTAAAATTCGCTTCCTCATAGTGCACTGAGTTTCACCAATATAAGTCTGTTGACATTTGTTGCAAGTGATTTTATATACAACATTTTTCAAAAAACATAAATTGCTGTTATTACACAAACAAGACCTATTGCATGGAACACTTCTTTTCTTCTTGATTAGGCGAACTAATGATGGTGAAGTTACAAACTTTAAAAATTGGAATTTTATTTAATTCAGAGCGAATTTGTCTTGCTTGATTTTCATTGATAAAAGGATTGCAAACATAAGCTTGCTTTTCTTGGTTAGTACGCGTACGAGTTTGAAATGATGGAACAGAAGTTGTTATAAATTTGTTGACTAAACATTTGGGATATCCATTAGAAATAAAACGATGTTTGACAAAAGATATACCTTTTTCAATCAATGCAGGGGTGGTGCAATTTCGATGAACTCGCAAACATTCATTTTTCATCAAATTAATCTTTCTAATTTAAGGTACGAAGCTACCTAAGAACAGATGACCATTTTGAGTAGATTAAGAATAAAACGATCTTAAACATGAATTATTCGTGAAAGAAACTTTTGTGTCCAAAAATGAATTGCTAGAATTTTCAGGGTACTCAACAGTAAACTGAATATAATTATTATAACTATTCATCTCAGGAAGTATATCATCCAAAGGAGAAAATGAAATAACAAAAATATCATCAATATATCTTTTCCAGAAAATAAAACGTGATGGATCAACAGATAGAAATTACCTCTCTACATGAAACATATAAACAATCGCTCAAAAAGGTGATTAATTATTTCCCATAGCTAATCCTGAATTTTGTTTATAGAACCGACCCTTAAAGAAAACGGTGTCCGTAGTTACAGCCAATTTCAAAAGTTTTGTAAAATCAGACTCATTGATAAACGATAAAGAGATAGACATTTTGTGTTCGTTGAAAAAATCGTTACGATAGAAAATGCATCATTAGGACCAGACAAAGGTATATAGAGCCACATAAATTTGTAACGTCAAAAGAACCGCAGAAAAATGGTTTAGAGTAATCAGGTGAAACATCCATGATTGAGTTTAAAAACGTAAAAGTGTCTTTCAAATGAATAGATAGAAAATTCAGAAGGGGGAGTAAAAAATGTGCTAAAAATCTTGAAAGACTAGTTGACGGAGTGTCTACCGCAGACATCAGAGATCTACCTTTGAGGGTAGATAGTTTTAGATGCTTTAGACAGTTTTAGGATGGAGGTGCTCATTAACACGAGGCTGAGGACAATGGAAGACCAATGATTTTATGAAGAAAGCTTTCAATATTTCCACTGAAAAAGCGAAATCTCTAAGCCTATTTGCAGCTACAAGGTATAACAAGTTTAATAAGTTTTTGTAACTTTAGGTATGTATCTAATAGTTGAAACTTAATATATCATGCAGAATATAGCTCGTGATTAGGTTCGAGTAACTTGAACCGTGTTTATTTATATGATGCATCACAGTGCAGCGGCGACTTTGGCGATCATGCTCTTTATGCTCAGCATGACAAGATATTTTGTCTCATTGATCACACTAAATCAACGTTATCAACCAAAGAAAGTTAAAGTCTTGTATCAACAAGAAATTTTTATCATAGCATCTATCAGCGTTGGTCTGCATATTTTGGCTTCTAAATATCATAGTTTCATGCAGATTATGCTTTCTCTCAAATGTTCAAAGGTTCGACCAGGGTTGGAACCGGTCAGGTTTTTGCGGCCAGGGCCGGGCCGATGGTCGGCGGCAGGCGTATTCAAAACCGGCCGGTCGGGGATCGGACGATGGCTGGCGTCTCTGTACCGGTTGGTTAAGGCCTTGATCGTCAGACATTATTTGGTCAACTTATGCCACTAGACATTATTGAATTTCCACATAGCATATGCATGAATGGTAGCCCTGCTGGTATTCCGTATAAGCGAGAGTTCCTATCACAATACAGTATTATACGATACAATTACTCGTACTTTGATAACATGTTTTGTGCGAGGTGGCGTGTAAGAGTCTGGAACAATGAGCTCGCTAAAATTGTCATCAATTTTTAATTTCAGTGAGTATCCCTGTACAACGCCAATCAAACTTTATCGCATCCCGCTAACTCATTATCCACGATCCACTGTCAATGGTCTGGTAGTAGGCCCCAGGTTGTATTGAAATCAATTCATTGCAGTTCTAAGCTCCAGGTTCTCCATAGTAAAATAATTCAAGATCTGGAATAATTTTACAAAAGATAGGCAGAGGAATGCACAATACTTCATAAATTCATACAGACTCTAGTATAGAATTCTAGAAATTACATCACTGATAAAGTAGGGTTTGAACTACATGTACATATACAATATAAGTTGCCAGCAATAATTTTTCAACTGTTTAAAGAACAGCTAGGTCGCAATATTTATGTCACAAAACATGTTGCAGATACTCTCAAATTATGTTACTTTTAGTTTACATGTTCTTAATGTTGACGAAGCCATTTTTTCTGAACTGAATGTCGTCAACGGTCGGCCGGCCGGTTCCAACACTGGTTCGGACAACGTAAGCTTCAAAGTGGTGCATTTTCTCCATATCACTCTAATGCAAAAATTGAAAGACTGCTAAGGCTTCTGGATGATATTCATGAATCCATGGCTTAGACGTTGCACTGCACTGAACTCTCAACTCGAAGGAGTAGTCTATAAACTACGGGCATTCTTCTTGAGCGCTAACACCAAAATCAAGTTTCATCTCCATGGAGATGGGAAAAGGAAGGAAACGGTGACAGTCATCTGGCTTCTCGCACCAATCGTGACCTTGCGCAAGCCTTGCGGTAGCAGTCACACACACAGAATCATAGCACAGAAGTGGCACAGAATCATGCACAGAATACTGTAGTCACATCAAAAGACGTCAAACACGATCACTCAGTTCTAACATCATGCTATCATACAATTCTTACTCAGCAACAGTTCAACACATGAGTCATTCTGCCGAATGACGCGACGAAATATGACCTCAGACAAGGACTGCTATTATATTTAGACGTCAGATGAGACGACAAATGTATTATGCATAATCAGAAAAGCTAGCTTTTGTGCTATGTACTACGCAGCTTACGGTGCTACTTACTAGCCTTTTACGATTCTATACAGACTATGTAGCCAATCATAAAATATGCCAACTAAAATATGATAAACGCAGATTCGCACAATTACTATGTAAGTTAATAACTTCTTTTTCAAGAAAATTGAATCCCGGGATTTCCCGTCTCTGTTTCCCGGGATTCGGGACAAGAAAAATACGTCGGGATCCCGGGATATCGGGATCCCGGGATCCAAACACTAATATTCATCGCCATCACTTACAGATTGAGTCATCATCGCGACATTATTTTGCATGAACTTCACGGTAAAAACCGCATCATTTATACATCTGGACTGGATTTTTTAATCTATCCATGATTTTTGCATGTAGGCCTGCTAAAGCTACGTCTAAATACCTTTATTCTTTATCGCTCATTTGTACATTGTGTATGTTGATCAAAACAGTTAGACAATCCATGCATTGGATTCTGTTTCGAATATTCAGATTATTGATGAATGCCAATACAAAAAAATGTGCATTTACATGTAGGGGAAAGGGGCATAGCGGATTACTTAATTTTGAAGCTCATTTTGACGTATCTGTTCATGCTAGAGCATTGCTTTTAGATGGATAACAACTTTATGAGACCAAAAAGTAAAAAATTTGAGTGATATTGACTTTGTATAAAATGCATCAGCCACCAGAGCCAAAATTCTGAAAATACAAAACGATCCGCTTTGCCACCATGTGGGTCAGCTTGGATCACTACATCTTTCATTATAAACAACACAGGTAAAGCCATGTTACGTCATGAATTCAATTAAGTAGTGTATAACAGTCACGTATAAAGTTTTCATTTGCCGCTTCGCGTTCTGTACGTGGCATGTGGGCCCATTGTTCACATTTGCTGCCTGTAGACCTATCCATTCCTCACGATGTCTCGATTAGGAACATGGTTCCTCACAGTAAATGCAGACAATCTAGCTTCGTCTCCTCCCCACCGTTGCGCTTTTCCGTTTCGCTGGCTGTCCGTATGAGATGATATTTCTGCGGTCCATCATCGGTCAGACATTTCTCTGAAAATCTAAAAGTGATATTTCGAAATGTTGGACGTTCTCCCAGTAATAATTTTGTAATTCTCACCATTGGTGATATCTGTAATGACGTATGCTCGTTGAACTTTTTTCTTTTGCAAGTAGATTCACACACTCTTGTGGCAGCGGAGACTTTGCAAGACACGAAGAAAGATGCATCGCATGCTGTAGAAGTGTTGTCAGTAGTGTTATCAGCGAAATTTAGGCCTACTCTTAGAATTATTTCGCTTTCATGCGCAGTAGGCCTAGAACTAGGTCCTTTCTCATAACTTGGATCGTGATCTGATTGGAAGCTGATTACTTTGATCTGCGCTTATCTGTTGATTTTGTCCTACATCGGAAAGGACAATGGCAATGATGAGATCAGAAAAGCCGGATTCACGACTACTAGCAGGGTTGTGGGGGAAAATTCCTGTGCATTCAAACCCCTTTATGCACTTTGCCATTGTTGCAGTTTTTACTTTGGCCTCTCAAAATAATTCAGAAATTTCATAAAAGGTAATTCTTTTTCACAGGTTGCTCATCAAATATCGATCAGCATGTTTGCTAAATTTAGTTTTCAATGGACCGAAAAAAACACGTACAACCGCTACCAGATGCGGCGTTACTATGACATCAGAATCACGGGAAACTATATTAAGAACGAACTGATGCATTGGAGGATCGACCGTGGCTGTACTTCAGAAAACATTTCGCTGATCCGCTTTACCCCTCCTTACCCTATTGCAGTGGTGGGTAACCAAGTTGGGATAGAAGGCCACCAATTTTAAAGGCAAAAGGCAGAAATAGATCTGTTGAAAATTCTTTTATTGAGCACTTTTGTACGTAATTTTAAGGACTTCTGTAGTGTACACAGTGGTAGTAAATGACACAATTGTATTTGTAAATGTATGCAATGTATCCAACTACACTGATGTCTTTTCAGGAGCTGTATTTTACATTCTACAATCTGTATAATGAAATGTTAATAAGCCAAACTAATTGCGGAAGCCTTTTGTGAAATTAAATGATGGTGATATGACCTTTTTGGCAATATGATACTATTACCCTATTTCCTCGAAAATGAAGGTCTAGAGGTACAGTCCATAATCTAAATGATGGTTTATAGTAGCCTACATCTATCCGCCTGCATGTCGCACAATGCAAAATAATATAAATAAAAACTGGCTAGACTACATACCGGTACCCCAAAGTGTACTGTATTTTATAAATAGGCCTACAGGTATATAGAGTGAAAAAAACGCTATTTGATCTCTGTGAAAAAGTTTCCATTCTAAATTCTTTCCCATCACTGATCTTAATTGCTCTTCTTCATTTGTTATATGGAAGATAATTCAAAATTCAATTAGCGTTCAAGTTCCAATCGTTCAAATTCTCAAATTCAAATCATCAAATGAATTATGGTGATGCATCAGTGCCGGCTCCATGCTTTTCTATTTGGTCATACTCGTCAAATTTTTTCGTAACAAGCGGAATTCCAAGTGCTTAGAATTTTCGGCCAAACACATGCTATGAAGGAGACAGTGCAGATTATCATGCGACTTAATAAACAGATACCAATTCGACGAACAAATTCTCAACTGTCTGGGACTCCTAGCAATTTAATTTAAATCATTGTCATATTAGAATATGTAATATATACATTTATTTATTAAGCAATATACGAATATGACTTCCACCAGATGACTTGCCTTCATTAAATAGAAGGTAATAGCTACACAGATGAGATGCGAAGTTTTGAAAAATTATCGGCGCTATTACACTTGAATCTGTTTATCAATCCTTGTCTGCACCACTAAAGCATTTATGCATGTATACTGAAAACGTATTGTGAATGATTTCACAGTTTTTTTGATTAAAAAATGGTGATTGATTTCCGATAACATTTGGCCCCAGAAGGACGCACAGAATTTAGAAGACGGCCTCGAAAAGAAATTATGATGCCTGACAGTCCCGGGTCCTCATATATTTCGAGAAGTGGTTCAGATTCATTCATGCACAAAGGTAGACTAAAATCTATATTCAGAATATCCACAAAATATATGAAATGTCCACAAAATTTGACCATCCTCAAAATTTGACCATCCTCAAAATTTTATGAAATAATAAGAATGACTGGTCCTAAGTGTTTGTGAAAAGGAAACAATTGCGGAGGTCGTAAAACTGCAGCCTTCGTCATTAACTTTTAGAAATCGTTATCCTTTATTGAGCTTCAACATGTTACTGAAGTTGAACAGGAATATAAGTAGTAAATAATTTTAAATCTTCTATACATGTCGATGAAATGAATCGCAAACGTGTTTACGTCAGAATTGTTGTTGCTCTAAGTCTAAATATTCATTGATTAGCATTTACCTGATCATTATAGACTTATCAAAAGCAATTGTTGATTTGAAAAATATGCATGTATGAACTGTCAGTTTTGTTGCAAAAACTTGTCAATGAGTTTTGCTTACCTGCGTAAATGAAAGTAAGCCTGAATGAAAACCTCTAAAATGCATTTTTTTACATGCACTCCCGAGCAAATGCTTTTGATCAAGACATTCCAAGATATCAAAACGCAGTCATTATCTATTTTAATTAACTTAAATAATTAAATTAGTTAATTAATTCTTTCAATTGCAATTGACATTACAGATCATTACAAACATAAGTTTTGAGTCTTCATAGATATCGAAATAGTTAACTTTTAATCCATTCATAGTTCATAGAAATCTACTGAGGTTGTTTCCCCAATTTTCAAGTCGAGCATAAATATGCTATTGATTAATACAAGTCATGACATGAAATCCAGTTTTATTGTACGTGTACATTAATAATGAACTGAAACAATTTGTCATAAATATGTGTCTGCCCTTCCATATAGGTATATATTTAACGAAAGGTTACAACCTTGCGCGCACGCGCTGACAGAAAGTTACAGAAGGACAACAAACAGCAGACTGAAAAGTGAGATTGAGAGCTTGTAGGTCTGACTTGAAGCAGTAAAATTATGTTCTGAGTCCGTCCTTGTCCTCTTCGAAAATGCTCAGAGGGTTGATTCAGGAGGACCAAGGAAAGCGGAATTTTGTTGCCTCTGCCGAAGCTTCGCAGGCAGTGGCCAATCAGACGTTGACGACGTTGCCGCAAGGTGACACTCAGAGGGGCAACACCAGTTCGCGCCAATAGCACTTTATTCGAGATTTTCTGCGGGTAGTGTATGCCCAGAGCGTTGCGGAGGAGAGACCTATGAGCAGCATTCATGACCTGCCTTCTTGTGTCGGTAGCTGGAACTGCTTCTAAACCGTAGAGGAGTATGGGTTCTACGATGGATTGAAATACTCGCACTTTCAGATGACGCCCTTCCATGTGACAACTATAGGCCTATAATATATACTATAGGCCTACTAATATTTCCTTTTCCTGCCATCATTTGCGACAGCAGTTCTCCGGGTAGGGTTTCTTACAACGAAGTAAAATTGAGTTATGGCCCTGAACTCCTCTCCGACAACTTGCTAAAATTGTGATGCATTCGTTTCAGTAAGGTCCCTAGATTTTCAGTCGGTGACAAATATGGGCTCTGTAGGGCAAATGTGGCAACATTCGGATGCCTTTCTGCTTTAGAATTTTCATCGTCGACTTGGATGAGTTGGAAGTTGCTTCATCTTGTTGAAAAATAAAAAGAGTAGAATACATAAATTGCGATAGACCATGCTGAAACACTCGATCGCTGGTTCTCGATTGAATCAAACCGATCGTTATATAGAACAATGGAACGACTCTCATCATAACGAATGGCAACCCAAACCATTATGTTTACTGAAAATTTCCCGGTCCCTTGATTTTTTTATTCGGGGGTTGCTTAGGAGGAAGTCTGACATATTTTCCATGTTTAGAATGTAGGTTGACTATGCATTCATCAGTGAAAATAATTCTCTGCAAGTCGACCATGTTTCATTCCCGACGCGCCATGCACCAATTCTTTCTTCTGCCCCTGTCTTTTGAGGTACTGCCGTTTGTTTGACATGATATTCGACCAGATAACCTGCTTCGACATAAGGTGTCCTTAACTGTATCAAGTTCAACACTATTACATAGACTGACTTCATTGCATTTTTGCTGGATCTTTCTGAGAAATGATTTCAATTTCTGTCCTTCCTGTGGTAGTTTTGGCTTGTCGGCAACGCAGTGATATCGTTTATATTTCTTTTCTGTAGTCTGCACTGCATAGGTTTGTGCCATGTGTAGCATCCTGGGTACATGTGGTTCCCGCTGAGTTGTTCATGCCGGTTACAAACCGTTGGGTTGTTCCTTCTTTTCATAGTTTTACAACGATCCATCTTTTGTTGTGAACTAGGCCTGCTGATGATTCCTGAAAATCCAGATATTGGATGAAATGACAGCTATTCAGCAACCCAATATTTAATTATTCTATTTACTTTCTGTACAGATTAGCAACGCAAAATATGGTCTCATGTAAGTCCAAATGACAACAAGCTACATTGATATTTATAAAAACCAAACAATTGTTCCAAAAGCTACACAAAAGCGGCGATGTCGTAACACACTGTAAGGCATCGGCGTTGGCGGTGTGTGGTGCGACTCTAAAAAAGTAAATAGAATAATTTTGCAAAATGATTTCTAATGATGTTAATTAAGGAATTGTCAGAAGTTTGATCGATATATTGCGATATCAGCTTGTGATTAGTTCATGAAAAATGACTAATCCAGTGAAGGTTGAATAAGTAGGCCTAGGCCTACAGACAGAAGCACTTTAAAAGCTAATTTTCACATATCACGCACCCATCGTAAATTAGTACGAGCTCGCAAATGCTGTTTCCATTTTCAAAGCACTGGATGTTTATTAACATTATGTGTTAGACGATTACAAAGTATTAGAAAATATCACACTCATATCAATATCCTGTCCTCATTGTCACTTATGTAAATAGAAATGGGAAATACAGAAATCCAAAATCTAGAAAATATACAAAGATCGTCATAGAAATGCTCTATGTCTACCAGAATTCGATTATTACTTGCATCCTTTCTGGACTGCATGGTTTCCTTGATCAATCTTCAATTCCATTTTTTGTCATCTAATTCTTCATCTCTATCTTGATATCACGGCATTCTTCTGCCTACCGCAAGTTTGTTTGCTTCTGAATGATCTGCATGTATATGTCCATTTATATTTTTGGTGACTGCTTTTTCGTGGTCTCCCATGTGTCTGTGGTGGAGGCAAAGCGACCAAGTAGAAGGAAAAATGAACAATAGAAAGCACTTAGAGAATTGGACATAGATCATCTAGAAGTAGGAAACGTGCTGGAGGCTAAATCCCATAGGATCACGATAGGAGAGGAACGAATAAGATGATTCGGAATTGAAGATTAATCAAAGAGACAATTTTGTCTTGGAAGGAGAGAAGTAATAATCAAGTTTTTGTGGACATGGAACATTTCTACTACGATCTCTTGAATATATTTTCTACACTCTAAATTTCTATATTTTCTTTTTCTGTTCTATGAACACCATCCGTAACGTGAAGTGGATGTTGACACATGTTCACAATTTTCAAAAAATTTGTACCCACACATATTTTGCATAATAATAGTAAAGTCCAGTGCTTGAAAACGGCCAGCGGATTAAGCACGGAAAGGTCTTCAATTGAAGAAAATATTGTCATGGACTCTAGTAAATACATGCAGGGAATTTTTTCACTTCATCTGAACTTTTCAATCAATTTTATTCCGTTTTGCGTGCGCAGTCGATTAATAATGGCAGGTTGAAGTTGATTTATTATGACAGCTGACTAGATTGCTCTTCTTGCTTTTGCTAAAAAAACTTTGATGGAGAAAGAAGCGTTCCTTGCAAACCGTGCAATATCCAAGGAATTTTTTAGTAACTTCACTTTTTTCATTTACATGATGGGAGGGATACGAAAAATATGGAAATTATGTCAACTTTTGAGTAATCTTCCCCTGTCATGGTTTGCGTCAATTGATCCATTAATGGTTTATGCTCTTAATACTGCACAATTATCATAGAATCGAGCTGTATAATCAACTCACTCATCCTTTGGGAATAGCTTGAGAATTCAACGTTAAAAACTGATCTGAGTACCTCCCAAATTGGCATGCACTGTGGTTTTATATTCGTAAATAGATATGCAGCAACTGTTTCAATTGAGTTTTCGCAAGCTTTCTGCTATTCATGCGATAAGATTGATATTTCTTTATTTATCTATTTCAGAATTTGGTTTCTCAGTCAGCTGACAAGCGATCAGCATCAAGAATTGGAAATAACTATACAAAGACGAGAAGAGATCGTAACGCGACCGAAGACAGGGAAACGTTCACATGTCTGTGAGCCTCGAGAGAATTCCGAGACGCTCGAGAGGATTCTCCAATGATCAACTTTTCTTCATTTTAACTTGGCTGACTTCCGGGAACACGATTCGATGATTTTTTACTTTTGTTGCAGCAAGATCTAGTATAGAAGTTTCGAGCAATATCATATGCACGATTGTCAGAACATTGAATAAATATTTCCCTCGACATACTCGGCTTGAGAATCAAAGGCCTCCCGAGAGTGTGATGTAGAGTAGGATGATTTAGCTTCAATGGAAATGACACTTACTCTGACATCAGAACGGCATGCGCTCCGAAAAAGCAACTTATCAATCACAGAGTATATGACTAAACCAATTACCCAGGAGCAAAAAGTTTGACAGCCCAGAAGCTACAAAAGGTTATTGATAGACCTTTTTGATGGAAAAATGAGAATATGCCTGAACAGCCATTTCATATAATTTCAGGAAGTATCCCACATTTTGGACTGTGGATGCATGCAACGCAATATTACATATGACGCTGCTGTTTGTGCTAAATTGCTACGTTTGTGTTTCAGGCCTATCATTTTACCCTCCGATTTCTGAGCTATGCGCTGTGCCATTAAATACGCCTTTTTTGCTTAAAGTTTATCATTATGTCATTCAGCCGACATTTTTAAAAGGGGGCCTTAACTGTGACAGTTAAAACATATACAGGATGAGGCTTTAGTCGCAAGACATGGATAAAATGTTTTAAAACTTGCAAGCATTGTTTTCATTGATTATCTCGTCATTTAAGGAAAGTGGAAGTGTTGAACGATGATAGAAGTAGAAGATCACGCTCTGTGATGGATGAATTATCGATTTCGGTTTAAGCTGCGGTTTTTGTAGGTCAACACGAAAGTTCCCGCCGTTTATCACATGATTTTTCACAAGAACACGGACTTAAACAGTGCACTGTTCATCGCATTTTACATGGTTTTAAATGGCATGCACGAGGCCTAAAACGCTTCAAAATTGTGGTTGATGTTTTGAGGAACAAAATTAACTTGAAAAATAATTCGTTCATAAATGTGTTGATCAAAATGTCAATTGAAATTTATTTTTCTTGAAATGACTAAAGATTGCTTCTATGCACATTTGCGACAGTTTGGAAGCAGGAGACATGAAAAAGCAAAAGTAATTTTAGGCTATGATTCTGTATTCAGCATCTTCCCATGAGCACAGCATATGTCCCAAGTGTCAGTTTATTGGAGTGCCCCTGAATGTCTGCATCCATAGAGTAGGGATATATAGGTAGAGAGTCGACTCAAAAAAGTATCTGTATACAGTGAAAATTTTTATATGGAAAGATTCAGTTTTTTGCGGAGATTACGTTCCCGTGGTCCAAAAAATTATTTGAGCACTTTTGAAAAAAGTCAACATTTGCCAATTTATATACTGCCGAGATGACTCTTCTATATAAGTAGTATGAAACAAGTTGGATATCAAAAGGAATGAATATTTGCTAATAAGCATCCTAACAAAGCTGAAATCAAGCTGATTATCAAAGGAATTTCATGATCTGTTTTATAATGTCACAACTGCCATTTCGAAACTGTCGGACAAATCCTCTTCCCTTGATCCTATACCGACGTCTGTGTTGAAAGAATGTGCAGACACTTTGATTCCTTTTCTTGTCGAGCTCTTCAATCGTAGCATCTCGACTGGTTGTTTCCCGGAATGTTGGAAGAATGTTGGAAGAATGTTCGAATTACTCCTGTTCCCAAGAAATCCTGCAATGACCCCAATGACACCTCATCTTATCGACCAATTTCCAACCTGCCAGTCCTTTCAAAACTCCTGGAGAGAATTGTTGCGTCCCAACTTCGCGAACATCTCAATCACTTTAATCTTCTTCCTCGCTTTCAGTCAGCATACCGCCATCATAACTCAACCGAGTCCGCCATGCTTAACATAACATCTTACTGTCTCAGCTCCATGGACAATGGTAATATTGTATTACTATCTTCCCTCGACCTAACCGCTGCATTTGATAGCATTGATCACTCAATCCTTATTCGACGCCTTCAACTGTCCTTCGGGCTCTCAGGCACAGCTTTGAAGTGGTTCGACTCTTTCATCCGTCAGCGAAAGCTTTCAGTCTTCCTGCGCAAGTCATCCTCCTCGTGTGTCCCTGTCGATTGTGGCGTGCCCCAGGGCTCAGTCCTGGGCCCACTTCTATTCATACTGTACTCTTCTGACATTATACAAATCGCTGAAACGCATGACCTGTTTATTCATGTGTTTGCTGACGATATTTTACTGTATGGCCGTTCTAACCCTTCTCAATCTCAACTGCTCAGTGCCAGACTCTCAGCATGTATAAATGCCTTATCCACATGGTTGAAGACAAACCATCTCCTACTAAATCCTGCAAAAACGACTGCTATGTGGTGTTCTTCAAAGCGTCGACTCCTGCTTCCCTGTAACCACATCCTCCTTGGCGATGCTCAAATCAAGCCTACCTCAACGCTCCAGTGCCTTGGTATAACACTCGACAGCCACTTAACTTTCAAACCCAATATCTCGAGAACAGTGTCGTGTTGCTTTTCCTCCCTTCGTCTCATTCGCAGTATCCACTCCTCTATTAACCCCTTGCTCACAAAAGTTCTTGTCACTTCGTTAGTGTTATCTCGGCTTGACTATTGCCTTTCCATTCACGCTAGCTTACCTGCGTCTTCTCTTCATCGTCTTCAGCGTGTAATACATGCTGCCGCTCGAATTATTTTTATGTCCTCTTGCTATGACCCTATTTCACCCCTGTTGTCGCAACTCCGATGGCTCCCCATCAAAGGCAGAATTGAATATAAAATTGCTGTTCTTACTTTTCAGTGTCTTAACCTCTCCGCGCCAGAATACCTCTCTTCCAAACTTACCAATATTTCTTCTCTTCCAAGTCGCTCGCGCCTTCGCTCTTCAAGCACTGCTAAACTTCTTACCCCATTTACTCGACACCCGACCCTAGGCGGTCGTTCTTTCTCCTCCACCTCCCCAAGCGTGTGGAGCTCTCTTCCCACTTCTCTAACCTCCCCCATGTCCTTTTCTTGCTTCAAACGCATGCTTGAATCCCATTTCATAAATAAATACTTGTAATCTTTTTGGAATGTGTTTGTAATCTACTAGTACTACATAAATATCTGTTGACCTGCTGTTTGGCAACTAGTGTACGAATCTTTGCTGTACATTTTTCTATTTGTGATGTGGCCTTGAAGTCCTTCATGGACAAAACGCCACACTTTTGTGAAATTCTTTACATAAATAAATAAATAACATAAATGGAAGTCTTCATGAAAAAGTCGCGATATTATTCATACTTTCTTGGCTGAAAATTCATATTTCTAATTCATAAAAGCAATAGCAGGTCATTGAGTTGCCAATTTAACAAATATAACGTCTCCAAGGCTGTCATGACACGGACAATCTAATATCATTTCCTTCTGCAATGCTATCATGATCAGTCAATTCCGTTGTAATTTCTTCAAAACTGCATAAATGTGTATATTTCACATTTTGAAACAATTCCGACTGTATCTCCCTTGAGTTCATTTAATAAAATCGAAAGTGTATACACACTGGGGATTTAATAAATGCGGAGTTACCACTCTACCTAACATACTTACTCTATGTCTGCATCCACTTCAATATATCAGGGCCTGCAAGGTGGTGCAGGACTAATGTCGATTTGGTACTTGATTTATTGGACTAAATTTAGTTGCTACTCCTGGTCCTATTCCGCACATTCACGTGTTTCTCTATAACTTTATCTCTTTTGAAACAACAATAAAAGTATTCGAACTTACACCCGGCTTTTGCATTACATTCAGTTAATAAGCCACATTCTTTATAATGAGTAATTAATGATATAATGATCCCTCCTATAGGCGGAGGCTTCAGCTAGTAAAAGACAGAGGTGAGCGCTTGTTAATTTTACTTAAAGGGCGATGACAACAATTCTATAAGTCAAAATTGTGGTATCGATGACGATAATGATCATTGGCTCAAGATACAATTTCATAACAGTGATGGCTATATTCGACAACTTTACTAAAAACTACATAAATGTACTCAATAACATGCATGATAGTGACTATTCCTTCCAGTTGCTATCAGGGATGCGGAGTCCTATCAAAATGATAGGACTCAGACTCCGAGGGTTGATAGGACTCCGGCTTTTGATAGGACTCCAACTAAGACTCCGGGTGGCAAGTATATAAAGCCTTTTTTGGAAAATTAACTGGTAGCTTACATCATAGATCATTATAGGCTTACCTGAACCTATAATTAGTGATCATTGCTGTATCAATTATCAATCATTTTCGATGAAAGTTAATCAAATGTCGCTTTAAGTTGGATGCATGCGACTCGGCTCCTCCCATCTTGTTGATGTGTGCTTCACAATGTTTTTCTTCAATCTCTACCAGGCAGGGAAATCTCCCATCCTTCTCCAAAAAATATGAGCACACTTTCGATTTTAATATGCGCTTTGGAGGAGACATCACACACGATTAGCGTGAGGGTGAGGTAATGTTATCAAACAAACTAGGATTTCATTTTTGTCTCTGATGTGATCTTTGGTGCGTAGGTGTGATCGAGGCTAGGAAGGCTTGTCTTCTCTACTAAATCACCGAGTCAAAAGACAATCCTTTTTTCACTATCACGGTTCATTCCCTCAACTATTACAAGCTTTGCATGCAGCAGTGTCTCTGTACTTTTGTTTGACGGAGAAAGTTGGCATCAAGACAGTGACAGCTATGCACGAGGATAAGCAATTTGTATGTATTAGGCCTATATTTCGGGTTTAGTTATAGACTGGAGTCCTATCATTTGATAGGACTCCAACTCCGACTCCAGCAAAAATGACAGGACTCCGGGACTCCGACTCCGCATCCCTGACCACTAGCGGCACACAAGAGCAGTGTGCCAAACAAAATTGCAGCCATTTTAAAATCAATTTGATTTAATCCTTGAATAACATATCAAACATCTATTTACGACAAATTACTATTTTCGAAAAGCTCACTATCCACGACCATCATTCGTTGTCGATCATCTGTTATCGAAGTGTCTAGATGCAACTCCACGACTGAAGAGAATGCACCCGTGTAAACTGCTAATCAGGCTCCTGTTATCGTTTTATATTATGGAAATCATTAGTCTGACAGATAGGCTGTGATTGCTTACAGAAACTTGTCTTGTCATCTCCCTTTGAAAGTAACAGTCTAATCCATAACAATTGTCAGCAGATAATCAAAATGTAATGATATTCAGGACGAAATACTTACTATTGTAACAAAACTTGACGCCTTCTGTATCCCATTGAAATGAGGAAATAATCCATATATCAGCAAATGTTCTTTTGGTCGATCGAACTATTGTAGAGAATATTCAGTGTCGTTTTAAATCAAACCTGCTAAGTTATAGTGTACAAGCATCAACCAATTTTTTCAATGTTAAGACACATATAGTATCAGTATCTTCAGAAATATCAAATGTGGTAAGGCGCGAGGTATCATCAGTAGCTCCGTAGCTCAGTGGTTGATGACCATAGACGGAATCGCACCAGCTAACCAAGGCCAAGGCCCGGTTTCAGTACACTGCAGTTTATCGTTTTACAGTCCGCATGCGGCCCACTGCTCGTTTTATTTAGAATTGGTAAACACTTGATCAGAGTCGTAAATTATTCTTGAATAATAATAAATTAAGGTATTCATGGCGGATCAAAGATCTAAAAGTTAAAGGACTCTATCGATATGCGTTTATTGGTCGATCACAAAAAAGTTACAGTCAACAAAGATAGGGCTGTCATCGCCCAGTGCCTTTTATCAGTCGATGTAAAGTGCTAAACTGCAGGCTGTGTGAAGGCTTATAAAAAGTGAGTGATATTAAGAAGTGTGTTGTGCGTCAAATGTGATGTAATTGAAGTGTGAAGACGGTAGTAGAAGCTGTATTGTCGTACTTCATGTTTTCCAATGATTTTTGTGCTTAGAAAACCTGAAAATCCCCGATGTCGCCTACGTCGTTATGTTTGTTACGAATATGCTCATTGTGTCTAGTAATAAACTAGTAATGAGTTTCATTGCTAAACTCGACAACACTCGAGACAACATTTACTGAATCAAAAGCAATCACACAGCTTCAGCCCAAAATCAATAGAAAACAAGATTCACTCAAAATGTTTTCCTGTTCAGAATTAAGGCATGTGATCATTCATAAAGTCACACAAAAAAACACCGAAAAATGCTATTTTTTGTCACTTTAACTATTTGTATGTATCAATATTCTATTTCCAAAATATATTTATTCATGATTCGAATTCTCTAAGCGCATGCTTGCTTGGGCGTAATGCATTTGTGTCTCAATTTCTGATTATGTAGCTGAATAATCATGCTCTTGCGTCACGATATTTTCTAGTCACAACGCTTTTGCACCGAAACAATATGTTGTTGAAGTTAGCACCAACTTTTTGAATAGAGTTTGTACAGAATAGAAAACCACATGTACAGGTACTATCAATGACGCAGAGTTTGCACAGACAAAACCTTTTCCAAAATTCGAACTCCTTCATCTTCAAAATTCAAATTTAAATTCGAAAAATTGGTGCAAGTATTGGTGCTACATAGTTAGCGAGTTTGTACAGCATTCCGATGGAAAAATTTAGATACAAGCACAAAAGACTGAGTTTGTACAGAAACTTCCAGCACCTTCCCTACACGAACAACAGGTCAAATCCGCAAAAAACTGACTTTTTCAAAAAATGATAAGATTTTCCAGAAAAGTACTTGGTGCTACATGGAAAATGAGTTTACAGTACAGTGATCTGACCGGTGGAAGAGTATTATACTAATCGAGTCTGAGTTTGAACACACACTTCTCCGACACTCCAACACTCCCACGGCCGGTAAATACCGGTTATTATACAGTAACTACAAGAATACTGCCCATTTATGAACAAATCAATTGGTGCTACATGGAAAATGAGTTTGTACAGTGCTCTAACCGGTGGAAGAGTATTATACTAATCGAGTCTGAGTTTGAACACACACTTCTCCGACACTCCAACACTCCTACGACCGGTAAATACCAGTTATTATACAGTAACAACAAGAATACTGCCCATTTATGAACAATCAGCTCCAACACTCCCACGGCCGGTAAATACCGGTTATTATACAGTAACTACAAGAATACTGCCCATTTATGAACAAATCAATTGGTGCTACATGGAAAATGAGTTTGTACAGTGTTCTAACCGGTGGAAGAGTATTATACTAATCGAGTCTGAGTTTGAACACACACTTCTCCGACACTCCAACACTCCCACGGCCGGTAAATACCGGTTATTATACAGTAACTACAAGAATACTGCCCATTTATGAACAAAGCAATTGGTGCTACATGGGAAATGAGTTTGTACAGTGCTCTAACCGGTGGAAGAGTATTATACTAATCGAGTCTGAGTTTGAACACACACTTCTCCGACACTCCAACACTCCTACGACCGGTAAATACCAGTTATTATACAGTAACAACAAGAATACTGCCCATTTATGAACAAATCAATTGGTGCTACATGGAAAATGAGTTTGTACAGTGCTCTAACCGGTGGAAGAGTGTTCTACTAATCGAGTCTAAGTTTGAACACACACTTCTCCGACACTCCAACACTCCCACGGCCGGTAAATACCGGTTATTATACAGTAACTACAAGAATGCTGCCCATTTATGAACAAATCAATTGGTGCTACATGGAAAATGAGTTTGTACAGTGCTCTAACCGGTGGAAGAGTGTTCTACTAATCGAATCTGAGTTTGAACACACACTTCTCCGACACTCCAACACTCCCACGGCCGGTAAATACCGGTTATTATACAGTAACTACAAGAATACTGCCCATTTATGAACAAATCAATTGGTGCTACATGGGAAATGAGTTTGTACAGTGCTCTAACCGGTGGAAGAGTATTATACTAATCGAGTCTGAGTTTGAACACACACTTCTCCGACACTCCAACACTCCTATGACCGGTAAATAACGGTTATTATACAGTAACTACAAGAATGCTGCCCATTTATGGACGAATCAATTGGTGCTACATGGAAAATGAGTTTGTACAGTGCTCTAACCGGTGGAAGAGTGTTCTACTAATCGAATCTGAGTTTGAACACACACTTCTCCGACACTCCAACACTCCTATGACCGGTAAATACCGGTTATTATACAGTAACTACAAGAATACTGCCCATTTATGAACAAATCAATTGGTGCTACATGGAAAATGAGTTTGTACAGTGCTCTAACCGGTGGAAGAGTGTTCTACTAATCGAATCTGAGTTTGAACACACACTTCTCCGACACTCCAACACTCCTATGACCGGTAAATAACGGTTATTATACAGTAACTACAAGAATACTGCCCATTTATGAACAAAGCAATTGGTGCTACATGGAAAATGAGTTTGTACAGTGCTCTAACCGGTGGAAGAGTGTTCTACTAATCGAATCTGAGTTTGAACACACACTTCTCCGACACTCCAACACTCCTATGACCGGTAAATACCGGTTATTATACAGTAACTACAAGAATACTGCCCATTTATGAACAAATCAATTGGTGCTACATGGAAAATGAGTTTGTACAGTGCTCTAACCGGTGGAAGAGTGTTCTACTAATCGAATCTGAGTTTGAACACACACTTCTCCGACACTCCAACACTCCCACGGCCGGTAAATACCGGTTATTATACAGTAACTACAAGAATACTGCCCATTTATGAACAAATCAATTGGTGCTACATGGGAAATGAGTTTGTACAGTGCTCTAACCGGTGGAAGAGTATTATACTAATCGAGTCTGAGTTTGAACACACACTTCTCCGACACTCCAACACTCCTATGACCGGTAAATAACGGTTATTATACAGTAACTACAAGAATGCTGCCCATTTATGGACGAATCAATTGGTGCTACATGGAAAATGAGTTTGTACAGTGCTCTAACCGGTGGAAGAGTGTTCTACTAATCGAGTCTGAGTTTGAACACACACTTCTCCGACACTCCAACACTCCTATGACCGGTAAATACCGGTCATTATACAGTAACTACAAGAATAATGCCCATTTATGAACAAATCAATTGGTGCTACATGGAAAATGAGTTTGTACAGTGCTCTAACCGGTGGAAGAGTGTTCTACTAATCGAATCTGAGTTTGAACACACACTTCTCCGACACTCCAACACTCCTATGACCGGTAAATAACGGTTATTATACAGTAACTACAAGAATACTGCCCATTTATGAACAAAGCAATTGGTGCTACATGGAAAATGAGTTTGTACAGTGCTCTAACCGGTGGAAGAGTGTTCTACTAATCGAGTCTGAGTTTGAACACACACTTCTCCGACACTCCAACACTCCTATGACCGGTAAATACCGGTTATTATACAGTAACTACAAGAATACTGCCCATTTATGAACAAATCAATTGGTGCTACATGGAAAATGAGTTTGTACAGTGCTCTAACCGGTGGAAGAGTGTTCTACTAATCGAATCTGAGTTTTAACACACACTTCTCCGACACTCCAACACTCCAACACTCCAACACTCCTATGACCGGTAAATACCGGTTATTATACAGTAACTTCAACGACGATGCGTTGGTTTTGTTTCAAAATTCATGTGTCGGTTGAACCGTTAACATCCACCATTGAAGCGTCATGTAAAACAGTTGTTTCAAGAAATGTCATTATCCATCAAAATATGAAATATATTGAGAATGGTGCACATAACTCTGGAAAAAGGCCGTCTATGTCGAAAAGGGCACGGGTGGAAAGCTTAATGTAGGCGGTACTCCAAAAATCAATAGCTGCACCAAATCCAAATGCTGACATGGGAGAAGGACGACAGATGAATATCGAGTTCTCAATTTTTACAGCACAGCATAGAAAGGTCAGATAGGATAAAAATTAATGAAGACCGAATATCTTAAATACGATAATGATCGGACAGTCCGAAATGCATATAAAACAACTACAGAGAGGAACATCGCTGAAAATGCCTGCACTAAGATGTGTCAACAAGTTGTAGTCAAAACAATTATAGATGCACTTAAAAAATCACGGCAAAAAAACAACAATCTTGATGATAAGTGTTGCTTACAATTCATCACTAATATCTGGAAAACAATCGAATGCATAATAAATGTAACAACTGCATATACTTGCCCATAGTCCAGCTGATAGGACGAAACAATGGAATCCGTAGAATGCAAAGGGAAAAAGGTTTGTCTACATATGTGAATTGAAGGTATTAGTAAAATCCGGAAAACAATCAAAGGTATAAAAGTAAGAATTGTACAGGCTTGCGTTTAGCCTACACGATGAACCTTAAATGACCAACAATGTGACCAAGCGATAAAGTTTTTAAAATACAAAAGGAAATTGTCGGGATAAGATTAATTACAACAAACTTTATGAATGCTCATGACAAGCGGAATAAAGTAGAGGCCAAAATATTCCAATTTCGTGTTCACACTCAAAAATGTTGAAGACTTATCGATCAAGCATGAGAGCATAGGAGTCATAATCGCATTTGTTGAACAGATGCTCTCCGTAATCAGTCACGCATGTTGAGATACACTGCATGCTCACTTTGATAATTTGAATAATTTCAAATGAAAGAATGTTGTCACCAGCAGATATCATTACGGGCGGTGTAGAAGGCAACCTACTGATTTTCAAGTTATGTCGTACAACCCGAAGTATAGCTTCTTCAAATGAAATATGAAAATTTCAATCTATCAAAAATCTGAATCTAAGTGAGTAACTTTATGAAATAGCTATTTTCTGAATCATAGGTAGTCGACGTATCCGGTAATATCAGATTAGACTAGCAGTAAGTTGCGTAAACTACGCAAGTGGGACTGAGATATTCAAGCCCGTCCAAGTTGATTTTGCCACAATTTTTGAATGTTAGCGTTTGCTCGGTATGATGCTGTCTGTATGTTAGTCCTGTTTTTGAGTGGTATGGAATGCTTTCATGTTTACTGTTAGGTAAATGTAATTAATTACGCTTTTCTAATTGGTATTTTTGGTTCCGTAGGATTGTCGAAGAAAAGTCTCTTCTTTTGTCTGATATAAAGCGTTTCAAATATATGTTATTGTTCGAATAATGTCTGGGATATTATGTTACGAAAATCAATGAGACTGTCTGATTGTTAGCGTTTGTATGCAGCTGATGAGGGATGTTTAAGCATCAACTTGTTTTGAGATTCAAATTCACTGTCTGGTTTTAGATTTTGCTCATCAATAATTATTGTAGAAAATTGATTCTTTATGTATCTTTTTAATGAAGCTATGTTTCTTTTCTATCCCTTACAACTTAATTTTCTATTTAGTCTTTTCAATTTGAGTCGTCCAGATATCATCGCTTTTCTTGTTGATGATTGTGAGCGAAAGCTACGCAAGTGGGACTGAAGACATTCAATCACGTCCATGTTGATTTTGTCACCGTTTTTGAATGTTAGGGTTTGCTCGTTATGATGCTGTCTGTAAGTTAATCCTATTTCATGAATGGTATGGAGTGCTTTCAAGTTTACTGAAATATGAAAGCAATTCATAATGATTTTCTTTTTGGTATTTTATTACGTTGGACAGTCTTGATGGCAATTCTCTTTTTTTGTGTGATATAATAAGATTGAAATACATGGTCTTTTTTGAAAGATTCCTGCGATATTATGTTAGCAAAATCAATGGGACTGTCTGACAGTTACCTTTTGTATGTAGGTGATGAGGGATGTTTAAGCATCAACTGGTTTTGGCCATTAAATGCATGAATGACTGTGATTTCTTTCGATTAATCATAATGATCATAATGATTAGTGATCATAATCAATTACAGATGTAAGTTGCATAAACTACGCAAGTGTGACTGAGATATTCAAGCCCGTCCAAGTTGATTTTGCCACAATTTTGAATGTTAGCGTTTGCTCGGTATGATGCTGTCTGTATGTTAGTCCTGTTTTTGACTGGTATGGAGATCCTTTATGTTTACTGATAGGTAAAAGGAATTAATTGCGCTTTTCTAATTGGTATTTCTGTTTCCTTTGGATTGTGAAGGAAAAGTCTCTTCTTTTGCCGGATATAAAGAGTTTCAAATATATGTTATTGTTTAAAATATGTCTGTGACATTATGTTACCAAAATCAATGAAGCTGGCCGATAGTCAGCGTTTATATGCAGCTGATGAGAGATGTTTAAACATCAACTTGTTTTGGGATTCAAATTCACTGTCTGGTTTAGATTCCTATGCACTGTGTAGTTTTGTGTTTTGCTCATCAATAATTTTTATACTTAAAACTAATGTTTGCGGTGGATTTCATTAATACAGCTAAGCTTTTCTTCTGTCCATTACTAATGTCCTATCGTTTTAGTATTTTGACATCAAGCCCCGTCTCAATTCCTTTTTTCATTCAAAGACTGAATGAATATCCTCACCCAGTTCCTAACCTCAAGTCTTTCCTTTCTTGATCACATGACTACAAGACTGTCCTTACTCATTTCCTAACCTCCAGTCCTTCTCTCCTGAATAACATGACTTGAAGACTGTGATATGTTTGATATATGATTATTGACTTCATTGTCATATCATGCTTAGTTTTATGAAACCGCAATGAATCCTAAAACCTTGTATGTAGGTTCAACCCAACTGGTAGAAATAGGAACTTGATTTCCTGAACCTTAACTGATGATGTTAATCACCGGATGCATCAAAAATTGTATCACAGTCAGGCAGGCTAGTTAGGCTCTCAGTTCAGTAGTCATAAAATGTTGACATGTAAAACTTACTGGCTATATTCATTGTTAATCTCATTCTTGTTGATCTGTTCATCGTCAAATATTTGAACAATTAGATCTTCTTGTGTACTGATACTAATTAAATGATGCTGTATAAATGAATGTAAAACCAGCAAACATGCATATTGCTTCATTTTCCTATGTGAAGGTTTATAATTCTATGTGCCATTTAAGCATAAACAGCCGCGCATTGATTAAGAAATACAAATACACGCATTCGCTGCAGAAGATGGATATTTCGACCATTCAGTCATCCGCCAAATTTTTAAATCAATATGTGATAGTTAAGTGACCTTGATCGTTGATTGTAAATGAAAATATTGAACATGCAGTGTATAAAAATATTGCAGGATTATTATAACGATAGGCTGGCTTGGGGAAATGCAACATGAAGTAAATGCGACTAGGTTGTAGCCAAAACCAATAACTCATAGCCAAGAAACCGTTCAGTTTGCATCCGTATGTGCCTACATCGATAGCTAATCTCTAAGGTATTTTATTTCGCAAAAATATTGCATACTACCCCGGCACTTGGTGAACGATTTCGCAGTTTTTGAAAAGTGGGTCTTATTTGCTTTACTCTGCAACAAATTTTGCTTGCTGTCAAGAGAAGCAAGCTGGAATTAAAGATGGGCGATCTTTTAGATCACAGTAAGATGTCAAGTTCATCCACACGAAATAGCGGATTCGATCGAATACCTCTTCATTATTTACGTAACCCGATCGATTTTGGTAGTGAAAACCAGGTCCGGGGTAAATGCGACATGGCCCATCGGGATAGGTGCGACAACGTGTAAAGGTTGATTTTTGTCCCTTAAGTTTTTGATACACTCCTGTGTCAATAAAATCGTCACCAACACATTTTGAAATCATAGATGTCTCAAACGACAATAGGGTGCAATGCTCTAGATCAAAGCTTGTTTCGAGTTCATGGATTTCGATCGATTAACAACAGCTAGATGCAAAAGTCAAGTTAAGTCAATCAAACGAAAGGATCTACGTCCACAAAGAACGAGAAACCTTCACGATAATTAGGGCCTAGTTCTGATATTAGTAGTAATAAAAGGTCCATAATAAACACAGCGCGCCCCCCCCCTCTGGAACGGCAGAGTGTCGTGGTCGGCCGCCGTGGTGCTTCGGATCTGACTCCCCCCCCTCTGGAACGACAGAGGTTGTAGTCTGTCGTGGTGTGCCGGCCAGGCGGGTCCACGTTCACAAACTGTTCGCTGACTCCCCCCCCTCTGCAACGACAGAGTGTGAGACTCGGGTGAGTTGGTCCGACCGCCTGGTTGACGTGGGCGACCGTCCAGGTTAACGTGGGCGACCGTCTAGGTTGACGTGGGCGACCGTCTAGGTTGACGTGGGCGACCGTCTAGGTTGTCGTGGATGGTGAAATGGCTGCCAGATTCGGATTCAGCGTAAAATTCTGCATCGGTATGGTGAGTTTCAAGGCAATCGGCGAGAAAAAATTTTTCTTAAAAATTTTAACAGAGTTAGAATTTGGGACGTTTTGGTGTGTAGCGCCCAAACGAAGCATCGGATGAGAAAACGGAGGCCAGATTCGGATTCAGCGTGAAATTCTGCATCGGTATGGTGAGTTTCAAGTCAATCGGAGAGAAAAAATTTTCGCTGACGTCCCCCCCCCTCTGGACAGCTCGCTTCGATTTTGGCTTCCAGTGGACGGATTTAGTCGTGTCATAGCTCGTTTGAAAGCTAAGAGTGAGACAAATTCAGTGAAAGAATCGGCTTGTTCCTATCTGTCTTCGTTTAGATGTGAGACACCATTTAAGATTTTGGGACATTGGCGAAAAACGACAGAGTTAGAATTTGGGACGTTTTGGGTTGTAGCGTCAAAACGAAGCATCGGATTGGAAAACGGATTTCAGATTTGGAATCAGCGTGAAATTCTCTATCTGTATGGTGAGTTTCAAGTCAATCGGAGAGAAAAAATTTTCAACATTTTTCGGAAAAATTTTTCGGAGTTAGAATTTTTGCGATGGCTGCCTACTGTAGAGCCAAAACGAAGCATCGGATGGGAAAACGGAGGCCAGATTCGGATTCAGCGTCAAATTCTGCATCGGTATGGTGAGTTTCCAGCTCAATCGGAGAGAAAAAATTTTCGCTGACGTCCCCCCCCCCTCTAGACAGCTCGCTTCGATTTTGGCTTCCAGTGGACGGATTTTGTCGTGCGATAGCTCGTTTGAAAGCTAAGAGTGAGACAAATTCAGTGAAAGAATCGGCTTGTTCCTATCTGTCTTCGTTCAAAAGTTAGAGCGGTTACAAGATTTTAGGTCGGAGCTCGCTCACCTGAAAAAATCCTAAGTGTCAGAGTGACTTTGTATGGGTAAAATTTTCCAAAGTGTGGAATTTCGACCTGGGACCGCCACCAAAACATTTTTCATCAAATTTTGAAATTTCACTGACGGTCCCCCCCCCTCTGCTGGACAGCTTTCTTCGATTTTGGCTTCCAGTGGACGGATTTTGTCGTGCGATAGCTCGTTTGAAAGCTAAGAGTGAGACAAATTCAGTGAAAGAAACGGCTTGTTCCTATCTGTCTTCGTTTAGATGTGAGACGCCATTTAAGATTTTGGGACATTGGCGAAAAACGACAGAGTTAGAATTTGGGACGTTTTGGGCTGTAGCTTCAAAACGAAGCATCGGATGGGAAAACGGATTTCAGATTTGGAATCAGCGTGAAATTCTTTATCTGTATGGTGAGTTTCATGTCAATCGGAGAGTTTCAAGTCAATCGGCGAGAAAAATTTTCAACATTTTTCGGAAAAATTTTTCGGAGTTAGAATTTTTGCGATGGCTGCCTACTGTAGAGCCAAAACGAAGCATCGGATGGGAAAACGGAGGCCAGATTCGGATTCAGCGTCAAATTCTACATGGAAATGGTGTATTTCTAGCTCAATCGGAGCACTAGAACCGGAGATAGACGGATTTTTAGTGTTTGGATGATGGGTATTACGTCATCAGCTGATCGCCACACACTATATAAGCTGGGAACCGACAGAGACTTGTCATTTAGAGGATAATGATCGTCAGAGGTAGGTCGTCTCTCTGAGCTCCGATGATAGCTTCGGACATTCCAAATTCCGAGTTTCTGTAAGAAACCGACTTAGAAAATTTCATTGCTGATATCAGCTAAGGCGTCAGACTTAGAGGTTCGCCAGGAGATGGCCTTCGTCTCCAGCCCATAAAAGACTCCAAAACTTTAAAGGCTTGTAACTTTGCTTCTACAAGTCCGTTTGACTTGATTCAAAAAAGGTTCGGTTGCTATTGACCTGCCCTAAGTGATGGACTACTTATAAAATTTCATAAGTAGTGCTAAAAAGTTGAAAAATTTAAATTCACTAGTTTTGGAGGTTTTCTGGGGTTTTCGACCCTGCTGAAGTCAATGAAAGCATTTTTAATGATGTCTGAGCCAGTCTTCTCATGGTATAAGCGGCTTTTCACTGAAAGCGAGCAAGACACGGAGAGTTTTGCTGTAATATTCCACTGACAGGGTGTTCCTTCGGGACGGCGGACGATGCCGTAGTGATAAGTGTGGCAAGGGAATGTGTCATATTTGAGACCGTAACCGCTGGGACAACTCATGTCTCATGTTGGGCATTTGACACAGCTCTCAACGTAGCACTTTGAACGCCAATCGGTTGAGTCTTAGCTATCTTGTCATGGGTGGCCTCTAAACATCTCCATTGCAAAACGCTGGTGAATCAAGCTCTCTACGGCTTGCTATCAAGCTGCTAAAAGTCTGTTCACCTCTTACCAACTCTACAGGTTTTCATGTCTGAGCCAGCCTTCTCATGGTGTAAGCGGCTTTTCACTGAAAGCGAGCAAGACACGGAGAGTTTTGCTGTAATATTCCACTGACAGGGTGTTCCTTCGGGACGGCGGACGATGCCGTAGTGATAAGTGTGGCAAGGGAATGTGTCATATTTGAGACCGTAACCGCTGGGACAACTCATGTCTCATGTTGGGCATTTGACACAGCTCTCAACGTAGCACTTTGAACGCCAATCGGTTGAGTCTTAGCTATCTTGTCATGGGTGGCCTCTAAACATCTCCATTGCAAAACGCTGATGAATCAAGCTCTCTACGGCTTGCTATCAAGCTGATCAAAGCAATAACTTGGGATGTTTCCTCAAGGTTTTCAAGTATGCTGAGTTCAAATCTGCTATCAGATTTCAAATTTAACTAAGTCTAAGGCAGCTTTGAGGGGTTAGATCCCAGCTACTGTTCACTACCTTTGACTCGACGTTGCTGTTACCACTTCGGGGCAGTGACAATGATGTCTTCAGCTGTAAATAGCGGGTATCGGGGAAGATCTCTTACTTCCCTAGTGATCAGTACAAGGCCTTCGGGCTGTCGACGGGATCGAGTGCCACTCACTACACTCAAATCTATCATTCCTCACTAAGTGTAAATTACTGACTATACATTTGTCCTGCTATCAGGTTGTTTTGACTTGCTATCTAGTTGAATAGTCTCTTGCTATCAAGAGATTCACCTCTGCTCATAAAGCACATCATCGCTGTAATACCTCCTTTGCTCGAGCGTTCCTTCGGGACGGCGGGTACTGCCGTAGAGGGATTGTGTTGCACGGGTTGTTCGTCGTTTGTTAGACCGAAACCCCTGAGCCGTTGCTCATGTTGGGCGTTCGACTTCATACTCAACGTGACGCTTTCTCTCACCAGGTCAGAGTACTTCAGCCATTCGACAAAGGTTAGTCTTTATGATATGGAGTAGAGTGAAATGTAATTCATTAGATGTCCCTTCAATGATTGCTCCCATGATAAACGTTGATGAGACAAATGAAATGATTCTCATCTTCCCTTTTCAATGATTGAAATCTACTAACACACTACCGTATAATCGTTCACTATGGGGCAAGACATGATAGAGCCTCCACGCGGTTCGCACTGGGCAGTCTTTAGACTGGCGAATACTATCATTAAGTTGAATCTGCTATCAGTCAACTTGAACGTTGCGTCGCATTAGAGGGTATATAAACCACTGCCTCTCATTTCATTTCATTTCAATCATGCAGACGCCGAACAGTCAAGTCAGCTCTCCTCGCGGACCGCAGTTAAGGCCGCGAAATTTATTTGAGGAGTTTGTCAGGCTAGAGGAACAAGACAGAGTTTTTAATAATCTTGCTCGGATTGGCAATCCGATGACAGCAACTGCTGTCAATCCAACGGAATGGCGCTACATTCCACTTTTTAGCCATGTACCAGTTAGTGTGGAAGTCGACAGTGCTACCAAAGAGAGAGTCAAAGACTCTCTCAGTAGAATTGGTAGGGTGTAAGATGACGTTACTCCCGAGAACGAACCACCGGCTCTCTTAAGGGCCACCATGGGGCAAGACATGATAGAACCTCCACGCGGTTTGCCCTGGGCAGTCTTCGGACTGGCGAATACTATCATTAAGTTGAATCTGCTATCAGTCAACTTGAACGTTGCAAATGAAGTTCGGTGTAATACTTCCTTTCGACGGGCGTTCCTGTAAAGGGCGGCGGTGAAACCCGTAGCTATGTATACCGCAAGGGACATTCGGCAATGGTCAATCTTGTTAAACCTCTCTGCGTCATGTTTGCAAGTGATTGCCTCTGTCTCAACGTAGTATGCATTCGCGCCAGGGAGACATTTAGCCAACTGTCGAAGGTTGCCTAAAACTATCCATTGCATACGTTATGAGAACCATGAGTTCTACCTGTCTCTATCAATGAGATGAATTGATGAATGGAATGAAATGGGAGGACACTCACGCGTCACACGCAACATAACACACTTCTCTCTTCCGTAGTCTAACAAGCTCTTTACACATGGATCGCAGTCGATTGCTATCCCTGTATCAGAAGTGTAAGCTATCTTAATTTTATCTAACACTATTTCATCTACCATTATCATCCATATGAAATGTTATAAGAATTGCAAGTTAAACTAAGTGTGCTACTATTTCCAAATGAAAAAGTATACATGGTTAAATCATCCACTGAAGCCCCATTCAAGTAAGTCAGTATGAAAGCAAAGATAATATGAAATAAAAATTTATTATGGTATGTATTTCAAAAGGTCTTCATCGTCAATATCGTCCCAGAGTCTGGCTTCACATAGATTACAAAAACAGTTCACTTGCTTCAATCGTTCTTCTACCGCGAGCCTCACTTTGTCGATATCCTCCCACTCCGCTATAGTTCGTGGCTGGGAGTTAGGGGTGTACCATTCCCATAATTGGTGGAGGAATTTGGTGCTGGCGATCTCCATCACTATTCGTGAGTGTCGTTAGAAAGTGTATCATGGTTTGTAAAAGTTTTACTGCAACACAGGTTGATGTATAGTTAGAAAAGTTTGATCATCAACGTTGTATTCGTAAGTCTAGTCAGAAACTTTATCATGTTGTACAAAAGTTTTATTGCAACACAGGTTGATGTATAGTTAGAAAGTTTGATCATCAACGTTTTATTTGTAAGTCTAGTCAGAAAGTGCATCATGGTTTGCAAAGTTAGTGTAGTCAAATAATTTTACTGTGACACCCGTTTGAGAAAGTAAAGTCTGATCATCGAAGTTGTATTCGTGAGTGTCGTTAGAAAGTGTATCATTGTTTGTAAAAGTTTTACTGCAACACAGGTTGATGTATAGTTAGAAAAGTTTGATCATGACGTTTTATGAAACACACATGTCATGAAATGTAAGCGTTAGTGTAGTCAAATAATTTACCGCGACGCACGTTTGTGAAAATAAAGTTTGATCATTGACGTTATATGACTGACCGAACTCATCACAGCACTAGAAAGTTTTAGAAGGTTTTATTTACTGCACAGTGTAGATTGTCTTGTAACTTACTTTCACAGTGTTAGAAAGTTTTATTGGAGACACTTGCCAAATGTTTCCCTATTAGAAATTCAAACTTCATGACTGTTAGATTAGCTTCATCAGGTTTAGTAAAAGCAGTTTTCTACTGCAGTAAGACTGCGAGTTTAGAATGTTATATGAAAACAGTGTTCATCACAGCGCTAGAAAGTTTTACTGCGCTGTGTAGATTGTTTCACACAAGGTCTTATAGTCAGCGTTGAATGTTTTATAAAACCAGATGTTGTCACACACGTTGAGTGTATGAGAGCTAGTTCCATGACATTGAATCGCATGGATTGTAAAGTTCATAATCCAAGGCTAGGCTCCTGTACGGTTGGATTTAGGGTTTTATATTACATGCGTTAACCGTTCGTGTAGAATATGTGAAGCAGATGTTCGCTTAAATGCAAATGTTGAAATAAGTTTGTAAGAAATCTTTGACAGGTTGTTGTGAAACGTAGCGAACGTTGAAGAAATGTTTCTGCAGTCACACTCGTTAGCGTGCCAGCTTTACTAAATGTATTCTATTCTCCAATGAGGATTGTTGTCTAATGAGAATCAAGCCTTCCACAGTGAGAATCATTCCATCGTTGAATCATACAAGTGATGGACGCACATTCTCTCTTTGGGATATCATTTTCAAAGTGAATGGGCTATATTATGGTCAGCACAAGGATAACAAAATAGCCTCTCTCTCGATATACACTGAATCCATCCTATATATTCCAAAGCCACCCAACGTAGATGACATTATTGACTTCCTTAACGGGGGTGGTACGAAGCGCAAGTCGGACAATAATGCTACCTCCAAACGCAAGTCAAGGAAAGAGAATTGCTAATCCTTTCCTAACTCTACCCTATGACAATTCGCTTATGTGCTTTGAGTGTCGTAGACGTGGTCTTATTAGATACATTTTACTTCTTCATTGCCATCATATCATTTGTGTATTTTGTCGTAAAAAGCATCGATGTAATTCTTCATTTTGTAATATGTTATAGAACGTTTCCTTAGATGTGTAAATTTCCGTTTTAGGCTTCTATCATCATTTTTATGGATTGTGAGGGTGAACCTGTCCAGGAGCTCAGTGCTATTGCTATGAACAATTGGACATATCAGATTGTTAGTGTCTATCATCAACATGCCAACTGCGATCCCAATGTTGATCAATGGGCGAGAAAACACATTCATGGACTTAATCTGAAATATTTGCAAGACTATGGCTTTTCTTGTGAGAGTGCTCTTCTTATTGACTTTAAACGATGGTTAGCTGCTTTCAATGTTATACGCATCTTTTGTAATAATCCTGGTAAGGAGAGGAAAGTATTTCCCAATCTAATCATTGATGATATTTTGCTCCCGCCTCGGGATAGTAGAGTGAATCAACATTATCATGAAGTCACGAAACGTTTTAAGGATTTGTGTGTTCCTATTTTGTCTGTTCGTTGTAGTAGCTACGTTCATAACCAATGCTTCTTTCCTCCTTACCTCAACACTGCCAAAGTCCTGTATGGTTATCATTGCTCGCTGTATGATAGTTACCAGCTGTATCTATTTTATCTCTTTCAAACCATTGATTTATAATGCATGCTTGTTACCGTTATTCAATAAATGTTACTATGAGAAGAGTTGTTGTTTTCATGCAATGGATGGGTTAGATAAAGGGCGATCATGTCTTTCTCAAACGACTGTGGAACATTGATTTCCATGATGAAGATTTAAACAGTTAGATTCGATGACGAATAAGATTTACTAGTTTGCAAGTTAGACTAAGCGTTCTATTATTTGTAAATGAAAGATATAGTTTCAACAGTGTGTACGTTAGAAATAAAGTTTAATCTGTTTGTAAAATGAGATTGTAGGATTTACTAGTTTGCAAGTTAGACTAAGCGTTCTACTATTTGTAAATGAAAGATATAGTTTCAATAGTTTACAGATTACAAAATAAAGTTTCAATAGTGTTTATGTTAAAAATAAAGTTTAAGCTGTTTGTGTGTTAGAAATAGAATAAAGTTTCAACAGTTTGTCGATTAAAAATAAAGTTTCAACAGTGTGTACGTTAGAAATAAAGTTTTATCTGTTTGTAAATGAGATTGTAGGATTTACTAGTTTACAAGTTAAGAATAAAGTTTTATCTGCTTGTATGTCAGAAATGAAATAAAGTTTCACCAGTTTAAAAGTTAAGAATAAAGTTTCAATAGTGTGTATGTTAAGAATAAAGTTCTGTCTGTTTATATGTAAGAAATAAAATGAAGTTTCGCCAGTTTACAAGTTAAGAATAAATTTTATCTGCTTGTATGTTAGAAATGAAATAAAGTTTCACCAGTTTACAAGTTAAAAATAAAGTTTCAATAGTTTAAAAGTTAAAACTAATGTTTCAATAGTGCGTATGTTAAGAATAAAGTTTTATCTGTTCGTATGTTAGAAATAAAATGAAGTTCCACCAGTTTACAAGTTAAGAATAAAGTTTTATCTGCTTGTATGTTAGAAATGAAATAAAGTTTCACCAGTTTACAAGTTAAAAATAAAGTTTCAATAGTTTGCAAGTTAAAACTAATGTTTCAATAGTGCGTATGTTAAGAATAAAGTTTTATCTGTTTGTATGTTAGAAATAAAATGAAGTTTCACCAGTTTACAAGTTAAGAATAAAGTTTTATCTGCTTGTATGTTAGAATTAAAACAAAGTTTCACCAGTTTACAAGTTAAAAAATAAAGTTTCAATTGTGTGTACGTTAGAAATAAAGTTTCAATAGCGTGTATGTTAAGAATAAAGTTTTATCTGTTTGTATGTTAGAAATAAAATGAAGGTTCATCAGTTTACAAGCTAATAATAAAGTTTTATCTGTTTGTATGTTAGAAATAAAACAAAGTTTCAACCGTTAACAAGTTAAAAATAAAGTTTCAGATCAAAATAAAGTTTCAATAGTGTATATGATGGAAATAAAGTTTAAGCGCTTTGTGCGTTAGCAATAAAGTTTCAGCCGTTTACAAGTTAAAAATAAAGTTTCAACAGTGTGTACGTTAAGAATAAAGTTCTATCTGTTTATATGTTAGAAATAAGAATGAAGGTTCACCAGTTTACAAGTTAAGAATAAAGTTTTATCTGCTTGTATGTCAGAAATGAAATAAAGTTTCACCAGTTTAAAAGTTAAGAGTAAAGTTTCAATAGTGTGTATGTTAAGAATAAAGTTTTATCTATTTGTAGGTTAGAATTTAAACAAAGTTTCAAGCGTTTACAAGTTAAAAATAAAGTTTCAATAGTTAACACGTTAAAAATAAAGTTTCAATAGTGTATATGTTAAGAATAAAGTTCTATCTGTTTGTATGTTAGAAATAAAAATGAAGGTTCACCAGTTTACAAGTTAAGAATAAAGTTTTATCTGCTTGCATGTCAGAAATGAAATAAAGTTTCACCAGTTTAAAAGTTAAGAATAAAGTTTCAATAGTATGTATGTTGAGAATAAAGTTCTATCTGTTTATATGTTAGAAATAAAATGAAGTTTCGCCAGTTTACAAGTTAAGAATAAATTTTATCTGCTTGTATGTTAGAAATGAAACAAAGTTTCACCAGTTTACAAGTTAAAAATAAAGTTTCAATAGTTTGCAAGTTAAAACTAATGTTTCAATAGTGCGTATGTTAAGAATAAAGTTTTATCTGTTTGTATGTTAGAAATAAAATGAAGTTTCACCAGTTTACAAGTTAAGAATAAAGTTTTATCTGCTTGTATGTTAGAATTAAAACAAAGTTTCACCAGTTTACAAGTTAAAAAATAAAGTTTCAATAGTGTGTACGTTAGAAATAAAGTTTCAATAGTGTGTATGTTAAGAATAAAGTTTTATCTGTTTGTATGCTAGAAATAAAACAAAGTTTCAACCGTTAACAAGTTAAAAATAAAGTTTCAGATGAAAATAAAGTTTCAATAGTGTATATGATGGAAATAAAGTTTAAGCGCTTTGTGCGTTAGAAATAAAGTTTCAGCCGTTTACAAGTTAAAAATAAAGTTTCAACAGTGTGTACGTTAAGAATTAAGGTTCTATCTGTTTATATGTTAGAAATAAGAATGAAGGTTCACCAGTTTACAAGTTAAGAATAAAGTTTTATCTGCTTGCATGTCAGAAATGAAATAAAGTTTCACCAGTTTAAAAGTTAAGAGTAAAGTTTCAATAGTGTGTATGTTAAGAATAAAGTTTTATCTATTTGTAGGTTAGAATTTAAACAAAGTTTCACCAGTTTACAAGTTAAAAATAAAGTTTCAATAGTTAATACGTTAAAAATAAAGTTTCAATAGTGTATATGTTAAGAATAAAGTTCTATCTGTTTGTATGTTAGAAATAAAAATGAAGGTTCACCAGTTTACAAGTTAAGAATAAAGTTTTATCTGCTTGCATGTCAGAAATGAAATAAAGTTTCACCAGTTTAAAAGTTAAGAATAAAGTTTCAATAGTATGTATGTTGAGAATAAAGTTCTATCTGTTTATATGTTAGAAATAAAATGAAGTTTCGCCAGTTTACAAGTTAAGAATAAATTTTATCTGCTTGTATGTTAGAAATGAAACAAAGTTTCACCAGTTTACAAGTTAAAAATAAAGTTTCAATAGTTTGCAAGTTAAAACTAATGTTTCAATAGTGCGTATGTTAAGAATAAAGTTTTATCTGTTTGTATGTTAGAAATAAAATGAAGTTTCACCAGTTTACAAGTTAAGAATAAATTTTTATCTGCTTCTATGTTAGAATTAAAACAAAGTTTCACCAGTTTACAAGTTAAAAAATAAAGTTTCAATTGTGTGTACGTTAGAAATAAAGTTTCAATAGCGTGTATGTTAAGAATAAAGTTTTATCTGTTTGTATGTTAGAAATAAAATGAAGGTTCATCAGTTTACAAGTTAATAATAAAGTTTTATCTGTTTGTATGTTAGAAATAAAACAAAGTTTCAACCGTTAACAAGTTAAAAATAAAGTTTCAATAGTTTTCAAGTTAAAACTAATGTTTCAATAGTGCGTATGTTAAAAATAAAGTTTTATCTGTTTGTATGTTGGAAATAAAATGAAGCTTCGCCAGTTTACAAGTTAAGAATAAAGTTTTATCAGCTCGTATGTTAGAAATAAAATGAAGTTTCACCAGTTTACAAATTAAAAATAAAGTTTCAATAGTGTGCACGTTAGAAATAAAGTTTCAACCGTTTACAAGTTAAAAATAAAGTTTCAACAGTGTCCACGTTAGAAATAAAGTTTTATCTGTTTGTAAAGTACGATCGTAGGATTTACTAGTTTGCAAGTTAGACTCAGCATTCTACTAGTTGTAAATGAAAATATCGTTTCAACAGTTTCCAGATTAAAATAAAGTTTCAATAGTGTGTGTGATGGAAATAAAGTTTAAGCGCTTTGTGCGTTAGAAATAAAGTTTCAGCCATTTACAAGTTAAAAATAAAGTTTCAACAGTGTGCACGTTAGAAATAAAATGAAGTTTCAACAGTTTACAAGTTGAAAAATTAAGTTTCAACAGTGTGTACGTTAGAAATAAAGTTTCAGCCGTTTACAAGTTAAAAAATAAAGTTTCAACAGTGTGTACGTTAGAAATAAAGTTTTAGCTGTTTATATGTTAGAAACAAAATAAAGTTTCAACAGTTTACAAGTTGAAAAATAAAGTTTCAACAGTGTGTACGTTAGAAATAAATGAAAGAAAAGAACTTCATCGTATGAGTATTCAAAGCATGTTTTGTAAATCAAATGTGTATAGTCCTGACATGATAGAATCAAGCTTGACAAACGCGTTATTTTTTAACTTGTAAACTGGTGAAACTTTGTTTTAATTCTAACATAGAAGCAGATAAAAATTTATTCTTAACTTGTAAACTGGTGAACCTTCATTTTATTTCTAACATATAGACAGATAGAACTTTATTCTTAACATACACACTATTGAAACTTTATTTTTAACTTGTAAACGGCTGAAACTTTATTTCTAACGCGCAAAGCGCTTAAACTTTATTTCCATCATACACACTATTGAAACTTTATTTTAATCTGAAACTTTATTTTTAACTTGTTAACGGTTGAAACTTTGTTTTATTTCTAGCATACAAACAGATAAAACTTTATTCTTAACATACACACTATTGAAACTTTATTTCTAACGTACACACTATTGAAACTTTATTTTTTAACTTGTAAACTGGTGAAACTTTATTTCATTTCTAACATACAAGCAGATAAAATTTATTCTTAACTTGTAAACTGGCGAAACTTCATTTTATTTCTAACATATAGACAGATAGAACTTTATTCTTAACATACACACTATTGAAACTTTATTTTTAACTTGTAAACGGCTGAAACTTTATTTCTAACGCGCAAAGCGCTTAAACTTTATTTCCATCATACACACTATTGAAACTTTATTTTAATCTGAAACTTTATTTTTAACTTGTTAACGGTTGAAACTTTGTTTTATTTCTAGCATACAAACAGATAAAACTTTATTCTTAACATACACACTATTGAAACTTTATTTCTAACGTACACACTATTGAAACTTTATTTTTTAACTTGTAAACTGGTGAAACTTTATTTCATTTCTAACATACAAGCAGATAAAATTTATTCTTAACTTGTAAACTGGCGAAACTTCATTTTATTTCTAACATATAGACAGATAGAACTTTATTCTCAACATACATACTATTGAAACTTTATTCTTAACTTTTAAACTGGTGAAACTTTATTTCATTTCTGACATGCAAGCAGATAAAACTTTATTCTTAACTTGTAAACTGGTGAACCTTCATTTTTATTTCTAACATACAAACAGATAGAACTTTATTCTTAACATATACACTATTGAAACTTTATTTTTAACGTGTTAACTATTGAAACTTTATTTTTAACTTGTAAACGGTTGAAACTTTGTTTAAATTCTAACCTACAAATAGATAAAACTTTATTCTTAACATACACACTATTGAAACTTTATTCTTAACTTTTAAACTGGTGAAACTTTATTTCATTTCTGACATACAAGCAGATAAAACTTTATTCTTAACTTGTAAACTGGTGAACCTTCATTCTTATTTCTAACATATAAACAGATAGAACTTTATTCTTAACGTACACACTGTTGAAACTTTATTTTTAACTTGTAAACTGTTGAAACTTTATTTCTAACGCACAAAGCGCTTAAACTTTATTTCCATCATATACACTATTGAAACTTTATTTTCATCTGAAACTTTATTTTTAACTTGTTAACGGTTGAAACTTTGTTTTATTTCTAAAATACAAACAGATAAAACTTTATTATTAGCTTGTAAACTGATGAACCTTCATTTTATTTCTAATATACAAACAGATAAAACATTATTCTTAACATACACGCTATTGAAACTTTATTTCTAACGTACACACTATTGAAACTTTATTTTTTAACTTGTAAACTGGTGAAACTTTGTTTTAATTCTAACATACAAGCAGATAAAACTTTATTCTTAACTTGTAAACTGGTGAAACTTCATTTTATTTCTAACATACAAACAGATAAAACTTTATTCTTAACATACGCACTATTGAAACATGAGTTTTAACTTGCAAACTATTGAAACTTTATTTTTAACTTGTAAACTGGTGAAACTTTATTTCATTTCTAACATACAAGCAGATAAAACTTTATTCTTAACTTGTAAACTGGTGGAACTTCATTTTATTTCTAACATACAAACAGATAAAACTTTATTCTTAACATACGCACTATTGAAACATTAGTTTTAACTTTTAAACTATTGAAACTTTATTTTTAACTTGTAAACTGGTGAAACTTTATTTCATTTCTAACATACAAGCAGATAAAATTTATTCTTAACTTGTAAACTGGCGAAACTTCATTTTATTTCTAACATATAAACAGACAGAACTTTATTCTTAACATACACACTATTGAAACTTTATTCTTAACTTTTAAACTGGTGAAACTTTATTTCATTTCTGACATACAAGCAGATAAAACTTTATTCTTAACTTGTAAACTAGTAAATCCTACAATCTCATTTACAAACAGATAAAACTTTATTTCTAACGTACACACTGTTGAAACTTTATTTTTAATCGACAAACTGTTGAAACTTTATTCTATTTCTAACACACAAACAGCTTAAACTTTATTTTTAACATAAACACTATTGAAACTTTATTTTGTAATCTGTAAACTATTGAAACTATATCTTTCATTTACAAATAGTAGAACGCTTAGTCTAACTTGCAAACTAGTAAATCCTACAATCTCATTTTACAAACAGATTAAACTTTATTTCTAACGTACACACTGTTGAAACTATATCTTTCATTTACAAATAATAGAACGCTTAGTCTAACTTGCAAACTAGTAAATCTTATTCGTCATCGAATCTAACTGTTTAAATCTTCATCATGGAAATCAATGTTCCACAGTCGTTTGAGAAAGACATGATCGCCCTTTATCTAACCCATTCATTGCATGAAAACAACAACTCTTCTCATAGTAACATTTATTGAATCACTATAACAAGCATGCATTATAAATCAATGGTTTGAAAGAGATAAAATAGATACAGCTGGTAACTATCATACAGCGAGCAATGATAACCATACAGGACTTTGGCAGTGTTGAGGTAAGGAGGAAAGAAGCATTGGTTATGAACGTAGCTACTACAACGAACAGACAAAATAGGAACACACAAATCCTTAAAACGTTTCGTGACTTCATGATAATGTTGATTCACTCTACTATCCCAAGGCGGGAGCAAAATATCATCAATGATTAGATTGGGAAATACTTTCCTCTCCTTACCAGGATTATTACAAAAGATGCGTATAACATTGAAAGCAGCTAACCATCGTTTAAAGTCAATAAGAAGAGCACTCTCACAAGAAAAGCCATAGTCTTGCAAATATTTCAGATTAAGTCCATGAATGTGTTTTCTCGCCCATTGATCAACATTGGGATCGCAGTTGGCATGTTGATGATAGACACTAACAATCTGATATGTCCAATTGTTCATAGCAATAGCACTGAGCTCCTGGACAGGTTCACCCTCACAATCCATAAAAATGATGATAGAAGCCTAAAACGGAAATTTACACATCTAAGGAAACGTTCTATAACATATTACAAAATGAAGAATTACATCGATGCTTTTTACGACAAAATACACAAATGATATGATGGCAATGAAGAAGTAAAATGTATCTAATAAGACCACGTCTACGACACTCAAAGCACATAAGCGAATTGTCATAGGGTAGAGTTAGGAAAGGATTAGCAATTCTCTTTCCTTGACTTGCGTTTGGAGGTAGCATTATTGTCCGACTTGCGCTTCGTACCACCCCCGTTAAGGAAGTCAATAATGTCATCTACGTTGGGTGGCTTTGGAATATATAGGATGGATTCAGTGTATATCGAGAGAGAGGCTATTTTGTTATCCTTGTGCTGACCATAATATAGCCCATTCACTTTGAAAATGATATCCCAAAGAGAGAATGTGCGTCCATCACTTGTATGATTCAACGATGGAATGATTCTCACTGTGGAAGGCTTGATTCTCATTAGACAACAATCCTCATTGGAGAATAGAATACATTTAGTAAAGCTGGCACGCTAACGAGTGTGACTGCAGAAACATTTCTTCAACGTTCGCTACGTTTCACAACAACCTGTCAAAGATTTCTTACAAACTTATTTCAACATTTGCATTTAAGCGAACATCTGCTTCACATATTCTACACGAACGGTTAACGCATGTAATATAAAACCCTAAATCCAACCGTACAGGAGCCTAGCCTTGGATTATGAACTTTACAATCCATGCGATTCAATGTCATGGAACTAGCTCTCATACACTCAACGTGTGTGACAACATCTGGTTTTATAAAACATTCAACGCTGACTATAAGACCTTGTGTGAAACAATCTACACAGCGCAGTAAAACTTTCTAGCGCTGTGATGAACACTGTTTTCATATAACATTCTAAACTCGCAGTCTTACTGCAGTAGAAAACTGCTTTTACTAAACCTGATGAAGCTAATCTAACAGTCATGAAGTTTGAATTTCTAATAGGGAAACATTTGGCAACTGTCTCCAATAAAACTTTCTAACACTGTGAAAGTAAGTTACAAGACAATCTACACTGTGCAGTAAATAAAACCTTCTAAAACTTTCTAGTGCTGTGATGAGTTCGGTCAGTCATATAACGTCAATGATCAAACTTTATTTTCACAAACGTGCGTCGCGGTAAATTATTTGACTACACTAACGCTTACATTTCATGACATGTGTGTTTCATAAAACGTCATGATCAAACTTTTCTAACTATACATCAACCTGTGTTGCAGTAAAACTTTTACAAACAATGATACACTTTCTAACGACACTCACGAATACAACTTCGATGATCAGACTTTACTTTCTCAAACGGGTGTCACAGTAAAATTATTTGACTACACTAACTTTGCAAACCATGATGCACTTTCTGACTAGACTTACAAATAAAACGTTGATGATCAAACTTTCTAACTATACATCAACCTGTGTTGCAATAAAACTTTTGTACAACATGATAAAGTTTCTGACTAGACTTACGAATACAACGTTGATGATCAAACTTTTCTAACTATACATCAACCTGTGTTGCAGTAAAACTTTTACAAACCATGATACACTTTCTAACGACACTCACGAATAGTGATGGAGATCGCCAGCACCAAATTCCTCCACCAATTATGGGAATGGTACACCCCTAACTCCCAGCCACGAACTATAGCGGAGTGGGAGGATATCGACAAAGTGAGGCTCGCGGTAGAAGAACGATTGAAGCAAGTGAACTGTTTTTGTAATCTATGTGAAGCCAGACTCTGGGACGATATTGACGATGAAGACCTTTTGAAATACATGCCATAATAAATTTTTATTTCATATTATCTTTGCTTTCATACTGACTTACTTGAATGGGGCTTCAGTGGATGATTTAACCATGTATACTTTTTCATTTGGAAATAGTAGCACACTTAGTTTAACTTGCAATTCTTATAACATTTCATATGGATGATAATGGTAGATGAAATAGTGTTAGATAAAATTAAGATAGCTTACACTTCTGATACAGGGATAGCAATCGACTGCGATCCATGTGTAAAGAGCTTGTTAGACTACGGAAGAGAGAAGTGTGTTATGTTGCGTGTGACGCGTGAGTGTCCTCCCATTTCATTCCATTCATCAATTCATCTCATTGATAGAGACAGGTAGAACTCATGGTTCTCATAACGTATGCAATGGATAGTTTTAGGCAACCTTCGACAGTTGGCTAAATGTCGCCCTGGCGCGAATGCATACTACGTTGAGACAGAGGCAATCACTTGCAAACATGACGCAGAGAGGTTTAACAAGATTGACCATTGCCGAATGTCCCTTGCGGTATACATAGCTACGGGTTTCACCGCCGCCCTTTACAGGAACGCCCGTCGAAAGGAAGTATTACACCGAACTTCATTTGCAACGTTCAAGTTGACTGATAGCAGATTCAACTTAATGATAGTATTCGCCAGTCCGAAGACTGCCCAGGGCAAACCGCGTGGAGGTTCTATCATGTCTTGCCCCATGGTGGCCCTTAAGAGAGCCGGTGGTTCGTTCTCGGGAGTAACGTCATCTTACACCCTACCAATTCTACTGAGAGAGTCTTTGACTCTCTCTTTGGTAGCACTGTCGACTTCCACACTAACTGGTACATGGCTAAAAAGTGGAATGTAGCGCCATTCCGTTGGATTGACAGCAGTTGCTGTCATCGGATTGCCAATCCGAGCAAGATTATTAAAAACTCTGTCTTGCTCCTCTAGCCTGACAAACTCCTCAAATAAATTTCGCGGCCTTAACTGCGGTCCGCGAGGAGAGCTGACTTGACTGTTCGGCGTCTGCATGATTGAAATGAAATGAAATGAGAGGCAGTGGTTTATATACCCTCTAATGCGACGCAACGTTCAAGTTGACTGATAGCAGATTCAACTTAATGATAGTATTCGCCAGTCTAAAGACTGCCCAGTGCGAACCGCGTGGAGGCTCTATCATGTCTTGCCCCATAGTGAACGATTATACGGTAGTGTGTTAGTAGATTTCAATCATTGAAAAGGGAAGATGAGAATCATTTCATTTGTCTCATCAACGTTTATCATGGGAGCAATCATTGAAGGGACATCTAATGAATTACATTTCACTCTACTCCATATCATAAAGACTAACCTTTGTCGAATGGCTGAAGTACTCTGACCTGGTGAGAGAAAGCGTCACGTTGAGTATGAAGTCGAACGCCCAACATGAGCAACGGCTCAGGGGTTTCGGTCTAACAAACGACGAACAACCCGTGCAACACAATCCCTCTACGGCAGTACCCGCCGTCCCGAAGGAACGCTCGAGCAAAGGAGGTATTACAGCGATGATGTGCTTTATGAGCAGAGGTGAATCTCTTGATAGCAAGAGACTATTCAACTAGATAGCAAGTCAAAACAACCTGATAGCAGGACAAATGTATAGTCAGTAATTTACACTTAGTGAGGAATGATAGATTTGAGTGTAGTGAGTGGCACTCGATCCCGTCGACAGCCCGAAGGCCTTGTACTGATCACTAGGGAAGTGAGAGATCTTCCCCGATACCCGCTATTTACAGCTGAAGACATCATTGTCACTGCCCCGAAGTGGTAACAGCAACGTCGAGTCAAAGGTAGTGAACAGTAGCTGGGATCTAACCCCTCAAAGCTGCCTTAGACTTAGTTAAATTTGAAATCTGATAGCAGATTTGAACTCAGCATACTTGAAAACCTTGAGGAAACATCCCAAGTTATTGCTTTGATCAGCTTGATAGCAAGCCGTAGAGAGCTTGATTCATCAGCGTTTTGCAATGGAGATGTTTAGAGGCCACCCATGACAAGATAGCTAAGACTCAACCGATTGGCGTTCAAAGTGCTACGTTGAGAGCTGTGTCAAATGCCCAACATGAGACATGAGTTGTCCCAGCGGTTACGGTCTCAAATATGACACATTCCCTTGCCACACTTATCACTACGGCATCGTCCGCCGTCCCGAAGGAACACCCTGTCAGTGGAATATTACAGCAAAACTCTCCGTGTCTTGCTCGCTTTCAGTGAAAAGCCGCTTACACCATGAGAAGGCTGGCTCAGACATGAAAACCTGTAGAGTTGGTAAGAGGTGAACAGACTTTTAGCAGCTTGATAGCAAGCCGTAGAGAGCTTGATTCACCAGCGTTTTGCAATGGAGATGTTTAGAGGCCACCCATGACAAGATAGCTAAGACTCAACCGATTGGCGTTCAAAGTGCTACGTTGAGAGCTGTGTCAAATGCCCAACATGAGACATGAGTTGTCCCAGCGGTTACGGTCTCAAATATGACACATTCCCTTGCCACACTTATCACTACGGCATCGTCCGCCGTCCCGAAGGAACACCCTGTCAGTGGAATATTACAGCAAAACTCTCCGTGTCTTGCTCGCTTTCAGTGAAAAGCCGCTTATACCATGAGAAGACTGGCTCAGACATCATTAAAAATGCTTTCATTGACTTCAGCAGGGTCGAAAACCCCAGAAAACCTCCAAAACTAGTGAATTTAAATTTTTCAACTTTTTAGCACTACTTATGAAATTTTATAAGTAGTCCATCACTTAGGGCAGGTCAATAGCAACCGAACCTTTTTTGAATCAAGTCAAACGGACTTGTAGAAGCAAAGTTACAAGCCTTTAAAGTTTTGGAGTCTTTTATGGGCTGGAGACGAAGGCCATCTCCTGGCGAACCTCTAAGTCTGACGCCTTAGCTGATATCAGCAATGAAATTTTCTAAGTCGGTTTCTTACAGAAACTCGGAATTTGGAATGTCCGAAGCTATCATCGGAGCTCAGAGAGACGACCTACCTCTGACGATCGTTCTCCTCTAAATGACAAGTCTCTGTCGGTTCCCAGCTTATATAGTGTGTGGCGATCAGCTGATGACGTAATACCCATCATCCAAACACTAAAAATCCGTCTATCTCCGGTTCTAGTGCTCCGATTGAGCTAGAAATACACCATTTCCATGTAGAATTTGACGCTGAATCCGAATCTGGCCTCCGTTTTCCCATCCGATGCTTCGTTTCGGCTCTACAGTAGGCAGCCATCGCAAAAATTCTAACTCCGAAAAATTTTTCCGAAAAATGTTGAAAATTTTTCTCGCCGATTGACTTGAAACTCTCCGATTGACATGAAACTCACCATACAGATAAAGAATTTCACGCTGATTCCAAATCTGAAATCCGTTTTCCCATCCGATGCTTCGTTTTGAAGCTACAGCCCAAAACGTCCCAAATTCTAACTCTGTCGTTTTTCGCCAATGTCCCAAAATCTTAAATGGCGTCTCACATCTAAACGAAGACAGATAGGAACAAGCCGTTTCTTTCACTGAATTTGTCTCACTCTTAGCTTTCAAACGAGCTATCGCACGACAAAATCCGTCCACTGGAAGCCAAAATCGAAGCGAGCTGTCCAGCAGAGGGGGGGGACCGTCAGTGAAATTTCAAAATTTGATGAAAAATGTTTTGGTGGCGGTCCCAGGTCGAAATTCCACACTTTGGAAAATTTTCAAAATTTTACCCATACAAAGTCACTCTGACACTTAGGATTTTTTCAGGTGAGCGAGCTCCGACCTAAAATCTTGTAACCGCTCTAACTTTTGAACGAAGACAGATAGGAACAAGCCGATTCTTTCACTGAATTTGTCTCACTCTTAGCTTTCAAACGAGCTATCGCACGACAAAATCCGTCCACTGGAAGCCAAAATCGAAGCGAGCTGTCTAGAGGGGGGGGACGTCAGCGAAAATTTTTTCTCTCCGATTGAGCTGGAAATACACCATTTCCATGTAGAATTTGACGCTGAATCCGAATCTGGCCTCCGTTTTCCCATCCGATGCTTCGTTTTGGCTCTACAGTAGGCAGCCATCGCAAAAATTCTAACTCCGAAAAATTTTTCCGAAAAATGTTGAAAATTTTTTCTCTCCGATTGACTTGAAACTCACCATACAGATAGAGAATTTCACGCTGATTCCAAATCTGAAATCCGTTTTCCAATCCGATGCTTCGTTTTGACGCTACATCCCAAAACGTCCCAAATTCTAACTCTGTTAAAATTTTTAAGAAAAATTTTTTCTCGCCGATTGCCTTGAAACTCACCATACCGATGCAGAATTTTACGCTGAATCCGAATCTGGCAGCCATTTCACCATCCACGACAACCTAGACGGTCGCCCACGTCAACCTAGACGGTCGCCCACGTTAACCTGGACGGTCGCCCACGTCAACCAGGCGGTCGGACCAACTCACCCGAGTCTCACACTCTGTCGTTGCAGAGGGGGGGGGGAGTCAGCGAACAGTTTGTGAACGTGGACCCGCCTGGCCGGCACACCACGACAGACTACAACCTCTGTCGTTCCAGAGGGGGGGGCGCGCTGTGTTTATTATGGACCTTTTATTACTACTGATATTCTTTTCTCTAATACGCTCGTATATTTCTAAAATAGGCTAATTCTGTTTTTTGAACGTAGATCAGTTGTAGCATTAAAGATCGATTGCTCTATTACTAGGATAGGAGCGAAATACATCACCGTCATTTCAAACTACATTCCCAACCTATCATCGGAATTTAATTCGCAACACTATATGAAAACGTACTTAATTGAAATAACCCCCAGACCATGTCGTAACTACCCCAATCACGAGGCAAAAGAGACTTTGAAGTCGCTTACTTTAACGGCCAACTTATAGAAACTTATCATTCTATAGAAATAGTGCCTATAGTATTGAAAATCGAAAAGAATTGAAAACAATCCGTGTTCAGGCTCACGACATGTTTCAGCTTTACAAAGCCATCCTCAGGTGAACAAAGATATGTACAGGATAAAATTCTCTTAAATATAAAATTCGTGGTTACATCGGATGGTATGATCACATTTCAACGCTAAAATCAAGGTCATTCATAACAGTCAAAGATACAAAGAATAATGAAATAAAATCAATTCTATTTACAGTTCTACAAATTTAGGCATAGATTCATGGAGCTTTCCCGTTCATTCATTAGGCTATTGTTCGATTTCTTTAATAGAAATGATTCCAGATGTCTAGGGTACCTCGTCTGAGAAACGACCTTGAAATTATCTTTGTGAGGAAGATGAACATGCAAGCTAATTTCAGAAGGCGTTGGGTAGCCTTTCAAGTGTTCATTCATCCTAGTAATGAAATGCCTGACCGAGCTGCCGATGTAGCACTTGTCACAGTGCTCACAAGAATACTTGTAGACAATGTTTGACTTGAGCTCGGCAGGCACTTTGTCTTTGTTAGCAAAGAACATACTGGTCTTGAGAGTCTGGAATACAGGGCGAATTTTCACACTAGGAGAAATAATTTTGTTGATATCTTTTATATGTTTTCTTAAAGTATTTTCTCCTTCAGCAATGAAGGGAAAGCTCCAATTAATTCTACGGGTGTCACTTCTATCATTCTCAGTGTGGTTGGGAGTCCGGTTTTCATGTTTCGCCCCAACTTCTTTCCGAATACGAATTATCTCATTATTCGTGAAACCATTTTTTTTGAAAAACAGCAGTGATAGTACTTGCAGACTTGTGATATTTGCTGATATTAGAATTAATTTTCAAAGCGCGACTGAAAAGTGACATCATGGCAGCCAAGCGATATCGCTTTGAAGAGTATGCCGAATTTGGGGTATAAACACCAGTGTTGGTTTCTTTGAAGTGCCAGGTAGTGTCGAAGGCTTCATCATTTTTCGAAACTACGGCATCCAAGAAAGCCAGACGACCATCGACTTCCTCTTCGTAGGTAAAATCGATCTGAGGATGCAGTTCATTCAAAAAGGAATGAAAAGCAGAAATATCAGCATTCATCTCAAATACGCAAAAATTTTTGAATGGTTTCACGAATAATGAGATAATTCGTATTCGGAAAGAAGTTGGGGCGAAACATGAAAACCGGACTCCCAACCACACTGAGAATGATAGAAGTGACACCTGTAGAATTAATTGGAGCTTTCCCTTCATTGCTGAAGGAGAAAATACTTTAAGAAAACATATAAAAGATATCAACAAAATTATTTCTCCTAGTGTGAAAATTCGCCCTGTATTCCAGACTCTCAAGACCAGTATGTTCTTTGCTAACAAAGACAAAGTGCCTGCCGAGCTCAAGTCAAACATTGTCTACAAGTATTCTTGTGAGCACTGTGACAAGTGCTACATCGGCAGCTCGGTCAGGCATTTCATTACTAGGATGAATGAACACTTGAAAGGCTACCCAACGCCTTCTGAAATTAGCTTGCATGTTCATCTTCCTCACAAAGATAATTTCAAGGTCGTTTCTCAGACGAGGTACCCTAGACATCTGGAATCATTTCTATTAAAGAAATCGAACAATAGCCTAATGAATGAACGGGAAAGCTCCATGAATCTATGCCTAAATTTGTAGAACTGTAAATAGAATTGATTTTATTTCATTATTCTTTGTATCTTTGACTGTTATGAATGACCTTGATTTTAGCGTTGAAATGTGATCATACCATCCGATGTAACCACGAATTTTATATTTAAGAGAATTTTATCCTGTACATATCTTTGTTCACCTGAGAATGGCTTTGTAAAGCTGAAACATGTCGTGAGCCTGAATACGGATTGTTTTCAATTCTTTTCGATTTTCATTATCATTCTATGTTCATAAATGGGCAGCATTCTTGCAGTTACTGTATAATAACAGGTATTTACCGGTCGTAGGAGTGTTGGAGTGTCGGAGAAGTGTGTGTTCAAACTCAGACTCGATTAGTAGAACACTCTTCCACCGGTTAGAGCACTGTACAAACTCATTTTCCATGTAGCACCAATTGATTTCTTCATAAATGGGCAGTATTCTTGTTGTTACTGTATAATAACCGGTATTTACCGGCCGTGGGAGTGTTGGAGTGTCGGAGAAGTGTGTGTTCAAACTTAGACTCGATTAGTAGAACACTCTTCCACCGGTTAGAGCACTGTACAAACTCATTTCCCATGTAGCACCAATTGATTCGTCCATAAATGGGCAGCATTCTTGTAGTTACTGTATAATAACAGGTATTTACCGGTCATAGGAGTGTTGGAGTGTCGGAGAAGTGTGTGTTCAAACTCAGACACGATTAGTATAATACTCTTCCACCGGTTAGAACACTGTACAAACTCATTTTCCATGTAGCACCAATTGAACACCAGTGAAAATCAGCTGACATTGCGTTTGACATTGAATTTGAAAATATTTGTAAGAGAGCAGCAAATATTGCTTTTCATTGCCTGTTTTATAGTAATTTACAGAAGTCGCATTTTAATAGTAAATCAAGAAATTTTTTGTATGTGTCTAAAAACAACTTCCAAATTGCAACAAATAATTTATTCTAACATTCTACTTTTTCAGATGTTTTACAAGTAAAGCAGAGTAAATTTCACTGACAATTTACCAAATACGACTAAATGACTTTTCTGAACAGAAAAATGAACCGCGTCTTTGCTTGTGATCATGCAGTTGGATTGTTTCTTTGTAATAAGTATGGGGCCTGGCTATGGTTATACATGTGTATCGTTGCAGACGCGATTGCCAAGCTTGGCAATCATCTAACGTGTATATGTAATTTTGCGGAAAGAAACTACATGATACAACAGAAAAAATATATATGAATTATCAGAAAATTTGATATAAAATTGTCTTAAGCAGATAAAACGGTTCGATCCCGTCCGTCCCTCCAGACTCTGGAATCTACATGCCAAATGAGCTCATCCTGACAAATTTTCCTGATGATAAGGATCTGTCTTTCGGTATATCTTCAATCATTCAGTCTATTAGAAACAGTTCTCCTTCCTCGTAATGTCCTGAACCAACTGATGTTATCCGTATTGGCAAGCCGAAAGTCAATTCTCATAGACTGGTCAGGCTGATTTTTAAATCTGCTTTCGACGCGAAGCTTTTCAAATCAGCTTTCTCTTCCGCTTCTCCCCTTTTTTGTGATTCAAGCCAGGTTCGCATTCGATCAAGCCTTTCGCCTTCAGGACAAGCTCTCCGTCGGCACTGCTTCGAACTGAATAAACAAGCTTCCAAGAGCGACAATGGCTCTTCTTGTGAGAGTTTTAGTCTACGGGACTCCGGGGTTATTTGGCGCTTCGTTCGCAGAGATGATGGTAGTTGGCAAAGAGACTCCTCTTGGTTTGATCGTACTTATTCAAAAAAATGAAGAGCCCTAACCTTGCACTTAAGTTTCTTAACTTGAATGCTCGCAGCATTGTCAACAAGCTTCACATTTTTCATTCCTATATCTCTGACCTCCAACCAGATATTATCTCTGTCACTGAAACTTGGGCAAATAAAAATTTTAATGATGCTTTATTTCAAATTTCAGGCTTTAAATTATTCAGATCTGATCGTCGCAGTGGTAGTCGCGGTGGTGGTGTTTGCCTTTACATTAAGGACTCACTTCAGTCTTGTGCTTTGGATGTCGCTAACAGCTCGAACTTCAGTGATTGTGTTTGGGCTGAAGTTTATCTTCAGAATAAATCTTCCATTCTTGTAGGTGTGGTTTATCGTCCTCCTAATTCATCAGTAGCTAATGACAGTGTCCTATTCAAGCTCTTCCATGAAGCCTCCTCCCTTCCCCATCAGTTTAAGCTAATAAGTGGCGATTTTAGTTTCCCCCACATTGACTGGGAGACACTTTCTTCCAACAAAGACTCTGAAGATTTTCTTGTTTGCACTGTTGAGTCAGGGTTCTACCAAACTGTCTTTGAACCTACACGCGAAGAGCATATATTGGATTTATTATTCTGCTCCACTCCTGATCTTGTTACCCGCGTTGATGTAATTGAACCTCTAGCCTCTTCAGATCACAATATGGTCTTGGCTGAACTGGCTTTTTCTGCTGAAAGAAAACCAATTTCTTCCAAGTCGACTCCTCGTTATAATTTTAAGCAGGCTGATTGGGACTTGTACCGTTCCATTCTCGCTTCCAATAACTGGGAAAGTTGCTTCCAGCACAAAGATGTGAATGAGATATGGGCTTCTTTTCAATCCGCTATTCACGGTGCTTTATCGTCAGCAGTTTCCAACCATGAATTATCTTCGAAGTAACAGACCTCCTTGGGATTCTCCAGAAATTCGTTCTTTAAAACTACAGCGCAGAAGGGCGGAACGTATGCAAGATTGTGCTGTTCCACGCGTACCCGGAGTGTATAATGAGAAAACCAGAGAAGAACTTCCACAGGTACCATTGCATATATTACGTAGCTCTCCTGACGTTTCGCCTAGTCGGCTTAATCACAGGAAGTGAAAGACGATACAATCGTTCAGCATGGAATGATTTAACACCTGACAGACATTGGACAATAGAAAAATTACAAAACGTAGACTAAAATAGTTTAAGAACTTACTACTAAAAAGGACAAACTAAGTAATAATGATAATCTTTTTGTATATTGATAAATAGAAATCATACAAACATTTTCACATAAGTTTTGTAAACCAGTTCATGCGAATCTCACAACATCGTTAGGGAAAAGAAGGTAATCAAGGAAAAGAAAAAACAGTTTTGTTGAATAGCCTTGAGCAATAAGGAAAGAAAGTAGAGGACCTTCGCACAGAGTAACAAAGTGGAATCTCGATATGGCCTGAAACGGTCAGTCGGCGTGGAGCCAAATGGTGCAAAAAGTTGGAAGGAAAAGTTGGAGTCAAAGAAGGAAGGCAGTAAATTGCAATTACTGTTACAACGACCACATATAATAAGATGGCAGCGTTTTCTAACCCTTTCAACCTTTCTTTTTGATTTTCTGGACATATTGATAAATAAAGGGCAATTGTATTCAAGTATGCTTGAAATATATGCCTTGTACACACACAAAAGATCGGTTTTGCTTATACCAGGGATCTTTTTCAGTTGCTTTAAAAGGAATATGCGCTGAGAAGCTTTCTTAGTAATGTTATCGATGTGTGAATCCCACTTTAGATTCTGTTGGAAAGTCACTCCAAGTATTTTGATCTCCGGTACTATTGTGAGATCACAGGAAAGGCTGACTGAGCATCCTGACTTACCAAACATCACAAGACGTGTTTTGTCCACATTAATCGCCAGACCGTGTGTGTGACACCAGTGTGCAACATTATTTATTTCAGAGTGAATATTGTCATTTATATTTGATTGCTTGTACGACGGAAACAACAAGTAGAAGTCGTCAGCGTATTTGAAAATTTTTGTGTCTGGATGTTCAGGAGATAAAGAACCCATTAATGAGGCGAACAGATAAGGCGAGATAACGGATCCTTGTGGTACACCGGATGAAGTGACTTTCTCCATTGAGGCCAAACCACGTAGTGTTACTCTCTGTCTTCTTCTGTGAAAATAGCTAAAACACCAGCGAATGAAATCAGGTGGAAGTTCGTTTTCCGTCAAGGACTGGAGCAATTTATCGTATGGTAAGCGATCGAAGGCCTTGCTGAGATCAAAAGCTAACAATACAACTCTGTCGATATTAGGGGAGTCCAGATGTTTTGCTATGGCGTCAACAAGTGCAATGTGAGCATATAATGTTGAGCATCTGGGACGGAAACCATATTGATGGTCACCATATGTTTGAATCAATTTGACTTTGACCGACTTTAAAATCAGACGTTCAAGGCTTTGGCCAGCACCGGGATCATGGTAAGTGGGCGGAGGTCTTTTATTGATTTGCATTTCTTTTTTGGGATTGGCATAATGTCACATGTTTTCCATTGACTAGGGACAGTTGTCGTTGAGACCGATAGAGAAAAAATGTGAGTGATTGGCTCGGCAAGTATATCCGCATTATCGCGCAACAAGCGTGGGGTTAATTCGTCACCTCCACCGGCTTTTTTGATGTCAAGATTTATCAATATTTCGTAGACATCAGCAACGCTTGTATTTATATGCCAGTTGTCAGTCTCAGAAATTTTGAGATTTCTTTCAATGTCGAGCCAGTCAGGGACATCAGAGAATGACTTCGCAAATTCAGAACTTATAGCTTCAATAGCATCGCTTACTGATGGGAATGCAGAAATCAGTGAACTCAAAACACCGCTGTCTTTCTTTGAATTATTAATATTCTTCGTTATCTTCCATATATAATTTGGTTTATTCTTCAATCTCTCTAGCCAATCATTCTTTGCTTGAGGAATTAATATCTTTAACTGTTCTTTGTAGTGCTCATAGCTAGAAAATTTTTTGGCACGGAAGGCTTGATGTTTAATATTTATGAGATGTTTCAGTGTTGGCGTTATCCATTCTTTATCAGAAGACTTCATTTCGACGAATGTACAAGGAATATTCTTAAGGGCGTTATGGATGAATTCGTAGAACAAGTCACATTTCTCTTGCAGACCACATTCCAGTCTATAAAATGCATGCCAAGGGATGGATTGAATCTCATCACGAAATTTGGCCACGTGTTTGAAACGGAAGTCATGCACCTTGCGAACTTCGACAGTTACAGAGTCTGAATGAGAAGCTTTCGACTTAGGACTCAGATGAATTGAGTAATGATCAGATCTACCGAAGTTGCACCCTATAGTAGGAGAATAGTAATGGTCTCGTAAGTATTTGTTTATAAGGATTTTATCGAGAGTCGAAGATTTGCGTGTTGGCTGGTTCACAATTTGCTGCAGATCAAGCGCGTTCTCAATTTCATCAGTAGGAAGATTGTTTAAGTCACCAAGGATAATAATATTGCTTTCGTTCATTTGGTCGAACGCCATGTCCGTTGAACTAATGATGAATTCAGTGATTTCTGCATGCTGAGCGACGGCAAGGCTCGGTGGAACGTAAAGAAGCAAAACTAGGAGTCGGTGTCTTGAAAATCTCAGCCAGAGATGTTCAATGCACTTGGGTGAGGTTAGGAATTGAGATGAGACATCAATGCAAGGCAAGTCATTTCGAACGTAAGAGCATGCACCGCCTCCACGTCTGTCTCGTCTGTCAGAGCGGAATAGATTGTATCCAGGAAATGTGATTTGATTATGATCAATTAGGTCATTTAGCCATGTTTCAGTCAAGCAAATGATTTGAGGCTGGATTGACGACAGGAAAATCTTCAACTCATCCAGCTTAGGTACGAGGGATTGAATATTTGCAAGAACCATGGAAGGGAACTCAATACGGCGAGGTAAAAGCTTTACTGAAAATTCGAGAGGTTTTGCTTATGATTCCGCGGAACCACTTGCCCTCTGAATATAACAACATCGTCACCATCACTTCTACGTTGCTTCACTATATCTCTTAACTCCTTTTGCTTATGAAGCTGAAGTTGTGTCAAGTCAGGATTGATGAAGACGTGTTTGAACCTCACTGATTCACGCAATTTACGAGAATTTTTCAAAATATGTCTCCTATCTACAATTGAAGCGCATTTGATGCGAATCAGTCGAGTCTGCTTTGCGCTGATTTTCCCAATACGATTTATTTCCTTGATTTCAAAGTTTGAGCCTCCGATTTCATTCACCATATCGCAAATTATCGCCTTGTCAGATTTGCTTCTTTGAGTAACTGTTCCATCATTATTTTCGGCTACTCCACTTATTATCAAACAGTCCTCTTTTTCACGCCTTAACCTTGCTTCATTAATGAAGAATTCAATGTCTGTTGGGTCAGCATCGTTCAGTCGTTCGTTTTGCAGACACTCAAATCTTCTCTCTAGTGCATGATATTTGTCTAGAAGGAGTTTCAGCTGTTCTACGACCGGTTGCAATTGTTGATTGATAATAGCAGCAATTGAGTTCTCGTTCTTTGACTGACTTTCCCTCTTTAACTTTACCAAGGCAGACACAAGCTCATCCTTCTTGATCGATCCCTTTCGGAGCTGAAGATCTTCAACTGTCATAGACAAAATGTCATTTGAAGAGGCCATTAGAACTCAGAGTAGAAAAATAATTTAGGAACTCGACAGGTGGACCTTCGGTACGAAAAACCAGTTTCAACACTAGGCTACCGGAACAGTAGTTGCCTCGGGTTGTCACGTTGTATATGAACGGAGAAAAGTATGAAACCACAGATATCTTGTGTCTACTGAAAGCAATGACCTTGAAAATGCAGACAGATGACAATACACGATTCTTCAGCAAAATGAGCACAGATCACACCAAAGGATCAGGCAAATGGGAATTACAGGATAACGAAGCGACGCGAAGAAATACGAAGACCGCAAGTAGACGCGTGATCACCAGACGCACACAACAATGTAAAAAATATCGGATGTGGTAATGATATTCACTGAGAACGAAGCATAAATCCGGAGAACGACGAGAGTTGTTTTACTGTAGACTGTACAAATACCAAAGTTATGAAGAGAGTAAAACTAAGCAAGAGAAGATCGTTAAGAGCTAGCATGAGGTAAAGATACGAAGAGCGAGAAAAAATAAAACCGCTGATCAGGCAATTAGCAATTTCTTACCGAAACGCCCATTCATAAGAATATCTGGAGCAAAACTGTTAATGTAGATCGATTCCAAGTGAATTCGTCTCGAATAGGTGTGGAGTCCCCGATGCAGAACCTCCCACTCAACGTCCATATGATCATGTGGATGATGGATGTGGAAATGCTCGGCCACCGCACTGTCGAGCTTCTTACCGAACAGATGCTCCTTTACTCTTGATCCTATTGATCGCACTGTTTGTCCCACATACAGGGTGACTCAAAAGTCTTAATCGGGTTTCAAGTCAAGATTTCTCAGTAAGTATTTGCACTACAACCTTAATTTTTCGTTTATACTGTAGAGGAAGAACCAGAATTTTAGTAACATATCGCAATTTGTGAAAAAAATCAAGTTAGAGGTCGAGCTACTTGCTCATTCATTTTATGGAGGTCAACCAATTTATCAAATGGTATGAAACATTGTCCGCTTACGATTTGTTTCTCATTGACTACAACCGCATGCTAATACTTCATCATTAAATTTGATTGATCAAGTGACCTGCTAAGTGTGAACAAGACTTAATGCACATGCGTCCATTGAAATAATAGCGGAAAGTTAATACGAAGGCATAATGAAGAAGGACAACAAAGAAGAATGCTAAGCTATCCATTTCCATTAATGTGTGATTGGTACTTATGATAATTATCGAACTTCTACATTAGCTCAATAGTTATGCATGACGTCAATGGATAGTCATGAAGCATAGGCATAGATATCTGTGAAAAGACTGATTTCGGAAACCGTTTAGTACAGGTTTTCCAGTTCGACAAGGCGACTATCAGATTAAAGAATATATTTTAAGATGCAACAACGGTATTTCTGTTAATCAGCAGCGTTTTCAATTGAATGATATTGTTTTTAAACGGTAGTGATAATAAGTGAGTTTATTAATGGATTTATAAGTTTAATGAGCGGCAACCTGAAATCATAAACGGCTTTTCATATTCAATTATATTTTATTTAACAGGTAAGTCAATACAAAAAGTTTTGATAATTTTTTAATTCGAAGAGGTAAAATATGTCAAAAGGAAAAGTTTGATAATTATTTTAATTCATAAAGGTAATACAGTAAGTCATTAAAAACTTTTTTTACGAAAAGGTGAGTCAATACGAAAAAGTTTTGATAATCTTGAAATTTTTTATTCCATTATGAAACAAAACAAATACCGTAATATTCATTGATGGTTTTGTAAGACATCCTCGCAATTAATTAGTCTAGGCATCAATCTGCCCATACGTCTGGAATACCTTCCCATCTTATTTGCAGTGATGGCACTCATGTTTTGGGAGGCGAGTTGCAGTAAGGTCAAATTCCGCTGTTGTCCAGTGTAGTTGTGTAACTGCTCTCGAATCTCAGCTACTTCTCTCTTGAAAGCCGCTTTCCACATGGAAAACGCGTTCTCTGCGATATTGAGAAATGGAGAGTAGGGCGGTAAGTACCTAATAGGTTCCGCCTTCGTAGAATTCATGATGAACGACACCTTCATTAGAGACCGCCAAGATGAAGTAAAATTCCGCCCGCGCTGTCCATGAACAATCCTGACAGCTCGCTCTCCCCGTCTGGCACGACCTCGTGTGCGACTGATCCATAAATTAAAGCCGGATTCGTCCACAAAAATAAATGTTGGCGGATGGTTTGCGTTGATCGTGTGCAGATACCAGTTCGCATACTCGGCCCTTTCCACTTTGACGTCATGGCTATTGCGGTTGACTTGAACAGTCTCCATTTTCTTTAAGAAGATAAGACGATTTCTCAGACGATGTGCTGATAGTTTGAATTGAGACAGATGGCTTGTCCGGCATCCGCGCTTGTAGATCAGCTTTGATTTGGGCTAACGTGAATTGCGGTTGGGATTCAACAATCTCTACCACAGTATTTGTCATATCTTCGTCCATCTTTTGGTGTCGTCTTCCTCCTCTGGGACGCTCAATGACTCCTTCAAGTATATAACGATGTACTATTGAATACGCAGCACCCCGTTTTACACCGAGAACTCGAGCGGCTTCAATATAATCATCTCCGGCTTCGTGAGCCATAATGATTCTGCGTTTAACATCAGAAGGTATTCGCTGGCGCTCCATATTGATAAGTTAATTTGTGAAGACATCTACATAGGGCTTTGGATCAAACCAAATAGATATCAATTATTCTTCACGTGAAATACCACTCACTAATCTTATAGAGACACAATTGAACTATCTTGCTGCAGTTTATTTATTGTTGTCGCTCTCAATTGTGAAATGACGTAATGTTTTATCTTTTAACGTTTTAGAAATTAAAGTGCCGCTCTTGATTCGGTAGTTGCCGTTGTCGTGTAGGAAAACCTGTACTTAATAGCTGCTGATATTCACTTTTCTATCATAGAAACCAGTGATGTTATCTGTGCAAGATCGGATCAACGTTGTGTTGCTTATGACTAAGCATGAGTCCGTAACTACCACCCGACGGGATTGGCAAAGAAATTTCACATCAAAGCCACCTTCTGAAAGCACATTCCGACTTGTGTTTAAGAAATTTACTGAGACGGGTTCTGTCCAAGATGCTGAGCGATGTGGTCGCCCATCCCTTGATGAGGATGATGTTTTACGTGTGAAAGAGGAGTTTGAGAACAATCCAAGATCGTCGGTGCGGGATGCAGCCAATCAGCTTGACATGCCACGCGAGACTGTTCGACGTACTCTGAAGCGAACAATTGGCATGAAATCATTTCACATTTCCCGTGTTCATGAACTGTTGCCAGACGACTATGAACCAAGGCTTCAGTTTTGTGAAGAAATTAGCCGGCTATGTGATGATCCCAGCTTCATCCACAAGCTATGTTTTTCTGACGAGGCCATCTTTCATCTGAATGGCAAAATTAACAGTCACAACTGTGTGATTTGGGACTATGAGAATCCACATTTATGTGACGAGATTGCTCTAAAGTCGAAAGGCTTGGTGGTCTGGGCGGCCATGTTTTGCGACCGGATCATCGGACCTTACTTCTTTGAAACAACGGTGACGAAAGACTCCTATCTCGAGATGCTGAGGGATTATTTCATTCCTGAACTGAAGAGACTATACGAAGATTTTCCACGACAGTCTTCCAACAAGATGGCGCTCCTCCTCATTGGGGTCTGAATGTGAGAGAATTTCTCAACATCCAATTCCCTAATCGATGGATTGGCAGGAACGGTCCCATCCACTGGCCAGCTAGGAGCCCAGATTTGACGCCTCTTGATTATTTTTTGTGGGGTCATATCAAGGAGATGGTGTACAAGAATAGGCCAACAGACAACGAAGAACTGCGAGTGAAGATTGCAGAAGCAGTCCAGTCCGTAACGAAAGTCACGATCAACAAGACTCTTGAAAACTTTCAAAAAAGAGTCATTCTTTGTAATGAAGTTAACGGAGCTCACTTCCAGCATATATTGTAAAAATGCAAGACTCTTTGGAAATTCTGGTTCTTCCTCTACAGTATAAACGAAAAATTGAGTTTGTAGTGCAAATACTTACAGAGAAATCTCAATTTGAAACCCGATTAAGACTTTTGAGTCACCCTGTATATTTGGTTACATGATTTGCAAATAATCTTGTAGATGACCCCTTTCGTACCACAATCATTGGGAGATTTGGCAAATTTACAAGTGGCACAGTCTTGAGGACACTGAGCACGTTCCTTGGGCGGGTGGAATATTCTCTTCATTGATGGACCAGACGAGAAGATAAGATTCACTGTGTTTTGTAGGCCTGTGACCTTTACTGTGTTCAACATGCGACGTTTCTGTCCTTCATCAATGAAAGGGCATTTGATGAATATCCTCTTGTTTTGAGCATCATTGTTGATTCCATCATCATGACCTTTGTATGCGACACGCCTCGAAAAGTTCCTGTAGGACTTTTTCAGGAATGTCTCTGGGTGACCATTTTTCCTGAATCTCTCGAATATCATCTGCACCGAGTGTCTGTAATTGTCATCATTAGACGATCTATTTTTGGCTCTGTGGAATTCACCGATGAGAATGGCTCGTTTCAAGGACATCGGACTATGCGATTTCCAAGGATGTATTGTGCCACTATGGACATCTTTCATATAAAGCCTTGAATGAAAACGGTCACCATCAAGCAAGACTTCATAATCAAGATAAGGGAGAATACCGTTACACTGTAATTCCATGGTGAAACGAATGGAGTCACAGACAGAGTTAGCCAATTCTAGTATCTGAGCATGATCGATGGATTTAGGCCAAATGATGTCCACATCGTCCACATACCGTTTCCAACCAAATTCAAAGTCCATTTTCGACCAGATCTTCTGCTCAATATAATTCATGTATATGATTGCGGCTTGCGGTGATAGAGGGTTTCCCATAGACAGACCAAATTTTTGCATATCAGACATAAAAGAAAGTCTTAGCACGTATCTTCCTTGACGTACGGCGGAACGTATCTTCCTTGACACCAGATCTGAAGAGGCTAGACGTTTGCGCAATCATACATCTAACCTCTTGAAACAAGCAATCCGCAGATCTATTTACAATTTTGAATCATCTTTGGCTAACAGTGACAATCCTAAGCGATTCTGGAACTATGTAAAATCTAAACAAAAGGTTCGATCCACCGTTGGTCCGCTTGTCGACCCGTCCACTGACCGCGTAGTGTATGATCCCCTACACTCAGCTACTATTCTTGGTGATTCCTACAAATCTGCTTTCACCTCTGAGTCTCTTCCCATACCTGTTGTTCATGCACAAACTGATCATTGCCTCGCTGATGTAGTCTTCACACCTGATAGAATTCGCTTCCACCTATCACATAAGAAGAATTTCTCCTCCCCTGGCCCTGATGGCATTCAATATATATGCTACAAACAAGGTGCTTTTGTTCTGCTTCCATTTCTTGCTCGCCCTTTCCAGATCTTTTTTGAGCTGGGGAATATCCCGCTAGTCTGGAAGTACGCTCTGGTTACTCCTATACATAAGAAAGGTTGTCGCAAGAAGGCAGAGAATTACCGTCCGGTCAGCCTGACTTGTACTGCCTCCAAATTGATGGAGTCGATTGTTCGCGATCACCTGTGTTAGTTCTGGAACCAATATGACATAATCAAGCGCTCTCAATTTGGTTTTCGATCCAATTCGTCTAGTACCCACCAGCTCTTAGAATTCCTCGAGGATTTAACATCTGTTGTGGATCGCGGTCAGTGGGCTGACGTCATCTATCTCGATTTTGAAAAAGCGTTCAATTCAGTCCCTCACTTTCGTCTCCTCTCGAAATTGACTTCCTTGGGCATTGGAGGGAGACTTCTATGTTTTCTGAAAGCTTTTCTTGAGGATAGAACTGAGAGTGTTGTCGTGGATGGTGTGCATTCTTCCCCCTACAGTATGATTTCTGGTGTCCCGCAGGGATCCGTTTTAGGCCCAGATCTGTTTGTCGCCTTTATTAATGACATTGATGACACCTTGATAAACTCTTCTTTATTGAAATATGCTGATGATGTAAAATTGTACTCCGAAATCAAGCGCACTGATCCCCTGAAAGCCAAAGAATTTTTGCAAGCTGACCTCAACGCTGTAACCACCTGGTCGAAGAAATGGCAGCTATCGCTCAATCCCCAAAAGTGCTCCATTCTACACTTTGGATTTCGCAATCCTGCCTCGGACTACCGTCTGGATGGAAGTTTCCTGAATAATTCCAAGTGTGTCAAAGACCTTGGAGTTCTGATTTCAAAAGACCTAAAATTCTCTCGGCACATTTTGACCTGTGTTCAGAAAGCGAATCGCATTGTATCTGCCATCCTCAGGACATTCGTCTCTCGGGACGCCGATCTGCTTATTCGTCTCTTCAAGACACTGCTCCACCCTCACCTCGAATATGCCATCCCAGTCTGGAATCCATCCCTGAATAAAGACATTCTGGCTATCGAACGTGTACAACGTCGATTCACCAAAAGCATCCGTGGTCTATCCTCGTTGCCCTACGAAGAAAGACTGAGAGCTCTGAAACTCCCAACACTACAATGTCGTCGTCGGATTATGGACCTTGCAACCGTGTTCAAAATATGTAACCACCTTATTCCAAGTGATCCTAATTCCTTCTTCACCTTTAGTGTTTCCCGAACCCGTGGACATAACTACAAAATTTTCCGCCACCCAACAAATCTGAATTGTCGCCTATCCTCCTTTTCCCACCGCATCATAGATGACTGGAACCGCCTCCCCGACGATATTGTGAACAGTGAAACGGTGAAACAGTTTAAACGAAAGCTTTTTATGTTTTATTGTAACTTCTAATTGTTCCCTCCTGAATGCATTTCCTGTGTTGCCTTGGTGCTCCTTGCACTTATTGGTGTACTAAATAAATAAAAATAAAAGCAAACAGTATATCCTATGTATGTTATGCAATGCACATTTACAACATCTTTGACATTGACAGACATGCGATGATCGATTCCAGTTGGCCCTAAAATGCCCTCTTAATTATTTGCAATACATAGATCCATATTGTAGTATCAGACTGGTGAATAGCTCGAAGAGCGTTGTTGACATGGGTGAGCCTTAGTAATAGCAAATTCCTCAGTGTAATATTCGGATTCTCACTGAAATTGTTAATAGTCATGAATTCTACAGAGGGAGTTGAGTGTTTATCAATACCCCATCAGTCTTAATGTGAACATTTTTTCTTCCAAATTGATAGTACTGCATTAGATTGATGCATTAGCGCTCTCATCTTCGACAATTTTTTCAGAGAAACTACTGAATGAATATTCTTGAAGCTTGCCATGTATAATATCAGTGAATTATGCCTTATATCATATGCCATTTCTAAGGCCTTTTGTCGCATCCACATCGCACAGCCGACAAAACAGCAATTTCGCACCATTGCCGTAAAGCTTTTTTGCCACGATAAGGACAGTACGAAAATGTGTTCAAATTTAGGCATCTATTTCTCATCTAGCCCTTTTTAAACAATTACATATCTTTGGAGAATACACTTGGTGAAAATGCACGTTCAAGCAAGAGCATTGTGGAGCGAAAACACTGCCAAATAGCGCAAATGCAAAAGTCATGTTTACTTTCCACACCGTAATTATGACTCACGCCCGCAAAATGAAATTGCCATGCATCAGTAATTATATCTAAAATACCAGGGAGTATAAAATAGATAAAATGATATCAGGGTAGATCATATTATAATCATCAATGTCTAATGATAGCAACGCGTTCCTCATGACAGATATTAAGATACAATTATTAAGATTACATACAAACTGAACAAATTAAGCTCGATTGTGCATGAACACAGTACAAGAGAAATGTCAATTTTAAGAGGACGTCAAGGAAAATTGGCCAAAAGATCGGCGGCCGGAAGCCGGCCCGCTTTAGACCCAGTTCCCGGCTTGTTGATGACAGACATGGACTAGAAATTAGAAATTTAAATCCAATCACAATCTGTGAATGAACAGTTTCAACAAGTTTGATCGATTTTTATGCCAATGCACGTGCTTGTAAGTCATCGCACATTTAGTCATTCTTAATTTAATTGCAATTTATCAAATGCATGTCAAAGTCATTTCATTCAAAATTGATCAATGCAAACTCATGAAAGTGTCGAAAATTCGAAAATAGGGAAATGTCGCTCGAGATTAGATGCACTTCTGTAGCTGAGGTATTGTAAATATATTTTCGACTGATGAGAAGATGTACTGACACCTGAAAAGAGTCGGTAAAGAATAAATTATTTTAATGACTACAATGTCTAATTCAAATTGTCAACTTAATCACATTAACTGAGCTGTGAGATTGTTGACTTCAGATTTGCTGTTCGACGACACTTGAAAATCGAGGAAATCATGACTTTGGGGTTTGCGATTGTCGAACCCTCTCGAGGCCTCTCAAGTGACAACATTGTCTGAAACAAAGTAAATGTATTTCAGCCGCTTCTGTTCTCCCAACATATGTGCACCGTGGAGTCTTTGTCTTGTTTAAATAGTGAAATAAATTCGACCAGTATTCTGACGTTAGAGAAAATATTGAGTTGCCATGGCAAGTAAGTGAACTAATGCCGCTTCAATTTTTGTACAGTGATGAGCAGAGATTCGATGACGGTTGAAGATGTGATTGAACAAAATCAGCAGACATGTACCGGTACATGCTCATCATTGCCAATTAATTTGGTAGTTATAAAGACGTGGAAAATTGAAGTCAAATTGATGAAGTAAGTCTGGCGAAAATGTAGGAAGGCTATGGAAAAATATATTGCATGTCCCTCAATTAACTGAAGCTAACTAAATTCAAGAATCATAATTCCAATCAATAGTGATGCAGTTCATACAAAATCCTTTTCTATGATTAAAGAATGAATTAAAGAATGATAACAAAAATCTTTTACATAATCACTAATAGTAGACTTTCTGTGTTTTTTGTATTATAGCATATTACAATTATTTGCATACATCATTAGGCTGAAACCTCACCTATTGTGGGATACTTAATGGAAGTCGATCAATAGCACATTAGGTCATTGCATACAAATAGCATGAAGTTAAAGTTGCGATGCCATCTACTTATATGTTGATAGTGAATTGGTTGTCGACTTGAGCGGCTGTATCGAAATTATGGTATTCCTCCCGAATGCATTTTTTGCTATTTACTTGGTGGTCAAAAATCAAATTGTGATAGATGAAGCTGAATTTTTAGATTTCAAAGTGAATTAAAGTTCCATATAATTTTCTTAGATCCCTTACTTATTTATTAGAATTGGGGATTAATTGCTTGACAATATTATCAGTAGGTAGTTTAACAATCATTAACAATCAGCTAAAAGTCATTCTTTTCTTCACTGTGAGAAAGAGAAGAAAGCGTTTTGAAGTCGTTTGAGTGATATTTTGTCATGAAATGCATTGAGATGAACGCATTTATGCCATACACTGTTCTTTTTGAGCAAAGAAAATGAAATCATACAATAAGCAGCACCATATTATTTAGCGAAGTTTATGCTGAACGTTAAACATTATTTTGTCGATTTCTTGAAGTGAACTTGATGATTTAGTAGCATATTCTAACAATTATTTCAAGAAGCAGCTGAAATTTCAAAATGCTGCCAAAAGTTCACTAATTTAATTAAATCACATCATGAAAAATTATCAACATCTATTGAGAAAATGATATTTTTTGATCTTATTTAAAAATTGGGCAATTATTTGAGAAAGAAAATAGCCGATGCTACTTCGTTTTTGGAAATGCGAGCATCATTCACAGACTATTTCAAAGAGGCCTCAAACAGTCTCAAGTAGTTAAAAGTGGGGTACCTTGTCAAATGCATTACTTCGTATTCTATCTTTTCTTTCTATCTCAAGAAGTTGCGGCAATTCATATTAATCCTTGCTGTTGATATTCTACAATCATGTAGATCATTAATGCAAGATGGAGCTATCGAGCCGGAGCTGTTTATATTGCAGAAAAACACACTTTGTTAGGCTTGGATGCACCCGAAAAGGGTCTTTGACCGAAAATGTGTTCGCCAATAAATCTTATTCGAGACTAACGAAGTTCGCTTTTCCTACAATTCACATCGAGTGTTAAAAGCATCTTTGCCAGGTGCAAAGTGTGTTGGAATTAGGAAATAATATAGTACAATTCAAAATAATTAATGGTGCAATTTGAAGAATTTGTAATCAACACTACTCCGATATCAAAATATTTCTGAAGAATAAAGTAACACAAGCGTTTGCAAGTGCCTTCAAAATATGATTGCGCAATAATGATGAATTCCTTCGAAAAACACATCGAGACGATTATTGTTATGATCTTGTTATTTTGACGTTCGAATTTTCTTCAAAACATCAATGCATTTATTTGTATTGCTCATACAATTTCCTTAAAAATGTTGCGGTCACTTATAACTAAGACATCTTGTAAAAACTTAGAATCATTGAAAGCATTTTGCTGTATTGTGCACACTTATTTGGCGTTTACAGCTTTGAAACGAGACATCAGATAGCTCGCAAAATCATCTGTAAAAATGATTATCTTTGTACTAACAGTATATGTTCATTTGATGAAGTTCGCTTTCAAGCTTGTATTTCACTTTTTTTACAAGAGTCATAACGTCGATCATCCTCTTTTTTCTGTTATTCCGCACATACATTATGATGATCGAGTGATTGTCCCATTTTCTAGAACCTGTAAGAGACAAAATTGTTACAATGTTCTTATCACTTTGGGTTTTCATGGTCTTTCTGACATAACATGTATGCCAACTTAACTACGTGACCTGATTTACATTGTGCTTTTCATTTTGCAAATATATAGGCTTATTTTCTCTCTCATTCTCTCTATCTTCTAAAATATGTTGATTATTCACTTGACAATGAGTGCCATCAAAGTGATTCTGCTTCTCTTTCAAGGATGAGGCGGCTCATATTATATAATGATTTTACACGGGAATGATTGCGATTTTCAATCAATGTTTTTTTAAGACATGAATGATGATTGCCAAGATTGCTCGAAATGAGAAACATATTGTGCTTTAGATTTCAGCACTGTTTCCACTTTTTCTAATTTCTCTGCGCTGCTCTGCATACCATTAGCACTGAAAAAAGTTGCTGAAGTTTCTCTGATAGTAAAGATCATCAATTCTTCAATGGAAAATCGAAACTTTAACTGGCAAGTGATAACGTACATTTTTCAAACAGTTTGCCAATGTACCACGGTTAAAAAAGGTCACGATATAATCGATTTAAGTATGTCAAGGAAAAGTGCACATGTATTAATTCTCTGACATTCCTTTCATGAACTTTGCAAGAAAGGAAAATGAGTCCATGAATCCATTTCCGACAAGGAATTTGATTCGCAGGCGAATGATTTCACACCATGTACAATAGGGTCTAAGTGCACTGTATAAGTGTATACCATACTTTTTATTACAATGATCGCGAGATCGATTTGCACCACTGAAAGTGCCCCCATGATTGGACTCCATGAAATAGAGTTCACAAGAAGATAATCTATGATCGTTTCTAAACGTCATAAAGGAAATTGTTCTGATTTTCAATTACAGATGTGCAAAGATGTCTTAATGGATCGTAATGGCGCTGTTGAATCCTACTTCTTCACGTAGTAAATGGAATTTATTTCCGAACAATGATGGGAAAGTGATGGCGATTCTAAAAAATTGCCAATAATGAGGAAGAAGAAATAACTTTTGATCCATGTAATGCCTGTCAAAACGTATGTGTGATCATCGATCAATGAACAGAGAAATTTCATATCAAGGCATAAAAGACCGATCTTCTAGAATTGAGCCAGAATAAGTAATAACATCACAATTACAATTACATCGTCAAAGGACTGCTGCTGTCTCAGACCATAAATGATATATAAATGAATAAAATCGTTAGTGGCTTCACCTGACATTTATGTTTACCTGTTGTGAACACAATGATCACGAACGTTGAAGACAAAACGAAAAGTCTGTTTCGGAAACTGTTTATGCTCTCGGAGTCATTTTTTTCTCTGCCATTTTGACAAGTCGTCTACTGAATTTCGATATCTTATTACCGAAGCCAACTGAAAATGGTCGCGGTAGAAAATATTGACTGTCACATCTTTCGAAAGTGGTGTTTTCATTCTGTATTCTATCTGCTAATCTTTCATGCCTTTGGTTTTTGCAAGTTGTCGTTGTTGTATATATCACTGGCTTTTATCGGCTCCTCTTATTCCGAATTCCATTGCTGTAATGCCAATCCACTTTTTCCACCTGCAGACTGACTTATTTCAAAGTCTCCGATATCTGGCGCTTGCTGAATTATTGAACTGCCATCAGTCGCTTTGGTCACACTTGCCGCTCTTCATTGTTTTGTCTGCCAAATGTACATGCATACAGTCAATTAAAAACCATTCATAAATTATCAGACGGGGGCAAAGCAAGTATGCGGCACAATGTAACGCCGTTTATTCCTATGCATTGGATAGATTGGTCTTTAATTCTCAATGGTTGACATCGGATAAGCGAAAATGCCGCTAAAAGCATGAGAGAGGCCAAAAAACATTTTCAATGCAAGTAGATCCCTCCCAAAAAAAGGTGTCATTACACCGATAGCGATAACTTCAGCACCTTCGCTGCGGGAAAATCTATTATGCAGATGCTGGTCTTCCCCATATTTTTGAAGGGTGTATTCAATCATAATTAAGTCCTCAAAATCAAGTCACACAGTGATAGGCAAAGTTAATGTCGCGTCCGCAGCGAAGGGCCTAAAATCCTCTTAACCAATTATCTATATACAATGTTCACATTGCAACTGCCATTTATCGTGACCATTTATCATTCTGAGGATTTCTAATGATGGTCATATATCCTCACTTTGTGACTAAACCTCCCGAGGAATTGCAGGCCTCCTCAGTCCCCAAGAAATTATTTTGTGCCTTGTCTTGCCTATGAATGACCGCCTGTGACACTCGTTCAAAATACACTGTTACCCCCATACAGAATCTTACGCAGCAGTGGATGCTATATCAGTCAATAGGACTCCACCATCTTTTCAACACCACAGCAAATGTGTTGATACGCATATACATGTGTCTATACGCAAATGGGAGATACGTAAATAATTAATGAAAATCGTTTGCGACACAAATTCTTCACACATGCCGCACCCTCCTATCAATGACGGGTAATTCACAGTAAATTGTATGAAAATTTATACAGCATTTGCAGAGGTGCAACAAAATGTGATGCTGATGACCATTATTGGCGGCGCATATTAAGAGATTGAATATCGCAAGATTCTTTTCGTCATTCCGCAATTGAATGAAATATCAAGACCATGGCAACCATTTTGATCACCGGCACGTGCTGATTGTTTATCATTTAGATATTTTTTTATTGCTCATGAAAATTGTTCTGGCAGCGAACTGACATATCCGATTTTTCAAGAGAACGATGTAGGCCTATCGTTGGGAAAATCGGATTATTGTGAGGAGCAGCTATGTTATGCATACAGGGCAGTTTTATTCCACTTTATCTCAACACTTATTGTCGGTCTAGTGTGAGTGCATCTTAAGCGAAAGTGCTTTCAGAGATCCCATCACTTGAGCGGAAGACATTTTTCAGCATCTTTGTTCAGAGCCTATAGATATATAGGCTAGCCCTTGAATAGCTGGTAGACTAGAGAAACCGGTCGGGCTATTTAATTCAATATTTCCTGGCAGATTCGAGTGTTTTTTTATTTTTATAATTATTATTTGCCATATTCGAAGCATCGATTACTTATCTTTATATATGTATATAAATACATCTTTTCTTATATACAAGGTGTTTCAAAAGTAGGCTAACAGTAGAAATTGGCCTTGAAAAGCTATGTCTTAATGCTATAGATTAATAAGCTATGTCATAATAATCTTTTTCACGATGCCACAGATAGCTAATATGCCTTGTATTCGTAAGGGGCAAAAATTCAATACTCTTTGACATCGCGTAAATCATATTAAAATATCTCATGATCTCCAGTGTTTTCATGCCTACATATTTCACTACAACCCAATTTGAATCTATACCGATCATGAGAAGTCGAATAACTATCCAACATCTATCAAAAAAAAATTATTAGGAAACCATGTAAACAAGATAGTAGTTGTTTCAGTGTTACTGCGGAGAAGGAAGAACAGCTGACATTCGAATGTCCTCCGCGCCCCTCAGCCTGGTGCACGAAGACGCTGTCGTCAACACAAGACAGGGAGGCGAAGAAGGAAGAACAGCTGACATCCAAATGTCCTTCACCTTTGTTAATTCCAGCCTCCTCTTAGACCATCGTCAGAAGCTTCTGACGATGGCCTAGAGGAGGCTGAAATTAATAAAGGTATTGACATTAAAACAACTACCATTTTGTTTGCTTGGTTTCCTAACAAAAAATGAACAAATGAATAACCAAGGCCTATTCAACATATCAAAAAATTAATCAACTTAAAGTTGCAAAAATTCACGAACGCAAATGCTCAAAATGTCCACCATGGACATCGGCACATTCTTGTAGTCTTTCGGCCACACTGTGGCACACAGTTCTGCATAAGTTCCTGTCATCACTGATCTCTTGACAGGCATCTGTGATGTAGGAGCGGAGTTGAGAAAGTGTGTGAGGTTTTCGTCCGTACACTTTCTCCTTTACAACGCCCCAAAAGAAAAAGTCCATCGGAGTTAGATCGGGAGAGCGAGGAGGCCAAAGGATGCTACCACATCTCCCGATCCACTTTCCTGGAAAAGTGTCATTCAGATAGCTTCTGACACTCACTGCAAAATGCGCTGGTGCACCATCCTGCTGAAAGTACAGCTCATTGAAGTTGTTCAATGACTGCATCTCAGGAATCGCAAAGGATTGGAGCATTTGAAGGTACACCTCAGCCGTCACAGTTCTTTCAAAAAATACTGGCCCAATCACACCGTTGCTTGACATACCGGCCCAGACGGTTAAGCCAGGCTGGTTCAGCTCATTTGTTGATACCATGTGCGGATTTTCAGGGAACCAGTAGACACAGTTATGTCTATTTACGTGACCTGATAGTTTGAAACTGGCTTCGTCAGACCAAACTATCTTGTCAAGCAAATCTGGGTTCTCCCGAATTTCCGACAACATGAGCACAGCAAACTGCAAGCGTCGTTCAGCATCATCCGGTAGAAGGTGCTGCAACAGTCTGGGTCGGTATGGTTTCAACTCAACTTTCCTCATCAGTCTCCAAGTAGAGCTTAGAGAAATGTCCAACTCCAATGAGGCTCTTCTTGTTGACTTCTTCGGACTTTGAACAAATGTTTGGGCCACTAGCTCCTCGTTTGATGTTATTGAAACTGATCGAGGGCGTCCTGACTTCGGTGCATTCTCTACCGAACCGGTCTTTTCAAATTTATCTCGAATGCGATAAATAGCAAATCTTGATGGAGGATTGCTGTGAAAGGCATCTCTCCATTCCATTCGCACCTTTTCAGCATTCTTGTTTTTCCAAAAGGATTTCAAAATCCATTTTCTCTGATCATCTTTTAGATGACCTGACATGACAGAAGCAGCAAATTCAAAAAAGCTTCAAGCTTGTTTAATTCACTTCAAGTCAAACTAACAGTGTTTGATTCAAATCAAATTAATTGAACATATCCATGTACGTAATGTCAGATTGGTGCTATATCTTGTCCATGATAGATTTCAAAATTCCTTTGCCAATGGAATGCTACTGCATAGACTTCTAAATGATAGTAGCAATTACTTCGAAGTCTATGGCTCATGTTGGACTGATCATGGATATCCATCGACTGATTCAGGTGTAAATCGCCAATAGAACGGTCAACATAGATTTCCTAGGGTAAAATCAACTGTTAGCCTACTTTTGAAACACCTTGTATACATATATAAGATATATATATATATATATTATATATATATATATAATTATATATAAGAAAAACTAGATCTGGCTTCCCGACCGGTTTCACCTCATTTCTTGAGGCTAATCATGGGAATGAAAACTTTATTTCAAAATCATGGAAATAAGACATAGTTTTAAGATAAATGATAAAAAGCAATCAACTCATATTCAGCTTGGGCTGAAGCATAGAAATAAAAAAATGTTCTTTTACCTCACGTTCAACCTTAGTTGGGGGTGGCATTTTAAAAATCGGTGCGGCCTCAAATTTATCATATGGTGAGGAGATATTCGCTGCACACCTAGATATATGACGACTAACGTCCAGTAACATATACTGAGGTCTAAACACCTGTTGTCTATGAACGGTAAGTCTATTCCTAAAACTGCCTCCAGTTTGTCCTGTGTATTCGCCTCATGTGCTATGCCCCTAATGCAATTAGGCGGTCGATTATAATTGAGTAAAATACGCTTAGATATCCATATTCAACATGTATATGTTGAACTGCAATATCTTTCTCAGGTAATCTACTGCAGTAGATTACCTGGGAGTAGATTACCTGTAATGTGTTATAACACACTTTAACGATTGAAACAGTACTATGATTGAAAACTAAGTTCTGACTCACCGAAGCGAAAAGAATTAGCTCTTAAATGCTCCATGAGAGCTAGAAGATGTGCCAGATTCAAAAAATTGAAGACGGAATTGTCTTAGACTTCTAAACCACTAATACACTCTTACAGATAACTAATAAATTATTAATAATTACGAGATGAGTCTGAGCTTAGTTTCCAACCCAATACAAATAATAGAGTAACACATCATAAAGTGCAATTGTTAAAAGTACATCCATAAAAATTGATAGACTTGTTTTCTCGTGTGTTTGTGTTGTTTGTAGATACAACATTGTTTGTTGTAGCTTCATATGATCCATACAGCACTTTCGACTTATCTTTCTCGAATACCTCGGCATGAATGTAGGCACTATCTGCTTTTTCATTGATTCGACCTGTTTTGAGTGCTGCAACCTCCTTGGATATGCCGCCTTGTACAAGTCGAGTCTTAGCAGTGCGTCGTAAAGAAGTGTTCGTAAAGAATTCGCCGTCTTTTGCAATATTTTTCATCAACGTTTTAGTGGTATTTTCAATTTTATGAATCCCCATTGGGCAGCGTTTGTACCAAACAGCTCCTTTTATTTGATGTTTCTGTAAGGGCGTCAGATAAAATGCTTTGCACGCACCATCTGGTCTATGTCGAATGTACTCTTTATATAATTTGATCACACATCGATCTGGGTTGTCCGTGTTCTGATAAACTCGAGTCTCTTTGGGGTCCATTCTGGCACATTTTAATCCATGACGCTTGTTTTTTGACATTCTTTCAACGTATTTCAAATATTCTTTATCATCACTGTCTTTACAAAGAATTAATTGAGATTCGTCTCCAAATTCCATATCATGATGTTCTTTAGCCGCTCTAAGGCTCAAATGAACTCCCAAATGATAAATAAGTGTGTGGATTAGCTGATCTGGATTTGAAATTCCAAAACTACCATTTTCCCACAATTCGTTCTCTTGTTCTAGATCAATTGGCAATGCTCTTTTCTTTGGTTTTACGTTACCGCGTTGAGCTGATTTTTTCATCTGAGCATCAAGGGAATCACGAGCACTTTTGAAATCAATGTCCGTAAAAATAGAAATTTTCCATTTCATTTCTGTATTGAAATATAGCTGTAGCATCGCACCAATGCCTTTCAACGATTCTGGAGGATACATATCTCCATCAACCTTTCTGACCTCAGCGAAGAAGTACTTCAAACAGTGATTGAGATCGTTTGGTGTAAATTCTTTCACATTTTTATATACTTTCAAAACATTATCGTCAATTCTTATTTTCCAATGGTCATGCCAGGTGACAAATAGCTTGAATGCCCATCTCATCTTATTCCAAGTACTTTTTGGTATTCTATTATCGATATCAGAATTAACTTCTTCCTCTGACATGTTTACAAATCTCGACGTCATTCCTATGTCATTGATTAGTCAAAAGTGAAGAAAGGAATGCTTGCTTAGATAATTAAGCTGTTTCAAAATTCATGAATTCAAATATGAAATATATCCATGGAGTCATGAGATATCATTCAGCGAACACATAGTATTATTACACTGACTTCTATGTATCACACAGCTCAAATGTACTCATATGATGCTATGGTATTCTCCTCGCCTTCGGCTCGGAGAATACCGTAGCATCATATTCGTAGATTCTGACCGTGTAATACATCGAAGTCAGTGTAATAATATTACGTAATACTCTTGGCAATTTTTACAGCGAATTACATAGATGACATTACTTGAGTCGCAGTTGAGATTAGAATTAACATTAAACTGTTTGATGACACCGTTAATTTTGAAATCAATGATTTTGCCTACTATCATCGTCTCACAACACACACATCTCGGCTCATCACACTTACTGACACCATAAATTGTTCTGCGGTTGTTCTTACAGAGAGATCTAAGTAGAGATTTCGGTTGCTTGAAAACACGCATTATTTTTTTGTCCTTGAATGAATCTATCAATTTCAAGCTACCACTAGTTGGAAGAATCACTTCTTGAAACATGTTCGGATTGTTCTTGTTATGCGTTGTTATGAACGGGATCATAGAATTTTCATTTATATGTAATTTTGAATCATTAGTGACAAGACATTGTTGGGCTCTTCGAAATGCATTATTGACAAGAGACTCGGGGTAATTCAGTTTTATTAATCTACTTTTTAATTCTAACAATCTAGTTTTCTTTTTTTTTCTTGGGAAACAGCCTATTCATATTAGCTAAAGTATATGGGACATTATTCAATGTATGTTTAGGGTGAGAAGAGTTATAGGGTACTTATTATGTTATTTATAACATGGTAGTAATATAATAATAGTAATAATAATAATATAATAGTAGTAATATAATACATAGTTATTATGTACCTTATAACTCTGCTCACCCTAAACATGCATTGAATAATGTTCCATATACTTTAGCTAATAGGATTATTAAGATTGTTTCCCAAGAAAATAAAAAGAAAATTAGATTAGGAAATATTAGGAAATACCTAATATTGTGGAGCAGAGACCATCGGAGCTGTCATCGAACGAAAGTGTATTCAAAGAATCTTGTCAATATTATCAAGGCATTGTGGACCAGAATGGTTATACTCACACACTTGTTTATCAAACGAAACAAAACGAAAATGAGGCAACGCAGAAAAAGAAAAGGAAACGAGTGATTACTTGGTTTAATCCTCCTTTCAGCAAAAATGTGGCCACGAACATCGGCAGATATTTTTTGGCTCTCATAGACAAGCATTTCACGGTGAACCACAAATTTTCGAAAATATTCAATCGTAACACATTGAAATTGAGTTACAGCTCTATGCCAAATGTGAGGAGAATCATAAATTGTCACAACAAAAGTGTCTTAAAGAATGAAAAAACTGACTTGAAAATATGCAATTGTGTGGATAAAGGAAATTGTCCGTTTGGAAACGAATGCCTTTCTGACAACATAGTTTATGCAGCCAGAATTACATGTGACGATTCAAATTACACTGAGAAAGATTACATCGGTATAGGTGAAGGCAGCTTCAAGTTAAGGTACGCGAATCACAAAAAATCATTCAATCATGAAAAGTACAAAAATGAAACCAAGCGATCAAAGGAATTCTGGAAGCTGAAGGAAAGTAAGAAGAACCCTAAAATAACTTGAAAATTGTTAAGAAATGCAAGCCGTACAAGGTGGGAAATCCGAGATGTGATTTGTGCTCCCATGAAAAATACTTTATTTTGAGAAGCAGGGATGGAACTCTTCTCAACAGCAGAAACGAATTGGTGTCTAAGTGCAGGCACAGGACTAAATATCTACTGCAGAACTTCAAAATGACGTGATGTGCAATACATTTTCAGTACTTTTTCATAGCTTTCTATCTTCTTCTCTTTAGTATCTTATCGTGTGATGTCCAGTGATTAATGGTAAAGAACTGGTATTGCTTTGCGAATTCTCCGTTGTGAAATTCATTCGGCTGATGATTGTGGTATTAAACACATAAAACTCGGAGTACCGAAATTGATGGTTTTTTTCCTCCTAACAATTTTGGAATTAATTAATTATATATATATATTTCAAAGAAAGATCGCCCAGGGTAATTTTTTTCAAAACCATCGTACTCAGCAGTGAGATTTTATTCCGGACATGTTTCGGTATTTGAGGTCATACCATCATCAGCGTTACAATCAAACGGTAAAAGCAGATACTTTTAAGCACATATACTTAAAAGCAGATATAAATGGCTTATATACAAAAATGTATGCAGTCTGCACGAATGGGCGAAAGAGGCATTTGATATAGCCAACGTGTACAGCCATTAAAATACAACCTTGCTGGTGGTAAATTGGTAGAAAATAATGGTCTACTTTATTGTGCAAAGTTTTTCCTATTCAGGCCGCTTCTAAATGATAATATTCACAAACACATAAAATTAGGGATACAGTTACAGATGTTGATGATGGAATCGATAGACTAATGCATTGAATAATAAAATAATGATAAACTCCGTAAGGAATGAAGCAAAATTCGAAGCAAGATGCTACCTTACTTTATATCCAATCCTAAGCAATGTCATTTGCTTAAAGAAAAACATGCCATGCAAAATGACACTATATCGCCAACTATAAAATTTTACATATTATAATATAAGAACACGTATCACAATCAGTATAATATGTTTTTTAAAAACACGTATCACAATCAGTATGATCTTTAAAAATTATCTAAAAAACATTTGCAACAGTGCTAAAGAAACAAAGACATTGAAATCGAAATCTTGATTTTTGAAAACAGCAACATTTACCTCCGTGAAAGTATTCAACTCAATATTAACTTACGTGACATGACTAAAGAATATCGCCAATTCCTTCTTGCGAAATAACGTTTTCGTAGCATGCCATTATGTTCTATGATTGTATTACAATGACATTAGACATCTATGCATTAGCCACTCTCTTCTGTAATATCAGCAGCAGCCACATGTCTGTCTAACTAGTGTAGCCTGCACATCATTATAAATTTCAAATGTTTGTTAATGTCTTCCTTTTACCCCTGAATCGGCCTAAGTATGCGAAAATTTGGGAAATAAAGCAAGTCATGCGGCAAATCTATTTCATTTGAGCTGAAAAATGCTGGTCAGATGGAAATACAGATTACTTTAACGATGTTTTGGCTTCATTTAATTTTGAAAATAATCTACTTTCAATTTGTGCATTTGCCGATAAGAAAAAAAAATAAGATTGAATTATCACGCACAGACAAGATATGAAGTAAATGTCGACAAACACATGCCGAAACATAAATTGTGCTGTTTATAAGAAGTGAAAAAGACATAGGGAATGATTAGAATTGTTTATGTGATGCATGCATGTACCGTTGAAATCAGTGTCATATAAGTTTCTCAACTTCCAGAGTTCATTACCAAAATGCAAATTAGAACTCCAAGTACATTCCCCATATTGAAACTATCTCCAGTTACCAAGGTTACTTTTCCCGTGCATCGTTTGGCTTTGGAACCATCATCAAGAATAAAACATTGAACGAAGCTCCCAATCAAGTGCCTAAACAAAGGATATCAGGAAGTCTTCTTTTTTCAGGAAAAAGATTCCGTTTAGAACCCTTGAGAACATCGAACGACACATTGCAGAGGAACTATAAAACAAAGAATAGATGACAATGCGTGTACCACCAGTTATTCATATTACGAGACGTGACAAGGAATAATGCTTACATATTATGATGATGGACAGGAAAAATTTAGTTAGAAACGATGGAAGTATTGGACAGACAGAAATAGAGGAAGTCAAGAGATAACATATTCTCATATGATGGTGCAGAGATTAAAAGTAAATAGCACTCGTTAAATCAAATTGATATTTAATTCTAATTCAATCGGGAGGGAGAAGAAGGATTCAGATGAGTTAAAGGGAATGATCAGGGCCGAGTGTCACCCTATCTAAACCATGATAAAAACCGCAGAAATATCCTAAGGGCGATTTTTCATCTTGTCTCTATATTCTGAAAACTACTGCTCCGAATTTTAAGATCAATGACCACGGATGTAGCGTAGCACTAATAGATGGTGACTTAACATTTGAATCAGGGATGTGGATTATCTCGTAATCCTTTTATTTTGAACAGAGTCGTACTTCTATCAAATGATGGAACTCCAGACTGCGGCCTGCATGTATAACTAGACCGAGAGGATGTTCACGGGCGTCAAGGTTTTAATCAGTGACTTCGGATCTAGATTTAAAGTTGATGTTGTCGACTCCATCATGTTTTTAAGACCGAGTAATATAACACTCAGGTGACTTCTTCCTTGTTGTTTTTAATCAAACTATGACGTCTCAGTTCAAAATCATATTAATGTAATTCTGCGAGCCCCTAACAAAATGCAACACATTCAATTAAATTAAGTTCATATAATTAATATGCTGGGGATAAATAATAATAAGTTCTGTATGGCTTCATAGAAATGACTGATACGTGCACAGCAGACTGTACTAGACGTTTGTTCAGGTAGGCCTGCCAGACCTAAAACTATTTACAAACACAGATGCCTATATGCAAGTCACAGTTCCATTGAGTTGACGATAGTAGCTGTCTGGCTAGTTAATCCTTGAATAAATGAACTTTTTAATATACATGTATATTTTTACGTTATTTGTTATGTATATTGAGAAATGAGAATACTCCACTGTTCATGTAGATAAAGTGTCCGAATGCAGTTTTGTTCCAAGCTATAAAACATAATCGACCTTCATTATTGATCTTATATGTTACATAAATACTTGACATTTTTTTGCTGTTGAGATTAATGCTTACAACTTTTCAAATAAAACATAGGTTCTAAATCAATTTCTGTTGAAGAAAATGTTTTAGTGGCTTTAGAAATTTCCAAACAGTTCGATATTCGATATAAAATCGACATGCAAGCAAAAAAAATATCGGCTTTAATGTAATGTTCCCAGGTTTTATGAGTTTCTTTTGGTGTTTAGATGCATTGTATGTTCACTAATTATTCTACATAATTTATTCAATATTCAGTACCTAATATGCGCATTGCACATTGTCAGGCATGATTACCGCATGTTGTTTTTAACTAAGTAAGATTTCTCGTTTCGATTTAATTCAGGTTTCTGATATCAATTCAATAGGTGTGTTGTCAAATGGAAAAAACCCAACATTTTTAATACCATGCCTTATATGTAACAATATATTTGAACTAGGTTTTCAAATATGGGATCAAATCCATGCTTGGGTTGTTGTTTAATATAAACATAGTTGTCTGGCTGTAAAACCTGGTTAGTTATCCTTGTTTCAAAACAAAGTTACCACAATCGCGAATTTTGTTATATTTTTAAACTTGGTATCCAGATCCCTACAATTGATAAGCATGATACAGAATAATTGGTAGGCATCTTCAATATTGTATTCAAAGCAGATGAACACTAGTGAACCAGTACTCTCATTTATCTGTCTATGAACTGCCAGACAGACTGACATGAAGATTTGGACCATTTCAAGAAATTGAGTAGTTGTCAGCAAATGTAAGAGGTATGCTTCACACACCAAAATAACTTCTGAAGTTGCCGACACATTTAATTGTTCAATTGAAGAGAAGCAATGAAAAATGTTGGAATAAAAAGATAGAATGATTAATAAAAACAGAAAATCTGAAGAAGCAAAAAATGTTGTGCTTCTTCTGCTTTAAAACATTTCGAAATGCAAGTTGTATCAGACCATTAATCCGATCAGGAGTTACAGTCCTACCAAAGCGGAGTAACATCAAAATGATAGGACTCCGCATCCCTGATTTGAATGCATATATTTGAATGAAATTTTGATTTTTTCCTTGGAATTCTAATTCTTTTCTATATGAAACCGGCGTGAAAACGCTACTTTTATAAAGGAACTTGCTAAATTCTTAGATTGAAAGTCTGAAGTATGCAGATAACGAGACGTCGTCTTAGGTTTTCTTTGGTTCAGAGTGGACTTTTCAACCAAATAGCGAAGAATTATTGACGTATTTTTTCAGAAAATATCACATTACATGGATTTTTGAGGGCAGTAATATTTGAGGGCACGTAAGCGCCTGAAAATGTTCTCCATTGTTGCTCGAAAAAATCTATGTTAATAATATTGTGCGTAGCTGAAATGGACTGGGCAGCAATGTAGGAAAAAGACGGGCAGCAATGGTTTGAAATACACATTATAATAGCTAATAGACGTTAGCTGAAATATCCACTACAAAATTAGCAAAGCCGCCAAAATTAGGTCAAAACATAAAATTTACTAATGTTGTAGAGCAGTGTTTCCCAACCTTTTTTTCCGGCGCCCCACCTTTTCATGACAAAAAATCTCATGCCCACTAACATTTACAAGTACATGTACTTATAATTTAAAAAGAACAAAAATGTTTAAAAATATATTCAAAATATAAAACTGACTTGAGAGTAGAAATAGCAGGCATTCAAAGTGCATAACACCCAATAAATCGATAAATTATTACGATTTGAAATTGATAGCTGTTTAATACAATTTATAAAGAATAAAGAAACACGATTTTTAGTTCAATTACCTGACGGTCAACTCGACTAATTTAGTGAGAACTCTGTCCCTGGCGCATGCGGCACAGATTCTTGATTCGAGGAGACAATTTTGTTAATTTCAGCCGTAAATCACCACGTTTTGTAATCTCAAGCCGGTTTCTCTTGGCTTCGAGCAAATTATCAACTGCACTAAAGCCACATTCGACCAAATAAGACGAAGGAAAAGGAATCAGTAGCTCTCTCGCTGATGTACAGATGTTGGGGCATTTTCTTTCAACCTCGTCATATAGCCACATCTTTGTACCTTTCAATTTAAACAAAGTCTTTACTGATTCATCATGCTGTAATTCTGATAACTCTTCTTGGTATTGGATTGCAGCATCGGAAACGTCAATCAGAAGTGGTTGAGTCAACCAGGAGGGAAAATTCATTGCCTTTAAATCACAAAATCTGTCGTTGAAATCCTTAATTAAGACATTTAAATGATAAATAATTACGATGGCAGCATCATTCGTTATCTTACATTTACTCAACCAGTAAAACTCACTGAAATTTCTTTTAAAACAATTTTTTGGCATAATTCGAGGGCTGTAATGAATCCAAAAATCTTTGCTTTCGCATCAATAAGCGTCATGTTTGGACCTTGAAGTTGTTTATTCAAATTTCCAAGTTTCTCAAAGATGTCTGTCAAATAGCTGACAAATGCTTTTCCATCCGTTGTTGACAGCAATTTCATTTCACATTTATCACTAAGAAAGTCGTTGAGCTGATCAAATAATTCCATGAACCTCTTTAAGCAGTTTCCACTTGATAGCCACCTTACTTCTGTATGAAGCAATAATCGAACATGCTCGGCACTTTGATTTACACAAAACTGCTTAAAAAGACGTTCGGATTTGGAATTTGCTTTAATGCTGTTGACACACTTGATCACACTTCGTAGAATGTCGTTAAGAACAGGGGACAGTTTCTTGGCAACCAAGTTTTCTCGGTGTATGACAGAATGGACAGTCAGCATGTTTGGATTTTCATTCTTCATCATTTTTAAGCAACCATTTTCTTGCCCATCATAGCAGGTTGCCGCACATGCCAGTAAGTTTTCTTTTGGTATTTTGTTTGCATCCAAATAATGTTTGATTTTGCTGTACCTATATATCATTTGCAGTTGTGGTAGTTTCAAATGATTCGCAGAACAACATCTCTTCCTGAAACTCCTCGTGGTCAATATACCTCACATAAATCAATAGCAGAGCCTCACTGTCCCGGACTGTGGATTCGTCCATTTGTAATGAAAACTTACGAGATTTTAATTTCTCGATAACCTGGCTTTCAACATCTTGTCCCATTTCATCTATTCTGTTCGAGACAGTGTTGTTACTGAGTGGCATTGCCCTTATATCTCTATCATCTTTTTGTAATACGGTTTTTAAGAATATTGAGATGGCTGGTTTAATCAGTTGCTCTCCAATAGTGTGATTCTTTTCATGTTTTGCTATAAGCAAGGAGATTTCGTAGCTGGTTTCGAGGGCACGAGTGTGGGACGCTTGTTGTGCACCAAATAGTGAAGTGAGTTTTGCTCGGTTTTTAAATTTTTCTTTCAATGATTTGAAGTATTCCAAATCTGAATTAGAATTATTAGGATGTTTTACCTTCAAGTGCGCTTCCAGCCTGCCTGCCTTCATTGACTCATTGCTCATCGTCTGATTACACAACAACCAAAACGGTTTACGTTCATCATGCTCATCGGGAATGAACCCAAACTTCAAAAACTCCAACGAATATTGACGAGTTTTCTTCTTGCTTGGTTTGCTCATTTTCAATAGTGCTAACAAAGATATCAAAATTTAAATGTACTAAAATTCTCTAGAGATGACACAAATCCAAGAAAGCGATGAAGCGATGGAAACGACGAATTTTCTATAGCGTGAAAAGAAAATGATTCGAGGCACCAACCAGCAAAGACGAGTCACGTAAATGGAGTTGGCTGCTGCCTTTATAAAAGTCACTGCACAGTTGATATTGAAGCAAAGAACTGACGTTTATCGTCCATCAAGAGACGGTTTTGTGCCGCCTGTTATACTAGCGCGCAGATACGCACTCTCCTCGGTGTCACACGGTCACTCATACATAGCCACACAACTACAGTCCGTTTCATAAAAAGTGGATCATTCTAAAATTTGACTAAATAAAACATAAGTATGATACAGAAAGCATTTTTCATGTTATTTCATGTCCCTAATATATTTAAAAATCCTTATATAATCTGATAAGCTATGATACATTAACGGTTCTTAATAAGCTAATATTTTGTGGCCCTACCCTTATTGTCAATGACATTACCAATTCGTCTAGGCATTGATTCGATGATATCGTTGATTTTTGACTGATCTAACTTTCTCCACTCTCTTTTTAACAGTGACGTAAGTTGTGATACGCCATCTGCAGGTAGCAGTGAACGACGAACGTTACGTTTTAGAATACTCCACACATTTTCTATGGGATTCAGATCAGGAGAACGAGCTGCCCAAGATAATGTCCTAAGCCTAGTGGACTTAGAAATAGACGAGTCTAGTGCAGCCATCTCAGTTAACGAGAGACTTGGATCAACTTTAACAAATCTCAAAATTAGGCGGTCTCTACGTTTGGATGTTTTACGTGAACGGCCAGAGCCCTCTTTACGACAGAGTCGAAAATCATCATTATGCCATCGATGCACATTTGTGTAAGGGACATTTAGTCGCTTGCTTGTAGCTCGCAAAGAAAACCCTAGTTCTTGCAAGGCTGACACTTTGCCTTTTGTGAATGCGATCTCGCTATTGTTCATTTGTGCTTTGTATTGTTTTCAACCGGTAAGAGATAGATTTCTAGCTGAAAGCAATCAGGAGTGCTGCCAACACCACCGCAACGAAGTCAGGAAGCTATGGAACATGAAGTCCAGTTAATCACATGTAGCAGTTACATTATTGTTGATGAATAATGGTGCTATACTGGCTCTGATTGACCGATTTTCTTTATTTTTGTTTTTCTTGATAGCTTTTGGCTTGTAGAACAACATATTACATAACAAAGGAAACAAATGTAATTTTATAAGAGTGAGGTATGATTTTGTGTAACATTGCTAAATGAAGATCAAATTATCTACTACTTTTTTATCTATAACAGGAAAACAACTCAATATTCATGCTTGAAATTTCCAACAATGATATTAGTAAGCACAACTGACATATCTTCCAAATTTCAGAGAAATTCGCTCAAGTTTGGCGGAGTTAGACAAAGTTGAAGTTAAGGCGATGTTTAAGGGTGATCCATTTTTTATGAAACAATCTGTACTTTCATTCACCTTCATATCCTAGAATTGAAGAGTCGTATCTGTTGTGATATCACATCGACCAAGGACGCGCGCACGAAAACACACATCGCATGTAGCTGCATTGACAGTTTGCAGTGAGAAGACGATCGTGGAACCATCAGGTAAACTAATTTTCTTTCGCCTGCCTACTTCTTTAAGAATGACCTGAAGCACCAACATTATCGAGAAAACTTGTGCGCAATAATCTGAATTCTTCGAATCTGAAGGAATCGTGGCGATAGGAGCATTTTGATGGAATCCACATTCATCCGCAAGCGACGCACGACTTTTTTTCCTATCTCTGTAATGTATTAGGAATTCCTTTTTGCCCACTTAGTGAGTTCCTGCATGTGTCATCTTTTTCGAATTAATCGCACTTCTAGTAAACCGAAGCAGATAAACAAAATATTTAATTCTGTGGTCAGCTTTCTGTGGTGGTTCCTTCTTTGTCTCGCTTGGGCGCAAGATGGGGAAAATATCGGTGAAGAGTTTTTGATGTGGAGGCCTCGAAGGAAAGAGGGAATCAAAGGTCGTGTCCGCGATGCCTGATCGTCATTTACATTTTTTCACAGCCCACGTCTACACCGCGCCCCCTCTGAGTTTTCCCAGGCCCCACCAGTGGGGCGTACGCCCCACCTTGGGAATCACTGTTGTAGAGGCTCTTAAACATCAAGTACTGAATTATGTGACTCATTTCAACTTTTATATAGAAGTTGATGTTCTTAACTCAATCATGTTTCAAATTTCATAGCATTCTGATAAACGGTTTCTTTTCTGCAAAAGAAAATGTATGAAAATTGCGGATTGTTTGCAATCCATAGATATTTCTTGAATTTTATCATTGGATTCCACTTTACCTATAACCGAAAGCGACTGGCTGTGACACTTAAGAATTTGATTTTTGTATTCAGCGTTTCAAGATCTACAGATCCATGCTGCTATTAAGCCCCTTGTGCGCGAATTTAGGAAAAAGGTGTCAGTAGCTCCCGGACTAATAGCAACGGAAAGCATTGGGGTCAAAGATCAGATGTTTCAATATTCTTTCTCAATGTTGATCAATTTTGAATCGAAAAGTAAGCAGTAATGTAGAAACCTGTTACGAATGTTTTGGTTTGATGCCAATGGAATTACATGCGTATATTGAGTTGCATGTTTCGTAGATCATTATTGTCCATTGCGGAGCTGTGTATCAAAAAATTTATTGTTGACCTAGGGTTCCTTTGTCCACGATAAAAGAAATTAAAAGCAAATAATCCATCCAAAATTTTGCATCTTGCGTTCTCCAGAAGAAGATCTGTTATTGAACCGATATCATGGTCAACCTCTCTCGTCGACTGATAAATTTCTGTATAATCAATCATGTGACAAGAAGTGCAAAGAGGTGAATAATGACAAATTCCCTTTAATATCATTTTGAGAAGCCTCTTGTCTGAGATTATTAAATGAAACTTCTTGAACAGTAATGAAATGTGGAAGCAATTATCGACAAAGACAGATAATGGCTAAGAAATATGATAGTGCCGGTACTGAAAAAGTCACGAAAATGTATTATACGGTATACTCTGTGAAAAAAATTGGTAATTTGGGAATGAAATGAAAATTTTGAGATGATTTCGTTTCATTTATGCTCGGTCAAACAGACGTCCTATGAAAACCTTATCCATTTATGATATTTCCCATTTCATTTTGATTGACATTAAGCTTCAATAGAATTTAAAGCTTCTAGCACTGTTCGGTTAGGTTTTCCTCACTTCATATTCAGATTCCATAAAAATAATGCAGCCGCAAAAATAGGTCAAATTATAGATTGAAAAATTAAAAATGATGAAATTCAGCTTATCATTTATGACGATGCAACTGATTGCAGATACCCACATTTTCAAAATAATCTGTATTGTGAAATTAGGCAATTGATTTAATTTAATCATTTTCATGTTTGATCATTAACTTTTGACGAATACCGCACTTCGTATGGAATTTAGTGACTTCGTCTCAATTTACAGTGGGAAGTTGATAAAGGCTGGGGAATTATTTTTGAGTTCCCTTTGAATTACATTAACGACGACATTTGGAATTATTTGCAAATGCATGCATAGGATTATATGCACTGCGTCTGCACTGCACTGCACGCACGCCCGCTCCAGAATTAATTCTAACAGATATACAGAAATAAATCCTACCACAATTATCAGATCGCCGCAGGATTATATCTTCTCATGCATGCATGCACGCAGACGGAATACTTAAAATTTAGATATCGACCTTTGCTTATGAATAACGAAAAGCCCCATCTTTCAGGAAGATAAAGCGAGACATTTAAAAAAATCTATTTGCTCGTAATTCGATTCACCACAATCACAGTGGGTGATACAATCGTCACTTTGGTCACCCATACAGCAGCATAAGGGTTCAGAGCTGAAATGTGCGTTGGATAAAGTACAATGTGTGATGAGTGATGACTCATTGTGGGATGAGATTAACTGTCTCATTCATACCTCAAACAATTATCGCAGCTGATTGCAGTAGGCAATCGGTGACTTAGAGACTGGAATCGGCAGTCATTGTGGTCTTGGCGACTATAAGATGGTAATTTTTCTCAAATAATGTAAAAAGTTCAATAATGTAAAGATATTATTGCAGTTATTATATTTGAATACATTAAACTTGTGAAATCAACTGATGTCATAAAATAAAAGGACAAAATGTTTGAATAGCGGCAGCGCTTGCATAAAAACTGTAGTTTTTTGCAATTTCCGACTTAGATATTTTGATTCTTTATGACATCAGTTGATTTCACGCGCTCAAGGTATACGAGCAGTGACTACAATAACATCCATACCTACAAAAGGCTAATTTTTGCATTATTTGGCGAAAATCTTAATGAAGGGTGTGGTGTGGCCAATCAATTGAACGGCGTTTCAGAGGGCGGGCGATTATTAGTTGGATACAAGCAAATATGTGCGGTTATTAGAAGAAATTTGATATCCTCGTTAGAAAGATGTTTGAAGACTGATTGTTGAAAATTGCTTTTATGAGTGACTGTAAAGCACTTTGAAAAATAAATAGTGCATTACAGCACATACTATATAGGCAAGCGATTTGAATTTGTTATGCATTAAATCTTATTTTAAATGCACTATTCAGAATAATAGGAAAAAGCTGCGGAATTTTCTCAATACAGAAGGAAATTTGGCTGTTAATGAGGACGTAAGCTATGTGATAAGTTAGGAAGCAACGAGTGGAGACCTATTCTACATGGCTGATTCCTAAATTGACAGTGTCTGTTAAACGTCTGTCTACTAGTGATTCGCGATACTTTCAGAGAACATGCATGTAATGTTTTGAAGTGTAAAAGCGCTGTCTACATCTTTCTGAAATCTGATGACACGAAGCGCCATACAGTTTGCGTTGTGGATGTTGACGACGTTTTAGGAATGTCACGGTCGTCTTCTTTGAACAAATACATGAAAATGAAGCAAATTTGACTGATTTAGATTATTAAACAATTCTAGATAATTCCATGACGCCTAAAAGTTTCCAGTTACGCGACATTGTGTTCAAGATCTGAATGATCGGTTTTCATCACAGTTTACTTGCATTCATAGAGAATGGTGGGATCAGGCTATTGTAAATGACTAGCCTACTTGTATATAGGCTAGCGATAGTAGCGATACTTAATTGGATAACTTATACTTAACTATGCTTAGTAGGCTTTGAGATAGGCAGCAGCGGTTGACTTGCCACAGTAACTGTATCTGCAATAAACACCGAAAAAAAATCAGTGTCGACACGTGTCTACTTCAGGTTTCTGTGTCAACAAGTGTGATTTAAATGAATTTTATGTTGAAGACACGTCTAATGCGTGTCGAAGTATATTTGGCGTGTTATACTTTTCATCTTTAAAATTTCACGTGTCTCCATTTCGTTTATGTGTCGAGATGAGAGAATTTGCGTGTAAAAAATATTTGAACTCGTCGTGATAAATTCAACACGAACACCATAGAGTAAGTATATGCAATGAGGTAGTCAAGTAACGACTCCAATGAATGAATAAAAAATTTATATCCGGAAATTCATTGCAACACGAGGTAATTCAACATGAGCAACATGGCAACATGAATATTTCCTGGATAACTTAGCTCTCTATTCTTTCATTCAATACAGTAAAGCGCACGACGTTTAAAAAGCAAGCTTGGTTTTAATTGGCTAATGTACTTTATGAAAGGCTCGATAAATATTTAATTCGGTAGTTATGCACTTAAACCGTTCGAGCTAATTTCTCTGTTTAATACATAAATATTGCGATACTTGATGTCAATAATAGACAGAAAATGGAAACAAAATTTTTGAAGGAATTACTATTTACTACACCTGTTTCTCGTTACTAGACCCTTCGTGTAGACCACTGATATATACCGTAAATCTCTGACAGCTGAGTCAGACACAGTTTTTTTACTACTGGTTGTGTGTGATGATAAGAAGACAACAATCAATGCTACTTTTTTGTAATCTTTCATAATTGCAAATTGCCTCTGTGATTATCTGTGTCTCTAGACTATTCAAGCACAACCTTTTTTCTCATGTCAGCTCAGGGACAACAAATAAATTTTGTCTAGTGTCCGCAGTTTGTTCTTGAAGTTAGACCATTATTGGGTCAATCTGTCATAATTCAAAGATAAACAGCTAAAATATTGATGAAGACTTTTTATCGTAACATTTTGCAACCTTTCATTTTTTTATTGTAGCCTTCAAAGATTTTTAGCTCGACTTTAATAACCTCATCATCAATTAATATGAAAAATATTCATCTTTGAAGATTTGTGGTTCTCAACATTTTTCAAAGAATAATTATAGAACTATTTATCCAAGAAATTAGGTTTTGTGATCATAAATGACAAAGTTGTGCAGCCATGACTAACTTTGATTGATTATCTTTTGTACACTAGCTTTTACGAAATATCAGTAGTGTTACAAAAAGTAGCACTGTATTTCATGAATGCTAGAGGAAATAAATATCTTGAAATGTGCTAGTCTATGCTTCTCAAATTTGCTCCGGGAACGATTGGGCAGATCCATTTTATATAACAACATTTTGGGTAATTTTTGTCCTTTCAACTTTGCAAATTCGTTTACTTTGAAAATTTGCTTATTTTGTCAATTTTTGCACATTCTTGGGGTAACTTTTACTAGCAGCGTGAAATTGGATCATAACATTGATGTAATATTGAAAAAATACAACAGTGGACTATGCGGCAGCGGCATAGAGTGCAGCACAGTGCTGTGCCCAGAGACGTTTTGATTAAGCGGCCATCATTGCCGTTTAATGATAAAAGTAAGACACCCAGGCTATTGCTACCACAAAAAGTCGAAGTACATGTATGCATTGGCACAGCGACTCTGACTCTGAAGTTCTTCTTACAAGACATGCCCAAATAACTAACTGCATGAAATCCACCATTTGTAGAAATTTCTTCTCAGACATTGTTAAATGTATGGATAATCTCATAACTACTTTTTTGCATATTAAGATATTAGTAGGTACATAAGATATTAGTACTCGGCAAGTAAGAACTGGGCACGGTTCCTCAGAACCAATTTTTATCAGCGTCGCTTGTTAACACATCAACCAGCACGATTCAATCGAATGAGATTATCCAAAATTCATTGAATTCAATTATTTCAGAAACAATCCGCCAAGAAGGTGTCTTTCATGTTTGGACATGCATTGCATATAGGTTGGTATCATAAAACGACGAATTACATAAAATGGAAGAGGATGCACTTCTTTGTACTGTGTTACACAGAACATAACATGGGGACAGGTCTGGTGAAAAATAAACTAAGTTGATAGTTTCCTTATACTTGCTTAATCTTATCCGACCTGGGAGCGAGTTCTGCCCACGCATCTTCATTGCTTTCTGACACAGTCAGATAAAATATCTTCAAAAAAAGTTTCCTTTATTGACTTCTCCTAGTTAATATCTTGTACTTTATAATGTAGCATTAAACGCATAATCTCGCTAGCCACTGGTAACCTATAAGTGGCCGTTGAAACGTGTACTCGTACAAGACAATGAAGAAGCGTTCTATTTCTCCTTTTTTCTCTTTTTTACATATATTCATTTGAATTTCACATAATAAGGTAGAAGATGCAAAGTTTGCTCAGATGACATACACATGTATTAACACACAACCACGACCTCCAGGCCTACATCGTGTGAATTTGATTGAAATAGCTATTTTCTAGAATGAATTTGATTCTGAAACTTCGGTATTTGATTTCGACAGTCGTCTTCAGTATTGTGGTGGCGGTGATGAACTTATCACAAATTTCAAATAATGCCTTGAATCGAAGATTGGAAATGAACAAAAGAAAGTGAAGGACTCGCTGAGCAAAACTGAAAGTCGCTGCCAGTTTTGTCGAATTCATTGTATGCAGTAGTACATTTATGTTCCTAGCTTGAACTGTAATATGCATGTAAGCTGTTCGTCTTCTCTAATTCACATTCGTTATATTAATTCTTCTGTTCATCAAAATCCGACAACCATGTGTAACCGTATATCAGTCCAAGGAAATAAAGTGTTTAGAGTTTTGAATAACATAAAATGGAATTAAAGTAGTGAAAACTGTGCCCTACTTGCGACGGATAGGTACATGGATAGGTACATGTATAATTTAGTTATCGATAGGTACATGGATAGGTACATGTATAATTCAGTGTTATGAATAGGAACTTGTATGAGATCTGTTTTACTGGATAGGTACATGTGTTTGGTACACTCAGTTGAGTACACTGTGTTTCGGAACGTCTATGATCGAACTTGTGTGGTTTGGTTCTGAGCACTTGGGTACGTACCGATAGACGTCCGTTGTTTGATTTTGAATGGGTTTGCTCAATTGCGACTATTGTGACTATTGCAACCATTGTAATCAAGATGACACATTGATTTTCCTTTTACGTAGACAAACTATGCTATAAATATGAGTTAGTTTTTTGATGACATACATAATGATGACTAGTATCCCAACGTCGTGGGTTGTCGCAAGAGACCTTGGATATTCGTTCAAAGCCATAGAAACTGTAACAAATCTCAGTGAAAATATCAACGCTGGTGATTTAGTTGATCGACTAATGGATCTAGATGAGCATGCATGAATCACAATTTGGATCGTAGGTGGATAGAGGATTTCTCCATGCTACATTGCAATGATAGTGAAATTAGGAGGATCAAATTGGAACGATATGGAAAGAAGGAGACATCTGACAGTGTTTTAATAAAAAGTTCTCCCAATAAAAGTGACTTCAGAAGGAAATTAGAACAAGAGACATTTAAATTATTATGTGAACGGAACTGCGTTAAATGTTTTAAACAGGAACGATCCCTTCTCTTTTTACCATGTTCTCATAGCGTTATGTGTTCTACATGTTATGTACCCTTTGAAACTTCATCTTTTCCCCTTTGCGATGAAGAAATATCTTCAACAGTCACTGTATATCGTGCATGATGAGTCATCATGCAGGTCTGTGATTGGTCACTATTGTGTCTTTGTTTGACTTTTCTATATAAGGAGGACATTGTACCGTTCTATTTCAAGCATAATTTGAGGCTAATACAATGTCAATCAGCATGTCGTTCACTACCAACATTCCCATTTCAATAATTTACCGAAGTCAACTCTTCACGGGCAGTATATTTTATTCTGCCGTGAATATAACTGGCTATAAAGCGGATTTGGTGGATCTGATGGAGGAAATAGTGAAGTATTTCCGCTGCGGAGAGGACGTTGTGGTGCAGAGAATGTTGATGAGAGTCGTGAACAATGCTCTTACACGAGTTGCAAGATTTTGGCTCAATGAAGTATTTCGCCCACTAGCTCAAACGGAGATTGTACCGGAATACTCTCGCTGTTGGTGCAGCAGTATCCAACGGAAACTCAACACATGTCTCCATGACATTATCACCTCCAGCTACTATGACAAGAAGGGTGACAAATGCAAACTGGACTTGTTCAGTGGACCGCCATCAGTAAGCATCAATGTGGCTGCTCAAGGACATTCTGAGGTAATCAGTTTGCGGGCATACTATGCCAACATTTTAAAGACTTTCCATTCAAAGCCCTGCTGTATGTGCTGTCCAATTTCAAAACATCTAATGAAAGACATTGAGCAGCTCATAACTGCTACAAATCAGACTCTAGCCGATGTGAGTGTATATCAGTTTCCCTCTACAACTTGTTAAGTGTTTTATGTAATTTTATAAGTACCAGCAACAAACTCTGTGTGAATGCTTGTAAACTTTTGTATATAATGTTGTAAGTACTAAGCAAAAATTGTAATTGTATTATCTATTTCCATATTAGAATAAAAATGTCTGCAAAACGGAAGGCATCTTCTCGTCAATCGAAACGGTCCTTCAAACCTTCAAGTCAGTTTAAAAAGGCGTTGCGAAAGTTAAACAGGATACATGATAATAAGAAGAAGTGTAAATTGATTCAAAATTCAAGTGATGATTTCATTCGTGATTTAGCTTTTGCAATACACAAGTGTCTACCTATTTACAAGCCTCTGTTGAATGCTGGCTCTTTGAATAGCATAAAAAAGTTTTCAAATCCAAGGAGTAGTGATAAGAAAAGGCGAAACTTAATTCAGCGCGGTGGTGGTGGGTTTCTAAGTATGTTAAATGATATTTTGAAACAGTATTAATGGTGTAATCAATAGTCCGCTTGGAAGGATTGCAGCAACTGCTGCAATGTTAATATAAGGTTAGCGAATCATAAAGTGACACGTCATCACTTTGATTGATGAGTCATATATAGGTGTATATAAGGAAGACGCTTTAATGATATTTTACCACTTTCAAGTGACAATTCATTTGCGCTGGTTGAAAGCTCCGAATTAGTACTTGTTGAAACATGACTCAGAAAATGTATACAATCAGAGAGGAAGGTGACGCTTTTGAGCAAGATCTCTTGAAGCTTCGTCCGACACGAAAGGTGCAAGGGATTGGAAATACGTTCTACTTTCAAACCTTGAATTATGGTGATGATGGCTTTTATCTTCAAGTTCCATTCTTCCACAGTAATGGTATGTCTACATCAGGGTATAGCAATATGAGACAAATGCGAGTGACTTTTCCAAAATGGCAACAGGTGATTCTTAAAACTATTGACTCTTTCGCGAAAGAATGTGTTGAGCTGCCTGAAAGTGCTCCCACTCATTGGAGAAAGGCATTAGAGGAAGGAGTTGGTTATAAGGAATTGCCGGAATTCGATACACTGTTTTTAAAACTATCGGATCATTTTCAAGCATTCGATCTCTTTACAAACGCGATGGAATGTGAGGATCTCAAACGGGGCCGCTATATGGGCTTAGTGCACGTTACCGGACTTTATATTGGTTCACATGGTTCGACTGGTAAAGTCGCATCTTTACAAATGAAGGTTCTTTAACTAGTCTATGAACCACTACCAATTGATAAATGTTTAATTAACATTGATAAGACTGCTTCAAGTGATGGGAAGGAAGAGAGTAAAAAGCGAGGGCGGAAATCTAAAGATGGGAATTCTAAATTGAAGTTGAAGCGCCAAGATGCTGACTTGAAAACTTTCTATAATCCTAATTGTGATGAGGAAACACAAATGTTTTAATTTGTAAATGTAACTTGAAAGTTTCTATTCTGAATGTAAATAAACTTGATCTGGAACATGTGTCTGTTTTGTTGTTCTAAGCAAAATTAACGGAATGACGAGTTTAATGTTAATGGAATTATAAGATGACAGATTTTCTTCTATTCACTGATCGCACAATGTGTGTCGCTGGACCAAGTCAGTCCGGTAAAACTACATTTGTAACTGAATTGGTACAATATAGAAATGAAATGTTTAACAAGGAAATTAAGAGAGTCAAATGGTATTATGGAATATTTCAACCACAACTACATTCTGCACTTCGCCAGAAAGGTTATGACGTGAAGCAAGGGTTGCCATCAACTGAGGATATCAAAGCAGGTCACTTACTAGTATTAGATGATCTATTACGAGAAAGCAAATCTTCAAAGGATGTAACTGAAATGTTCATTCAAACTGCACATCATAGGGAAGCTTTTATTATCTACATCACCCAAAACATCTTCGATGGAGGGAAAGAGCAAAGAACTAGAAGTTTGAATACACATTATTTGGCAATATTTAAAAATCCAAGAGATAGCAGTCAGATACATCATCTCAGTAGACAGATATTACCTCAACAACCTAAAGTACTTTCAAAAATATATGAAGATGTAACAAAGAAACCACATGGTTATCTATTTATTGATCTAACCCAGGAATGTCCGGAACGACTTCGATTTCGAACAAATATCATACCTAATTCCGCTGAACCAATGACAGTTTTCTCGGTTCACAGTTAGTTTTAAGCAATGTACTTTGTTGCCTTATTATATTCAAACATGTCGTATTCAAAGATGGTAGTCATTCCTCAAGAGGAGTAAGTGCAATTGACTACATTACAAAGTGCACAGGAAGTCAAAAATATAGATCAACCTATTACGAATCAACTTAAGGAACTAACACAAAAGGATATGGAAATTCAGAAGATTAAGGATCCCTATCGACGAATGCAGTTAGCAGCTGAAAACATTGACGAGAGGCGACAGATTCGTGACAAGTTGCGACGATTTATAACCTTGTCAACACCTCGACCATATCGTGTGCGCGCTGAGCGATTATTTGACTTCATTGATCCACATGTGAAGTTCAATGAGAGAGGGGAGATAATAGATGAAGCAACTGGTGATGTTATTAGAAATAGTCACATAGATGACCTTCTACAATATGCTGTCAGAGATGTAAGGCGAAAACTAGGTGCACCACAAGGGTGGTCATATTTTCAGAAAATTTTATCTGATCAAAATGTACCTCACAATATTATTGGAGGACCGACTGTGAATGAATTGGATAAGGGTCACTTACAAGATGGATCAAAGAGTAAAACACCCACGATGGCGGTCAAGCGAGAGCTTGCAGATCCTGATGATCTGCAGCCAAAAAGAGCTACTAGGCGCTCAATGCGTGTTGCGAAGGAGTATAGTAAATATTAAGCAAATATGAATTAAGCCTTGCCTCTCTCATATCATGTCGTTACAAAAATTTTGCTGTTGTTTGAAATCTGCGCTCGAAGGCAAAGGAGAAGAGGGCATAGAGGTTGATATCAATTGTGTTAGCAGTTGCTGTGCGAGTAATACGCGTGCAAATCAGAACAAAGACGATGAGTACAGCAGTGAAACTCAGAAAGATTTATTACGACTTAAATCATCCCGCAAGTTTCAGTCGTCCGGAGGTTCTAGCTCGTGCAGCAGGTGTGGGAATAGAGAAAGTCAGAAGTGGTTGAGGAGTCAACCGACTTACACTCTTCACAAAAATGCGAGAAAGCGGTTTCCAACAAGAAAATATGTTGTTAACAATATAGATAGTCAATGGCAAGCGGACTTGGCTGACATGCAACAGATATCACAGTACAATGATGGCTATAAATACATCTTAACCGTAATAGATATTTTATCTCGCTATGCTTGGGCACGTGCGCTGAAATCTAGACGAGGACCAGAAGTTGAAGCGGCTTTTCAGAGCATTTTCGATGAGGGGCGTGTTCCGCAAAGAATACAGACCGATCAAGGGAAGGAATTCGAAAACTCTCATGTTCGAAGTCTCTTTAAAAGTCATAATGTGGAATTGTTTAGTGTCAAAAGTGCTTATAAAGCTGCCATGGTTGAGAGGTTCAATCGCACACTGAAGACAAAAATATGGCGCTATTTCACTGCAAAAAATACACATGTTTGGGTAGGTGAGCTGCAGAAATTTGTTAAGAATTACAATAAAAGCTACCATCGAATCATTAAGATGAAACCAGTTGATGTTACCCCAGATAATGCGATGGATGTATGGCTTCGATTGTATGATAAGAAAGCGAAAAACATTTCCAATGAAAAGAAAATTAATGTTGGTGATAGAGTTCGGATTTCAAAGGTTAAGTCTACATTTGAGAAGGGGTATCTACCTAATTGGACTGAAGAAGAGTTTTTTGTGGATGAAGTAAATACAAAATTTAGACCCACCATGTATAAATTAATAGATTACCATGGCAATCCAATTGAAGGAAAATTTTACTCTTATGAATTGCAAGTAGTAGACAGAAGTGAAGAGGTGTATATGATTGATAAAATAATTAGGAGGAAAGGTCATGGCAATCAAAGGAAATATCTAGTTAAATGGAAAGGATATCCTGATTCATTCAATAGCTGGATAACGCACCAGGATCTACAAAATGTGGAGATGGGAGACACTCGTAACTTTTAAGCTAATATAGCATGTGACGTCTTCCATATATGAGTTTAACTTGTCTACTAACTTCAATATCATTCTTCCAAGCAATAGCAACCCCAAGATATTCCCAAGTAACAAACCATCTCTCTACTCTGTTGAATTCGCTAATCCAATTACTCTGCATGGACCCCATGAAGTTGCTCTAACTGAAATTACTTATTACAACGATATCAGTTTGCTAAAGAACAACTATTTTGAATTACATAAAGAAGTGCGAGAGAAGGATGATTGCTTTCGCATATTTCAAAATAGTCTACATGGTACATGGGCTTTTCATCATCTAACTTTACATCGTTTTTCAACATCTTTACCATCTGTCCAAAACATGATTAAAATTCAAAAGGCATTTGCAACGTCAACTTTTGATTCTAAGGTTCCCACAATGAGCTTGCAAGATACAGAAAAGGAAATCGGTAGAATGTTTGAACGAATAAATGATCTCTTCAAGCTGACTTTGAATAAATTCTACAAACCAGTCATAAAGGGGTCAACAAAATTGATGAAGGAAGGGAAGCATGTTCTTCTTGTATTAGGTAAGGATTTGAGTCATACTTTTGGGTATTCCAGAACAACTTTCTCATCAAGGTATTGGTATAATGGACGTGGGTG
>CAJQUW010000142.1:0-88193 GCA_907163375.1 Prostheceraeus crozeri | reverse complement strand
AATCACTTGATCTGATGCTCTTAAAACACAGGGAATGTTTATGAATGCGCGCGGAAGAGCGTTTATCGTTTGCGCGTCGTCTACAGTTGTAGGCGTTGCCGCTTGAACCACGGATGAACCCCTACGGATGTTCTGTCTTCCCTGAGCATGAAATTGAGGTCCTATCACATTGTTTGGCCTCTGATACATACAGACACATGAGACGCAAAATCTACATTACAGGACTGCCCATAGATGTTGCAACAATGTCACGCATAGCCACGGATGTTTAGGGTCATGTGTAATTACGGTAGTTTACGCGTAAATGAGTGTGGCATGTCACCTAGTGACAGTTTTAAAGATTTTTTCATTTCATGGATCGTTCGTTTCATTTAAATACGCTCGATCATGGATCATACATTAGCTAAGCTAAAAGATCGTTTCTCCAATATTCATTCCAAAAAACTAACCAGCTTAGTTAATCAACAAAATCCGGTGAAGGTCCGGACGCAAAAACAAAATACTTTCATCAATTTGTTCTCTTATAGCTTTTCTGAAACTGAGAAAGAAATTCTCGCTCTTGGTATGTCAATGTCCATACCGCATCGCAAATTGAACATAAGCATTCAAATAGCCGAAGCAGAATCATTTCACAGACTCCGATCCTTTGGATTAATAGATGATGACATCATCTGCGGTTTCCGCAATATTTTCAAAAGCTATTTTTCCAAGCAGAAATTCAACAGTAAATGGTCTCGCCATTTTAAAACTATGCACAATTTAGCGAAAAACAAAGACATCGTGATATCACGATTTGATAAAGACAATGGCATCGTAATTTTAGATCGGAAAAATTATGATGAGAAATTGAATGATCTGATAAATAACAGTAAGAAATTCAAACCTTATACTTTTGATAAGAGGTCCAAAAAAGATCCCTCTATTTTGGAAGAGGAGCGATTCAACTGCAAATTACAATCTTTGAAATCAAAGAAAATTATCAATGATGCAATATTGAATCAAATCAAACCCAGTGGCTCAGCCGGCCCGTTTATACGGCCCGCCAAAAGTGCACAAAAGTCAGACTGACCCTCCTGTTCGACCCATTCTGCATGCGCAACTCGTACTTGTCTATTATCTGGGGCGGATAAATCGAAGGGTTGTTAGTGAGACTCCGTTAGATAGCTAAAAGTGACTTAACGGAGTCTCACTAGGGAATCCAATCTCGATATCTCGAGATCTCGACTGTTTTTGTCTAATTCGAGATCTCGAGATTAGGGCGTCGAGATCTCGACACTTCGAAATTTACTAATAGTTTGTGCATGTTCTGACATTGCTCTATTTATTACCGTTGCGTGAGATATGCTATCTATATGCACGTGTTTCATTGCTGTAGCCACATCAAAGTCTGTTGTCTAACTGATTTCGTTGCGGTAGGGTTGGCTGGCTGTCAACCTTGGATCGTCCTATTATACCCTTTATTTACATGGCAATGTCGACATCACTGGTTTGGGACTATTTTACAAAGCAGGCGGGAGAGAAGGCGGCGTGTAACCGTTGTAGGGCATCAATAAGGATACGAGGATCATCTCCAACTGGTCTACATACTCACCTAAGTCTAAACATAATATATCGTTGACAAAAAGAAAGGGAACCGAGATTGATAGGTCTAATCGTGACGAAGACGCAGATGACAATACCCTCGAAAATAAGGCAAAGGTGACATCATTTTTCAAGCCTAAGATTGAGAATTCGCTTGATGCAACATTAGCGCGAACGACAGCAAAGGATGGCCTTCCCTTCTCAATATTCATAACTTCAAGCGATCTGATAAACTGCATGAAGGCGAAGGGCTTTACATTGCCAAGTTCAGCTCAAACAGTGACAAACAAGGTAGTAAATTACGCTGAATCCGTCGAAAATGATATCAGGAAAGATATAACGGAAAGGAAGATTTGCGCTAACTATTGATGAATGGACGAGTACGGCGAACAACAGGTATTTAAATATCAACGTACATTGCTGTAATCAAGACAATGTCAAGCTGCATAATCTTGGTCTATGTCCGATTTCTGGAAGCCTAACGGCTGCTCACTGTGAGGAATTAGTGAGGAAACATATAAGTGCATGAACTCGATTTCACAACTGAAGTTGTTGCAGTAACGACGGACTACTGTAGCATGATGGCTAAATTTGGCCGTCAGATTCCGAATATTCACCAGCCATGTTATGCTCATGGAATTCACCTTGCAGTATGCGACATGCTCTACGGCAAATATGATACCTGTCTCCAAACTGAGCCTTCTGATGGGAACCAGTCATCACAAGACGATGGCGATTGCGAAGAAGACGAAGAAGCGGAAGCAATCGGATTAGAAGTATGCGTTGAAGACGTCAAAATTGAGCTCAAGAAGGAACTGAAGGATGCTATTGACCTAGCTAGTGCTAAAGCCCATTGCTGAATGAAAGGTTACAGATTCACATAATGAACGATTTTGGCAAACGTTTGCAGCTAGTGAGTGACGTTAAAACGCGATGGAACTCTCTTCTTAACATGATCGACAGATTTATCGAAGCACAAAATTGAGTTCTGAAAGCTCTCATTGATTGTGATCATAAATTCGAGATCACCGAAGCACATCTGCGTTTGTTGAAGAATCTGATCGAAGTCTTGAAACCGGTTGAAGTTGTGGGCAATGTACTGTGCAAGAGGAAATCAAATATAATGAGTTCGTCTACATGCCTTGAGATGTTGGAAATAGAATTGACCGGTTTAACCACCAATCCATTGGCTAGCGAGTTTCTTGGCTACCTCCACGAGAGACTGAATGAGCGTCACCAAACGGAGTTGCTGCTGACAATCAAGTTTCTCAACGGAACTTCACTCCAAAACTTCGCTGAAGAAAATATGGTACGTGAAGTATAGCATAATTCATTTATGCACGCGCTTGATGCTGAAAGAAGATTCGAAGGTCGACCAAACAGAACACAGCAATAAAGAAAATCAATCAACTGAATTGGTAAGTTACTCAAAAATCTTCTATGAAACTAATCTAAGTAGATTAATCTATCTTACGATAATTACTATCTCATTACAGTGTAAATGCATTTAATCATGTTGAAATTAGGCCTAATGCTATTTGTATGATATAATGATCAATGTAGACAAAAGTGCATTAATGTTAATACAAAACTAATGTAGACAATAATGTAATACACGCATGCTCTCCTTCTATGGATACCTATTCTAATCTCATACACGCATTCTAATCTCATACACGCATTCTTACAATTGTATGTCTTCTTTTCAGAATTCCACCTTTCTCGATCGATTGAACGATACTTTAGCATGTACTAACGCAACTGCTACGGAAAACTTTTCGAGACGAGAAAGTTCTTGTGAGCAAATGATTATGAAGGAAATTGACTTCTTCAAAGCTACAGGAGAGAAGGGAGAGATTCTGACTAAAGTAGAACAAGCCATGAAGACCATTCCTCCTACCTCGGTCGAATCGGAGCGAGCATTTTCCGCCGCGGGATACTTTGCCAGTAAGGTCAGATCACGCTTGAACAATGAAACTCTTAGCAAACTTTGTTTGCTTCGACATTTTTTTCATGGTGAAAAGAATGTTTGAGTGACCGCCGTGTGAATTTTCACACCTTTTTGTGAATTTATTTACAACATTCGCAGCCCGAAATTCGAGCATTTTGTTTTGATAGTTCAAACTTGTTGAAAAAAATTGATCATGGCCAGCATGACTTGTTTTCATATATTTGTCAGCAGGGGATGACTAATAGCACTCTAAAAAAATCGGTGCTCCCAAAAACTAAATTTGGTTTTTCAGCTTGTCCACAGAGGGGAACCGATTTCGGTTTTCCGGAAAACCAAAAAAATTTGGTTTTCCAGACATCCAAATCAAGTTGGTTGTCCAGAAAACCAAAACATGACTGAAAAACCAAAAATGGTTTCTCAACTCAAAACGGCATACTTCATTGAAGAACCCAATTCGGTTTTTCAGGAAATCTAAATTGGTTGCCCGTATTTCATTACTCTACCTTATTGGGAACCTAGTTTGGTTTTTCAGAAAATCTAGTTTGGTTTCCCATCTTTTCCATTATACGATTGAACCCAATTCGGTTATTCAAAAACCTAGCTACATTGATTTTCTATCCCAGTCTAGTATACCGCGCGTACATTAATAGTATAATTCGTCTATCAAATAATATTGATAACAGTTTTCAATAAACATTCATATAATACATTTGCTGAATTGTATTAGCTTTCTCATGTAATCGTACATCTTTATCCGTTTTAGTTATCCCAATGGCTGATGAAAATTACGCGTACACGTATTTACTGAGACATTACACCATTCAATTTGCTTTTCAGATTTTTAAGAAATATTTAAGCTTATAGCTTTGACCTACACATAAGGTTAGTAGTTACGCATTATGAGTGAATGCAAAAGTCATTGCTAAGCAATATCGACAGCATTATTTTTTTAACAGAATGGTAGAATACAATCATTCTCTTTGATGATAAAAAAAAACATTTAGGCAATTTACAATAGGGTGCAGCTCAAAACAAATTTAGGAAATGGGATAATTTTGCAGTTGCAGGGGACAATTTGGTTGGGCGAATGACGAAATTTTCAAGAAGGCTTAAGAGATTGTTTAGTTTTTTGGGGTAGCAAATGTCAAAAAGAAAGTAAGCGGCCACTATCAACGATACGCCGCTGGATAGGTCTGGCACATTACTGATAACCATGCCATCCACGTACAGCTTTAGCTGCTGAGGCATGGGAGGAGATCCCAGTATCGAAATAGTCGGTGTCGGGTTTGTCGGTATCTGAAAGATGTAAAAATAATGTTACGGTAAGAGTAATCTACCAGTACAGTACATGGTATTGATGTCAAATGCGGAATATTGATTTTGCACATGCACCTACTTGTATAAAAACGAAGATGTTGCTTTCATATACGAGTATATAAAGTCGCTTGATTTTATAATAAAAAACTTCCTGATGTATTGTGTTATGATTGGGAAACGCCTGCTCTATTACTGTTTAGCGATTGTTGTATAGGAATAGTGTTGTATATTGAATTAGTTGTGTCTTTAAATGATATTCTACAAGTTCTCATTGAAAGAGTGTGTGAACATACGATTATCACCCAGTTATCTCCCGAATTAATATCGTTGATATAAGGTCCAAAAACGTATGGTCTGCACATTTATAATCGCATGTGTCAGTTTATCTTACCTTATTAAAAACGAACATGAGATCCACTGACTCATTAAATATGAGTGGAAGCATTACCAATCTCATGTTTCGTTTCATATCTGAAAAAAAATGATTCATTGTTAGTACGAGCTAGTATTCTGATAGAAAGATCTACATACACATGAGTAAACGTCAAATGGAGTCCGTGAATGAAATATCCAAGTGCTGAATTGAATATTATATATTGATCATGAACTTAAGCATATATATGCACAACCATGAACCTCAAAATAATGGTAATGATGATCTGACTTTATAAATAATTATCTCATCAAACATTGTTAGGATATAATGGTTGACATTTGATAATATTTTTGGTTGACATTTGATAATTTTGAAATATTGAAGTTCAAAATTCATCGTGACTTGCGCGACAAAGATTTTTACGGACTCCTCTCCTACTTATCTTTAACGTCACTGTAACCTCAGAAGGCGAAGGACAACGAAGGCCAGTCAAGTTTTTAAGAATTTAATTTCCAGTCCGTAAAATCCTTCATTGAGAGAATCCTAAAAACGACTGAAATTAGTACGAGCACGAGTACGAGGAGGTTCATTTCATGAGCTCACAATTGAATTATTATGAAGTATAATCCTATTTCAATTTTTCCATTATTGATAACATTAAAAAAGTAAAACACTGACCTTCAGTTTGTTCGATATCTGAGGGAATCTTGCTCATATATTCCTCAAACTGACGCTGTAAAGGTCTCTTCAGTTCAATCAATTCCACCACTTTATGCTGCATCTTCTGTAGTATCAATGAAACTTTTGCGTCGATATCTACGCCGGTTATTGACTTAGCAGCAGCGAGAAACTGTAAAAAATAATACGGGAAATATACATCCAACATCATTGAAATGATAGAACAGAGCATAACATAAAACTTAATCTTATTTTAAGATTTCTCATATACAGAATGTTTACATAACATGCACATTCATTTTGATATGTGTACATTTACTTGAGCATGAATTGTTCATTGTCTGATTTAATTCTACACTTAGTCACTATCATTCTAAGAAATTTCCTAAATATACTGTCAAATTAGTCTAATGATAGGCATAGTAACAATTCAACAAGAATGCGATTTAGTGCCACTATCTGCAGTACTATAGAACTTACGACCAATGTTTAGTTTTCAAAATCAGACAGATAGCAGTCACTGCTAAATTCTGAGCGTCATAGCGAGCTGATATGAGCGAAAGGCCGTTGCGTAGCTCTAGCTCAAAAAATACGCGACTCATCTTTCTGTCTTTTCATCCAACGAAAACCATTGAATGACAGTCATAAGTCCGAAAAAGCTAGGTTTAAGTCAGCTAATAATAACAGACTGCAGAACAATATCACGCTTTTTAAAAATTGATCCTGGAGACAAAGACTGAAAAGTTAGTTATACAGAGCTATCAGCTACTGTAGATGTATGTGGTCTAAAACAACTTACAAGTGTATTATACTTAGGCCAAAATATCAATTAATTACAATTTAAATAACTATATCAAACTATAATGTCATTATAACATCGTTGATAAAGCAGGAGAAGAAAATTGGCGTAAGTTTGCCTGCTTTATCTTCATTGTTGCGAATGAAGAATCAAAACGGCAACAATCGTTTAATAAAATTTAAAAAACGAATTGGTTAGTTAATAATTGTAGTCGTTCTACAGCGTCGGCGACGGTTTCCAGTTATATACTCGCTATCATCCAACAAACGAATTTCCGAAATAATCCTGTTAACTCAGAAGTTTGTCCGTTATCAGCGATATACTAGTAAAAACAGAATGTGAACGATCAGTTCTTACTCAGATATCCAGTAGGCAAGGGAGCTTATCAAGAAACAATCATGAACAATTTTCAACAAATTTGAAGTATTTGGCATGAATTTGTCTGAATTCTTGAAAGACTTAACATTTTTTGGGAATAGAATGTGGAATACAGTGATAAAAATTTGAGCAATAGTAACCATCTGGCAACCCAGGGAATAATCATAACTAGATAATATGCATACGGGCTATAAATAAATTTAGCTAAAAATGGCTTCAAGCAAAACTGCACGGATTTGTTTGATAAAATGTTTACCATTATCTCGACCTGTAAAAACCGTCTTAACTGTCTTATCATGCTGCTATACCAATTCAAATATAACTAGAATTAATTTGTTGTACGGCCATAAACCCCACGTTGATTTGGCCGGTTTCAGAGATCAGCTCATTGGTATCAAGCAAAATTGTATGATTTCCATTCTTGTGCATTTACAAACGTATGACCTAGATCTTATATTCAACACGTAATCAACATAAAATTGATTAGAATCGTACGTTAATGAGATGATCTACCTACAAGTTTGTAAGCCACCGGTATAAATAAGGTATCTAAGAATGTAAGCATATACTGTATCTAAGTTATCATGGTCTACTTGATGGAATGCCCAATAATACCTGTAACTTTTAATGATTATCACATTTGACTCGCTAGACAGACCTTAATTACATGTATATCAGTTATTCAAAATATCTATTGCAAAATACTGTATTGTTTTGATCGCATCTATTTTGAAATAAATATGAGAAAGTCCAAAACTTAAGATAACACGCTCCGGAACGATAACGACTGATTTACAATATAAATTCAGAAAATTTCCAAACTTAACTCTTAACTTTCAAAATTTCAAAAATTGCTAACATATAACAACATCTAATTTATTATTCTGATGATAGAATCATTCCGTAAATCTAGGCTTATCTTTGGTAACTCTTCACAAGAATTCAGTGAATCTCAAAATGATGCACCACTGATAACAAGCAATTTGATTAAATTGTTAATTTTGATATGATGAAATTTTCTATGTAAAAGTATTGAAATAATAAAGTATACTCTTCTGTAAAATAATTTTATGTCTGTACGACGCTAAGAAGATAGAAACACTGTAATAATCCGCAAATGTACACGACAACACTTTCAGCGGAGACCAACTGTGAATGAAATAAAAGTGAAAATGAAACTTACCTCTCGTACGGCATGGGGAATACGACGTCATTTCATTGTAGATCCTGGAACAATCTTCACTGATAGAAACTAGTGATTGAGTTGCAACGTATTTAGAACTTTGTAAGTAATTGAAATAGTTTGTACATTTTTTGATGTAAAAACTAATTTCAATTGTTGTTTTCTTCAAATTCAAAACGGATGACGTCATTCCTCCCCAACTGAACTGGGAAATATTTCCCTCAAAGTTCAAGGGTCAGTGAAGAAGAAGTTCAGCAGGCCACATGTGTTTCTCAATGCGAGCGGCGAGTGATGTTATTTCCCAGTCTGAATATATGCCATGATGTTTCCACACAGCATGTTGTCCACATGATTCATTCATGATTCTTATCCAAGGATGTGTGGAGTTCAATCAGTGCTTATAATCGCTGTTACTCTCGCCGAACTTAGTATTTCACCTGTGCGGTGCCATTAGATGATGTAATGTTCTCTTCTTTCCTCGAGTTCTTATCTCATTCTCATCCGTTTCTTACTCCTGTGGGTTTCCAACTTGTTTAATTTATAGAATGAAATAATATTAAGTAGCAAGTACTAACACTAGACAGTGTCCAATAGCTTCTGATGCTGTCTGTTATTATTATTGTCTATTATTGCCGTATTTTCCACACAGAAGCCCACGGACTTTTACTTGGCACTACCTAAATCACTATTTAAGTTATTAATTTAATACAAGTTTATTTCATCAATTAATGTATGCAATTGAAATACAATTTGCCCAATTAGGCTAACCCCAATTATCTACATAGTATACAAACTTGTGTATCGTTGGTTAAAATTCTATTTGAGGAAAATTAAGCTAATATCCTACAACAAAACGTGAACCAGTCATGAAATCTATTGAAATTTAATGTAAAATCTTAATTATAGAACAATAAATGAACAAGTCATTCGATACACTAGATCATTGAGATGTTTCAGAACATGATAATCAACACATAATTTAGTGACAACAATATAATAAGACACTGATCATTTTTCAGATCAGTGCGGTTTGAAATTAGTAAAATCACTCTTGCTGCATTCTAGCTTTTATGGGAAGAATTGTCAGTTTTGGACGTTTAGAAAACCAAATCAGTTTTCCAGAAAACCAATTGGCTTCCTTAAAAACTAATTTGGTTTTCCTGAAAACCAATTGACTTCCTTAAAAACCAATTTGGTTTTGTAGAAAACCAATTGACTTTCCCAAAAACCAATTTGGTTTTCCAGAAAACCTTTTGGTTTTCCAGAAATCCACCTGGTTTTCTGGAAAACCAATTGAAAACCAATTTTTTTTAGAGTGATACGATGGTTATGTCTACCGAATAATAAAGTTAATGATTACTGAGATAATTAATTAGGGTGATTGGCCTAATTTCAACATCGAGATTGAGAGAATTTAATTTCGTAATCTCGAGATTGATGATTGATGTCGAGATTGGATTCCCTATGGCCTAAGTCTCACTAACAACCATCAGCATTTACCGTAAATCAAAAGCTCTTTTAGTGTGGCTGTTGAAATCCGACTGTTTGCTAACATTTTCTGTGCTAAATCGAAGGACGGTTTCCCAACGTTAGGTTTGCAACTACTCTTCGGCGCAACTAGGTCAGGGTTGTTTCGGATATGACGCTATTGACGTCACGTTCTGACGCGCGCCAATCGCAATCGACATTTGGTTAGCACTATACCACTACATTTCATTGTGAACGACGAAGGACAAGTGAGAGACTACAAGATGGAGAACACCAAGAGAAAGAGAAGTAGAAGTGCGGATTTCTCGGAGGAGGAGATCAAGGTGATAGTTGAGCAGTTCATTGCTAATCATGAGCTGCTCAGCTTAAAGTTCAGCACCACTTTAACCAACGCGAAAAAAAGAAGGTCTACGTAGAGATAGCCACCAAAGTTAATGCCGTTGGAGGGAATTGCCGTACGATCGAGGCAATTAAAGACAAGTGGCATCAACTGAAGGGGAAGGTGAAGGCCAAATTTGCGAAGATCGACTCTCAAAAGCTGAGAAGTGCCAGGACAACTGGAGGAGGAGCCCCCGACGAGCAGACAAGTTCCGCGGGAACGTCAAGGGCAACTCCGGATGAAGACACTCCTTCAGAGTTGGAGATGATGGTGCTCAGCATCATACCACCGGAGCAACTTGATGGTAAGTCGCAAAAGCTTTCTCTGATGATTGACATACGAAACTAAAGGAATTGCACGAGTTGCACAGTTTTAGGATGTAATGCTCAATGTGTGCTACAATGTGGCTAATATTTCTATATTTCAGGAATTCCTGGCGGTTTTTCCTCCAGTCAAGCTGGTGGAGAAAGTGAAGCAGCGGAAGAGGTTCGAGTCCCAGAGCAACGTCGGACGGAGAAGAAGGAAAGGAAAGAGGAGATGAGGAAGAAGGTGACATCGTCCGAGTACTACCGGCAAATGCTAGCTATTGAAGAAAGAAAAGTGAAAATATATGAAAAGATGATGACTGTCAAAACAAAATATTATGAAATGAAAATGAGAAAAATGAGTGATGAATGTACACTAAACGAAATGACTTACTCAATCTTACTAAGGAAATCTTACAAGTTCTGACCAGAAAGTACCAGTCGTGCTGAGTCTTATTAGCAAATCTGATCAGATCTGATAGAGTCTTACTTGTGATTATTAGAAACCTTTGAGTAGAAAAAAGTCTTATATTTTGCGTTTTGTCTACATACAGTGTTGTGCAGATTAATTGAGACACTGTGCATTTTTGTAAAGCACATTCTTAATTCCAAATTACGTAATTACTTTATTAGTTTTTTCATGTCTAAGGCATATGAAAATCTACGCATGATTAATGAACAAGTTCAAAACACCTAAGAAATCATCACAACCGTTTCAGTAATGGATAGGTCCACCATTTGCGTCAATGCAAGCTTGAACACGTCGAGGCATTGAATGAACCAAGGCAGTGCAAATGTCATTGAGTTCGTCACTTCGATTCCAAATCTGAATGACAGCTCGAATGATATCCTGTCGCGTGCGGACATCACGTTTGGAGACCTTTGCCTTTAGGATTGGCCAAATGTTCTCTATCGGGTTTAAATCTGGCGAATTGCCAGGCCATTGGAGAACTTGAACACCATGGTCTGTGAACCACTTTTTCACACTTTTTGAAGTGTGACATGGCGCTAAATCCTGCTGGAAGATGAACTCACTAGATGGAAACCAGTCTCTAGATTGTGGTAGGAGGCACGACTGCAGTATTTTGATATACTGGTCACTTTTCATACAACCCTCGACTACCTGAAACCTTGTGGTACCATAAATCGATATGCACCCCCAAATCATCACTTTGATGGGAAATTTGAATTTCGGTGCAAAATGTTCTGGTTTTAGAGTCTCGTCCTTGGATTTTCGCACAAACTGTGAACACTCCGGTTGAACTTCAATCTGGACAGTAGTAAGTAAAACTCCACTTCTGGATAGCGCAAGATGGCCGCCATCGCTGACGTCCCCCCCCTCTGGCACGGCAGAGTGTCGTGGTCGGCCGCCGTGGTGCTTCGGGTCTGAGTCCCCCCCCTCTGGAACGACAGAGGTTGTGGTCTGTCGTGGTGTGCCGGCCAGGTGGGTTCACGTTCACAACATGTTCGCTGACTCCCCCCCCTCTGCAACGACAGAGTGTGAGACTCGGGTGAGTTGGTCCGACCGCCTGGTTGACGTGGGCGACCGCCAGGATTAGTCTTGAGGCTATAGTGTGTGATGTTTTTCGTGCAATCTGCTGAATGTTGGGTTGTAAAATGGGCTGTTTCGAGTGGAAGGAGTGGTCGGATGAGAAAACGGAGGTCGGATTCGTATTCAGCGTGAAATTCTGCATCGGTAGGGTGAGTTTCAAGTCAATCGGTGAGAAAAAATTTTCAACATTTTTCGAAAAACGACAGAGTTAGAATTTGGGACGTTTTGGTGTGTAGCGTCAAAACGAAGCATCGGATGAGAAAACGGAGGTCAGATTCGGATTCAGCGTGAAATTCTGCATCGGTAGGGTGAGTTTCAAGTCAATCGGAGAGAAAAAATTTTCGGCTGCCGTCCCCCCCCCCTGGACAGCTTGCTTCGATTTTGGCTTCCAGTGGACGGATTTTGTCGTGCGATAGCTCGTTTGAAAGCTAAGAGTGAGACAAATTCAGTGAAAGAATCGGCTTGTTCCTATCTGTCTTCGTTCAAAAGTTAGAGCGGTTACAAGATTTTAGGTCGGAGCTCGCTCACCTGAAAAAATCCTAAGTGTCAGAGTGGCTTTGTATGGGTAAAATTTTGAAAATTTTCCAAAGTGTGGAATTTCGACCTGGGACCACCACCAAAACATTTTTCATCAAATTTCACTGACCCCCCCCCCCGACAGCAATCTTCTAACTTTGGTTCTAGTGGACGGATTTTGTCTTACAGCTACTCGTTTGAAAGAGGAGAAAAAACTGCTCGACAAGATTTTTTGTTGCGAGTCAATCGGACCAGCCGTTCAAAAGTTAGAGCGGTTACAAGATTTTAGGTCGGAGCTCGCTCACCTGAAAAAATCCTAAGTGTCAGAGTGACTTTGTATGGGTAAAATTTTGAAAATTTTCCAAAGTGTGGAATTTCGACCTGGGACCGTCACCAAAACATTTTTCATCAAATTTCAATGACCTCCCCCCCCGACAGCAAGCTTCTAACTTTGGTTCCAGTGGACGGATTTTGTCGTGCCATAGCTCGTTTGAAAGCTAAGAGTGAGACAAATTCAGTGAAAGAATCGGCTTGTTCCTATCTGTCTTCGTTCAAAAGTTAGAGTGGTTACAAGATTTTAGGTCGGAGCTCGCTCACCTGAAAAAATCCTAAGTGTCAGAGTGACTTTGTATGGGTAAAATTTTGAAAATTTTCCAAAGTGTGGAATTTCGACCTGGGACCGTCACCAAAACATTTTTCATCAAATTTCTCTGAATGAGGGGGGGAGGGGGGGGGTCAGTGAAATTTGATGAAAAATGTTTTGGTAAAGGTCCCAGGTCGAAATTCGGAAGTTTTAAATTTTTCAAAATTTTCACCACACTGGAGCTCTCACACTTAGGAATTTTTTCACTTGTGGCATGTTACATGCACATGTGCTGACGGACCAACTTCCCGTGGTCATATGAGAATGGTTCAGGTGTCATATTGTAAAGAATGATGAGACGAATCGTTTGCAAGAAACTGCATGTCGCTACAATGAATACTTTCGGAGATAGAGCCATTTTAAGTTTTCTTCCGAGCATATATAAACCCCCGACAACGTAAGTCTGATCACTTCATCGAAAGACGAGGTAAGCGACGGTCGTCGCTCTGAGCTCCCGATATCGGGTGTTTCAAAGGACTCTATCTTTTGAAGTAGGCAAGCTATCTTCTTACTTCAAAGTTTGTATGATAGAGTTTGATAGTGTCTTTACTACTGATAAAATTTTTTAAAAGTAGTATGAGTAGTAAAATGCGGAATTTTTTAAAAATTCTTAATTTTCAGTTTTTTCAAAGTTTTAACATATAGACTAAGGTTTTCAAGTATCCTGAGTTCAAATCTGCTATCAGATTTGAAATTTAACTAAGTCTAAGGCAGCTTTGAGGGGTTAGATCCCAGCTACTGATCACTACCTTTGACTCGGCGTTCCTGTTACCACTTCGGGGCAGTGACAATGATGTCTTCAGCTGTAAAGAGCGGGTATCGGGGAAGATCTCTCACTTCCCTAGTGATCAGTACAAGGCCTTCGGGCTGTCGACGGGATCGAGTGCCACTCACTACACTCAAATCTATCATTCCTCACTAAGTGTTGATATTATGTTGAATGTTGACTAAGTTGAATGTTGAATGATGATATTATGTTCTAGGCCGTATGCTACATTCAAATCTGCTATCAGATTTGAAATTTAACTAAGTCTAAGGCAGCTTTGAGGGGTTAGATCCCAGCTACTGATCACTACCTTTGACTCGGCGTTCCTGTTACCACTTCGGGGCAGTGACAATGATGTCTTCAGCTGTAAAGAGCGGGTATCGGGGAAGATCTCTCACTTCCCTAGTGATCAGTACAAGGCCTTCGGGCTGTCGACGGGATCGAGTGCCACTCACTACACTCAAATCTATCATTCCTCACTAAGTGTTATGCTTTAGTCTGTATACTACATGATTCCAAACTTATACAATTTTCATTATCTTACAGTTAACGATAAAATCGCAGCCATGGTCAACAATGACAAAAATAAGAAGTTCCACATTAAAATGTGTGTATGCGGCCGAATTAACCGCCGAGACGGTCTCAAGGACCACATCAAGAAGGCAGGAGCCGACCACATGGTTATCCTGAGTAGGGTTGCCTGTGTGAAGTGCAGGGTGCTGTTGGTTGTTGGGCAGGAGGCCGAGTTTTATTTGAGGCATGGTGAGTGTACAGGAGGGTTGGTGACCGATTTGAGATTTGTGGAGTTGATGAATGCTGAGAAGGAGCGAATGTTCGGGAAAGAGGCCAAGAATGTTGTTGAGAATGCTAGTGGGAATGTTGTTGAGAATGCTAGTGGGAATGCTGTGGAGAATGAGGTAGAGAATGCTGTGGCCGGTTTGAAGGCTGACAAGTGGCGGAAGAGAGTGTTTGAGAGTGATGATGAGGATGATGTGGATTTGGATAGGGAGCGAGTGAGGAAGCGTGTGAGGAAGTTGAGCTCTTCATCGTCGGAGGTATCCAATATTGTTATTAGCGACCCCCCGAAGAGCTCATCTTCCCCAATAGTGAAGGGTGGTGGGGTACGGAAGCAGTCGGCGCGGTGGGATGAGGACATGGAAAAGAAGCATGTGTCGCAGCAAGCGGCACATGCTTTGTTGGTAGATCGCTACGAAAGTTTGAAGAAGGTGAATGAGAGAACGTTGAGTGAGTTGAGTGAGCTGAAAATGAAGGAGGTGAAATGTAAGGAGGTGGCAGATGAGAATATCCGTATGAGGCGTGTTGTGAAAGAGTTGAAGGAGAATGTGCGAGTGTTGGAAGACAAGAATGATGAGTGTGAGAAGAGGGCGAGTGCTGCGGAGAGGAGAATGGGAGAGGCAGAAGCGAAGTTTGAGGAGATGATGAAGGAGATGAGTGTGTTGAGAGCGAGGAATGTTGAGTTGGAGAGGACTGTGGCTCGGCGGGGTGATGAGAGGCAGGCGTGTGAGAAGTTGGAGCGCATGAGGGATGAGTGGGAACGTGTGAATGAGGATCGTTTGTTTGAGTTCCACATCCCTATTCGGGATAACCATCTGGCCGGCGAAGTCCTCGTCAATAAAAGTCTGGACGAAAGTATTGTATGCTATCATGGACATCCGAGTAAGAAATGCCTCCACACCACACTAAGAATGCGCGGGCATCTGCACAAATTTTCAATCAGGAAGCCCGCGAGACTGCCTAAGGATGACTAACTTGGTAAGTGAAAAGCAAATAAGATAGTATATCCTATTCTAAAACATATCATTTTCATTGCAGATCTTTGCCTGCCTTCACCACCCCATCAATTCACTCCCGAGAACGAACCATCGGCTCTCTTAAGGGCCACCTAGGGGCAAGACATGATAGAACCTCCTCACGGTTTGCCCTGGGCAGTCTTCGGACTGGCGAATACTATCATTAAGTTGAATCTGCTATCAGTCAACTTGAACGTTGCGTCGCGTTAGAGGGGTATATAAACCACTGCCTCTCATTTCATTTCATTTCAATCATGCAGACGCCGAACAGTCTAGTCAGCTCTCCTCGCGGACCGCAGTTAAGGCCGCGAAATTTATTTGAGGAGTTTGTCAGGCTAGAGGAGCAAGACAGAGTTTTTAATAATCTTGCTCGGATTGGCAATCCGATGACAGCAACTGCTGTCAATCCAACGGAATGGCGCTACATTCCACTTTTTAGCCATGTGCCAGTTAGTGTGGAAGTCGACAGTGCTACCAAAGAGAGAGTCAAAGACTCTCTCAGCAGAATTGGTAGGGTGTAAGATGACGTTACTCCCGAGAATGAACCATCGGCTCTCTTAAGGGCCACCATGGGGCAAGACATGATAGAACCTCCTCGCGGTTTGCCCTGGGCAGTCTTCGGACTGGCGAATACTATCATTAAGTTGAATCTGCTATCAGTCAACTTGAACATTATGCAGTCGATTGCTATCCCTGAAGCATTCTGATTCGCTGTTGAGCAATTCATTGTTGAAAACCCTATATAAGCTAGAAGATTGTAGCGCTTCTCATTCAATTTGAAGTCACGATGGAAGCGACATCTGCCGACAACATTCCCGTCTTCACCGATGAAGACAACGGCATTCCCGAGTTCGTCATCCTCGACGAGTGGGATGAGGAGGATGAGAAGAAGGGGAAGATCAAGAGGATCGTTTGGACGGATGAGGTATGGACTCCAAATACCACTCGCATCCGAAAGGTGCCAGATGCACCAGTACGACCTCGGCGGTATAGGGTCTATGACAACCTAACCGTCATACCCATTGACTATTCCAGTCAATAGTCAAATTCACGTCCCCGAGAACGAACCATCGGCTCTCTTAAGGGCCACCATGGGGCAAGACATGATAGAACCTCCTCGCGGTTTGCCCTGGGCAGTCTTCGGACTGGCGAATACTATCATTAAGTTGAATCTGCTATCAGTCAACTTGAACGTTGCAAATGAAGTTCGGTGTAATACTTCCTTTCGACGGGCGTTCCTGTAAAGGGCGGCGGTGAAACCCGTAGCTATGTATACCGCAAGGGACATTCGGCAATGGTCAATCTTGTTAAACCTCTCTGCGTCATGTTTGCAAAAGATTGCCTCTGTCTCAACGTAGTATGCATTCGCGCCAGGGCGACATTTAGCCAACTGTCGAAGGTTGCCTAAAACTTTCCATTGCATACGTTATGAGAACCATGAGTTCTACCTGTCTCTATCAATGAGACGAATTGATGAATGGAATGAAATGGGAGGACACTCACGCGCCACACGCAACATAACACACTTCTCTCTTCCGTAGTCTAACAAGCTCTTTACACATGGATCGCAGTCGATTGCTATCCCTGTATCAGAAGTGTAAGCTATCTTAATTTATTTGACACTATTTTATCTACCATCATCGTCCATATGAAATGTTTTAAGATTTACAAGTTAGACTAAGCGTGCTACTATTTCCAAATGAAAAAGTATACATGGTTAAATCATCCACTTAAGCCCATCCGTAGTCTAACAAGCTCTTTACACATGGATCGCAGTCGATTGCTATCCCTGTATCAGAAGTGTAAGGTATCTTAATTTATTTGACACTATTTTATCTACCATCATCGTCCATATGAAATGTTTTTAGATTTACAAGTTAGACTAAGCGTGCTACTATTTCCAAATGAAAAAGTATACATGGTTAAATCATCCACTTAAGCCCATCCATAGTCTAACAAGCTCTTTACACATGGATCGCAGTCGATTGCTATCCCTGTATCAGAAGTGTAAGCTATCTTAATTTATTTGACACTATTTTATCTACCATCATCGTCCATATGAAATGTTTTAAGATTTACAAGTTAGACTAAGCGTGCTACTATTTCCAAATGAAAAAGTATACATGGTTAAATTATTCACTAAAACCCCATTCATGTAAGTCAGTATGAAAGCAAAGATAATACGAAATAAAAATTTATTATGGCATGTATTTCAAAAGGTCTTCATCGTCAATATCGTCCCAGAGTCTGGCTTCACATAGATCACAAAAACAGTTGAGCTGCTTTAAACGTTCTTCTGCAGCGTCCCTCACTTTCTCAATGTACGCCCACTCCGCCACGGTTCGCGGTTGGGAGTTAGGGGTGTACCACTCCCATATTTGATGCAAGTGCGACTTGCTGGTCATCTCCATCACCCCTTCGGCATCATATTGTAAATATTTCCACCGTATGCCTGCTAGGTCGGGCAACTCCTCTTCATCCTCCTCCGATAATGATAACTTTCGTATATTGTCGAGATTGTATGTCTTCTCCACCTTCACCTTTCTTGGTGCATTTGGTGTAACGAGCACCTTTGCTGATGTACATGGAGAGGAGAACTCCAATGCGGTATTTGGTGTTGTTGGAGGACTTGTCATGTTGTCTTTGAAATGCTGACTTTGAATAATGATAACTTTAACATTTTTCTAATTCTTAAGTATACACAAGCAGCCAATCAGAATGAACATCCAATGAATGAAGAGAATGAAAGTATATAAGCAAAGTGACATTCAGGTCATTTCATTTAATCTGTGAATCATACAAGTGACGAACGCACGATCTCTCTCTTTGACTATTATTCTGTCTGATCATATTTCATTAAAATGGTAAGTTAAAGATTTCCTCTCTCATCTCCCTCAAACGTGTGACTAATAGCATCTTCCTCAATTTCAGGCATCAACTTCATCACCAACGCCCTCTCTTCTCGAGGAAAGTTTAGTTATTGAGTCAAGGTAGGTTGTAACACTACACTGAGGCTTGAACAGAGATGAAAGAATGATTTCTCTTTCAGGTGATGTGAGTTCCAGCTCAGGACTCTCGCGGCAAGGCAACGAGTGGGAATGTGCCGACTGCGGACATATGTTTACAAGGAAGCACAGTCTCCTTCGACACATCAAACAACGTGTGTGTCAACGCAAAGCGGCGTCAATCTCCGGAGGTGAAGTTGATTCTGACGATGACATCTCCTTTCCTTGCGATTTGTGCCCTCTTTCTTTTGATAGTCACTTTCAGCGATCTTCGCACAGACTTCAACACACGCATGCAAATGATCACTACACCAACGGTACCTCTACCATCTCCCTCATTAATGTTTCACACAATAATTTAGTACGCGACTACTGCATGGAGTCCAATACTCAAATAGTAGATTTTCCTGAGTGGCTCCTTCAAAATTCAAACATTATCGAAGCGCTCTTCAACAATTTAGATAATTTTAGAATGAAGGCGCTCATCTACCTTAAACTAAAATATATTAAGATAGATTTTCAAACGGGTCAAGTGACGGAGAGAATACAGTTTCATGTTCCTTCCTCTTCCGCAACCGAAGTTGTAGACTGCGAGTCTTGGCTAAATTTTCACATTCAATGTTTAAAATCAAATGTAGATAAATTCAATCAACGCGACAGCGCTCTCATTTTTGATGGTGTGGACTCAGCCATATTCAAAATTTCCCTATTAGAAAGTCATGCAGCTCGAGGCACATTTAAACTACCAAAAACGTTGTATAATAAGAAAGCTGTCATCAATGTCGATTGTAAATCACAGTGTTTCAAATATGCAGTCCTATCCATCCTTCACTATAATGATATCAACGCGAATCGAAATCATACCTATAGCTATAGACAGTGGGAGGATGAACTAGACTTTGAAGGTTGTGATAGTAACAACATGAAAATCAAAGATGTAGAAACGTTCGAAAAACATAATAAGATTAAAATTGTCGTTCACGTGTGGGAGAAGGGGTTGAAGGGTGCCCGCTATAATTCACGTTCAACTTGTTATGAACGTGTAGTCAACCTCTTATTAGTAAAACAAGATGATAGCGAGGAATGGCACTACTGTGGTATTCCCAAAATCTCTCGCTTGTATACTCACTTGGGGCACTCTAAAAGAGGTGAACATTTTGTATGCGACCGCTGCATCCGCTCCTTTTGTAGTAAAGATAAATTTGAAACTCACTATGAATGGTGCAAGCGAGGTAAATTACAAATGGAACGCATGCCCAAAGATAAAATATTTTCACATGGGGATAATGGTGACGAATTAAGTCCCCTGCGTGTCATTTACGCAGACATAGAATGCTACATTGATGATATCATCCACAAGCCAGCAGCCATATCCTGCTATGAAGTATGGCATGACCACTTTAGGAATAGACAAAACAAAATGCATACTTGGCAAGGTGAAGATTGCATTTCAAAATTTCTAGAATTTCTCGATAAAGCTGCTAAATTTCAACAATCATATGATTCCCAATTGCAGCGTAAGTCACTACATATGTCAGATGAAGACAAACAAAAATTTGAAAGTTGCACATCCTGTCCTAAATGTCATAAAACGTTTGATGACGATAAAATTAAGAAAGTGCGTGATCATGATCACATCACTGGTAAATTTAGAAACGCACTCTGCTCCAAATGTAACTTTTCACTTAGGTTGAGACGTCGTGTACTACCCGTCATTTTTCATAACTTTAAGGACTATGACAGTCATATGCTCATAAAAGGAGGGTTGAGCCAGATGAAATCGTGGCAGTTTAATGTAATAGCACAAACGAGAGAAAAATTCATGGCAATGACAGCAAAAGTACCAGTAGATAAAACTAAAGAAAATAAGACAGTCTTCTTCGAAATAAAATTTTTAGATTCATTTCAATTCATGTCAGCGTCACTAGCTTCTCTCGTTCGTAATCTCAAGTTTCTTCCCCATAGTCAAACTTTGAAGAAACACTATCCAAACTTAACGGATGAAATAATCACTCGCAAAGGAGTCTTTCCTTATGCGTATTTTAGCTCAATGTCTAAACTAAATGAAACAACCCTTCCTTCCATTGACAAATTCAAAAACGATTTGACGGGTGAAGATTGTCCAGTAGAGGACTATGAACATGCTCAAGAGGCATGGTTAAAATTTGATTGTAAAACGTTTGGCGATTATATGATCGCTTACTTAGAATTAGATGTCTTTTTGCTGGCTGATGTCTTTCAGGAATTTCGACGAGTGGCATTAGAAGAAGACAAATTAGATCCTGTCCACTTTGTCAGTCTACCAGCCATGTCCTTTAAATCAGCCTTTAAAATGACTGGTGAGACCATTCATCTCTTACAAGACCCGGAGATGTATAATATATTTGAGCGCGGAATACGCGGTGGTCTCACATTTGTAAATAAACATCATATAAAATCTGAAACAGTAGGTGATGATCATATCCACCTAAAGTACTATGACCAAAATAATTTATATGGCAGTTCACTGTCTAAACCACTACCTCATTCCGAGTTTAGTTGGTTAAATCAAGATGAGCTTGAGTATTACTCCAACCCTTCAAACATACTGAAGATTCCAGATGAAGGTGATTGGGGATATTATTTTGAAGTGGATTTCATTTATCCAAATAGCATTAAAAATAAAACTGCTGATTTCCCACTCGCACCTGAATCTGGCGAAGTGACTGAAGATATGTTTTCACCATTCATGTCACAATTTCATAATAACTTAACAGAGTGTGGACAGCCAAGATACAAACCATGCCGCAAACTTTTACTCACCCAATATGATAAGAAAAATTATCTCGTACACTTCTGCATATTAAAATTCTATTTAGAAATGGGCATGCTTCTAAAGTCAGTTCACCGCATTATCAAATTTAGACAGAAAGCCTTCCTCAAACCCTACATAGATAGTAACAGTCAAAAACGTGCACTCGCCGAAAATAATTTTGAAAAGGATTTTTATAAATATAAGAATAACAGTCTATTCGGAAAGACCATGGAGGATGTTAGAAAACGTATGAATTACAAACTAGTCGTTGATGAACAAAAATATCACAAATTGACCTCATCACCTCTTTTCATTGATAGAGACATCATCGATGAGGATCTTGTAGGTGTTAAAATGATTAAATCAGAAGTTGAGTTGTGCAAACCCATCTATATTGGGCAAGCCGTTTTAGATTATTCCAAGCTTGAAATGTATCAACTCTTCTACAAAATATTAAAACCATGCCCTCTCGTAAAAGAGGTTCGCCTGCTGGGTGGTGATACAGATAGTTTCTTTTTAGGAATTACCACTCAAAAAGATTTAAATTTTAATGAAGTAGGCAAGTCATTAGAAAAATATTTCGACACATCTAACTACAATCCCACTCATCCACTCTATTCCATACAGAATAAAGCCAAACTTGGTTGTTTTAAGGATGAAACAGCAGGAAAGGAAATAGATGAAATGATTCTCCTCCGTCCTAAAATGTATTCCATGAAACTAAAAGAATGTGCAGATAGTATTAAGCGTGCTAAAGGTATATCAAAATCCATTGTTCATAAAATGAAACATCGGTCCTATAAGAAGGCCTATAAAAATAAAACTATAACAGTATGACAATCTTAAAATCTCAAGTTCATACTGTGAAAACGTACACGTTCAAGAAACGAGCACTTTCAGCATGGGAGGATAAGAGGTGTTGGATAGGACATAACACATCTCTTCCACATGGACATCCTGACACAAACATACCTCCACCCAAAAGAATAAAACTCACGCTACCACATTCAGGAGATGTATTGACATAATCAACTTTAACTCAGTATTTTGATGTTGCTTTTTGTAGATATACATGGTTGTTTTATGTATCGCATGAGATCGTTTCTTCCTTGTGAATATATGCCTACAGTCAGCCCATTCCCCCTATATCTGTGAAAACACTTTTTCATATACATATTTTTATTTCAATAAACATATCACAATGACTTCACTTTGTTTTCCGAAACACTAACGTTATGAGGGATTTAGTATCTTTCACATGGATACACTCTTGTAAACCATTGGTAATTTTGATAGCAATAGAGGGTATAGTTTGTTTGACGACGGGATGATAGAAAATAGATTCAAACATCTTCTCGACTATTCCATATGAAGCGTCTTTATCATGAATGAAATCACGTAAAATGTATTCTTTTTTCTCGCCAACAGAAATAGGTAAAATCAAATCACTTTGAATGTAAAGGTGCTGTTCATGTTTATCAAGTGTCATTGGTGTTTCTATACCAATCGTATGCGCAGCAGCAAACACAGTTTGTAGCATTGAAAAGCCAAAGAGTTTTTTCAAATTTTTACTCAATTGACATTGAATGTCATCACCCAGTTTCAGAACAACGCGTTGATTTTCAATTGAAAACGAAATGTGGTGTGTCTTTGCATCATATTTACTTTTCATCACATGCTTCAACTTCTGTTGTATATAAGGATTTACTACATGAATGAAGCTTTCAACTGTATGATATAGACGCGGCATTATATTGATAGCAACTTTAGATTCTTCATAAGACTGGTAAATTTTCTTGATGCGATCGCCATAGATGTCCACCCACCATTCATCATTAACTGAATCAGCTTTAGTGTGATATTCATGAGAAGCATACACCACACCGCTTCCAATAATAGGTGTTGGATGTCTTACAAAATGACGCAAGGTTGGAGAGAAATAAACTGTAAGTTTGTCATTATATTTCTGAATAACCAACTTATTTTTGTCCGCCATAATTTTCTCTCCATACTTCTTACCCACAGTCTCATTCCATCGTTTTGCTAACTCAATAAGTGATAAAGGTTGAACACCACGCTTTTTCAAAATGATGCGTTCTTCACATTCTACAACATCTTCATCAAATATTTTAAATCTATAATGAAATTTGTTGATTCGATTTGAATAAACTTTTCTAACATTTGCAGTAGCAATTGACGTTAGATGTAGTCCATGACCAAAACCGAGATGCGGATAGAATTCATTATCCAACCTCAGTGTAAGACCTTTAGTAAAAGAATGAAAGCGAAGGAACTGTCTCCCACTCCAATGATAGATAGTAAACTCATAAGCTTTCTGATTTTTATTCTTCATGATGGAAGTATTACCACTGTTGAATGCCTTAATAATTTTCTCATTCCCAAATGGCTCATAAGAATCTGATTTTATCTGAATCCATTCATAGTTCCACTTTCCATCTGATGTTAAATTGTATGGGAACTGAAATGCATTATTCATCGTTGTTCCATCATGGGTGCGAGGAGTCAATATCATTTCTTCCAAATCATTCACATTCTGAATATTGCTATCATAGCAAATACTAGAAACGCCAACCTCCCATTCACCTTCTAAATGCAGTGGGCGATTTAATTCTACTCGATAGTCTGATGGTTTATTTTTGGGAAATTTATTCATAGAAGCATTACTGGGCAAGTAGATTAGAAACGAGTCCTTATTTTCACTTTCCATATTATTCACATTGGAAAAATATATTAGCATACGTTTGCATTAACTCTTCATTCGGAAATGGAGTGTGATACTTGTCACAGCATCTTTATGAAAAGGAATCAACGCACCAGCATCGTCATAAATGGCAATATCAATTTGTGGGATGTAGTTTGATTTCAGCTTTGTATAATGCACTTTCTTGAAAGTATGCTCACATAAAATACTGCAGCTTTTTGGCTGGTATGGTATCATTGCTAGCATTGAGCTTCAACATCTCCCACATGTACATCTTCACCAATATTGGAATATATCTGAAAATAGTTAATACGACGCGATAGCGACATGTCTGCGCTAGCTTTGGTTACAGTACCACTTTTAAAGATATTTTGGTCAAAACCCAAAATGTCCATTAGAGTTTTATCCATAATTAGTTCAATACCTTTTCCACTTATAGTGAGAGACAAAGTACCTTCTTTTTCAGAAAATGAAATATGTTGCTCATTAATCACTTCATTTAAATAATCTACAACCAATTTAACCGAAGTAATAATGCGAGGCATCAACACTCTTGTTTCATGTAAGATACCACCTAAAGGCTCTACTCACTTTCTGTATAAAGATACGGTCCATTCTGTATCAAATTGATTTGACCTTTCACATGGTAAATGTTGCATATCAGATTTTCCATGAACAGCTGCAGAACGATGTCGTAAGAACTGATGAAAATCTTTTGAACAAACTAATACTAGATCATCATCATTTAATTTGCTTATTGCAATATGATTAGATGATTTAATATAAGTCAATGTTGCCACTTGTTTACCATCAACTCGAAGGAGATAATTAAATTTCTTCAATAATGTTTCAGGAGTCATGTTTGTCTTTCTTGGCTTAATCACAATCTTCTTCACCAACGTCTTCTCATTTCTTGGAATAAGATCTACATAATAAGCTTCCTCTCGATATATTAACTGTTTATGACCACTTATGTGGTAATTAACGTTAAAATTATCATAGCTTGTTAAGGCGCTAGCGAGGTAGCCTAAATCATTTCTTAAACTTGGACTTAAACCAACAATCCAATCTTTCTCAACTACATGATGTACATAATTATAATCATCATTGTGCGGAGTAAATTGGACAATATGTTTACTCGCTTTATTCAAGAAATCATATATAAACTTTTTACATGATAAGAGATCTTTCTTTGGCCACTGTGGAATGTATACTCGGCACCCCTTTTCACATTGGTAAGCAGCTGTACGCCTCATATTAATAGTCATCACCTCATGATCAAAAGTATAGACACAGTTGCTATAAACAAGTTGAGTGACACCCACTTCCCAATTTCCATTTAGCTGTTGTGCATGATCAATGGGAGTAGAAAAGAGTGCGGCTCGATTACTAGTAAATCTCTTTGTAGCCGCATTGCTAAGCAAAATATGATAAAACGACATTTTTATATTGCTGATCTGCAACTTTGCATAACATCATGAAGACTTGGATTTTGGACTCTCTACAATATATCAGAGTTGATCGTGATGGAAACGTACATTTCAAAAATTCTCATGGTCATACATCAAGAGGAATTACATTAACATGGCGACAATTTGTCAACCTCAATGATATCATGAGGGATTTGGAATATTTTGAAACATTAAGATTCATCTCCTTGGGTGATCAAGTTTGGCTTCAACATTACAGAAATGAAATTCAAATCTACCATTCTCATTCCGCAAACTGTTTCTCATTTCGCAAATACAATTGGGAGAAGTATAGAAGATATATACATCGCTCCATCATGACATTTATTCGTCGTGAGTTCATCGCCCTACTATGCAAATCTTAATCAGACATGACTACCACACATCATGAGTTGGAAATTAGATTCCCTACAACGTATTGAAACGGATCATGATCGAAACGTCTATTTCAAAGATTCAACTGGAAATGTGAGAAGAGAGTTTGCTTTATCTTATCGTCATTTTCAATCTCTACATCATATCATGAAGGACTTGAAATACTTCTATATGAAAAGACATTCACGTATTGGAAATCGCATCTGGCTGCGCGTCAACAATCGGCGAATTCAACTCTATCATTCCCAACTTCATACTAACTTCACATTTCATCAAGGTAGTTGGGAAAAGTATAAAAGGAAGGTACATCGCTCAATTTACTCATTCTTTCATCATGAAGCGCCATCGCTACACCATCGTCAACATTCTCCGTCGCTTCAGACTCTACACCAAAATCGATCTCACAACATTACACCAACAGCTTCCAAACAGCAAGTATTACCCGGGCCGTCCTCAAATGTTAGTGGTGAATATGAACAATTCACGGAATCTTCAACTCTTCCCAAATGGGACTGTACAGATTCTCGGCGCCCTTTCTCATTCATCGGCGCAGTCAATGCGCTTAGAGCTACAAAGACTACTACGTCGGATATGGAAGAGGGAGAGGTGTGTGATGTCGAATCTGACTGTGGACAATATGGTGATCTCTACTCAATTGAGTGACAGTCTATCATTTTTGAAGATTCGTACCAGCAGTTGCAATTTGTGTTATGAACCCGAACTTTTTCCTGCAGCTCTCATTAGTTGTTGGCTACCTGTGCATGTGGCAATCTTTCATAATAGTAAAGTGATCATTACTGGACTAAAGTCTCATGTACAAGCAAATGTGATCCTAGACTATCTCATTGAGTATGTACGTACCCAGCGGATTGTAAAATAAAAAACAATTTTTCCAACATGATGTTTTTATTTCAAATCATGATAGAACTTACAAATCATTTTTTCATTAGAGGATGGATTACATGAAAAGTTTTGAATAATAGATGCAAATCGAGATACATGTAAACGTTTTAAGATGAAGTACAGTACAAAAGCACCACACGTTGATGAAAGTGGATGTTGTAGTATGCGTTCATTTCGCTGATATTGACGCGTATGTTTTCTCAACCACTGCTGTGTTGGTATATTTGGAGGTTGAGCAAGAGAGTCAAATAGTTCACCACGTCGGTCTTCTCCAATAAAGATCGCTTTCCAATGCTCACCGCCTAAATTCTGTGAATGAGTGTTTAGCACAATAAAGATGGGATAGTGATTTACTGCAGGTGGTAAGGTATCGAGTGAATAGACATTATCGAAAGCTTTCAACGTCGCTTCGTCTGCATTACGCTGCACTTTAGTCTTAATATCGTCAGCAGTCAACCAACTCATTAACGATTATACTGAAGAATCACGTCACGATACTTTGTAATTTCAATATTTGAATCGAAGACTGCATAAATTAATACATTGATCGTCTCAGGTAGTGTTCTTTTGAACGTCAAATCCAAACGAATATTATGAGGCACGTTCGCTTGACGATAGGGTGCACTAATATCGCTGTCAGCAGTCAAATCAATTGCATAAATAGTATATCCACTCTTAAACTCTTTCATAGTCAGTCCGTTGGTGTCATCCGTATTGTAAAAGCCAAAGACATCCATAAAATCAACATAACTGCGCATAAATTGATCCGAAGCAAAATCTGGTTTGTAGGGTGGACCAGGATGACTCACACCATTTACACGTAAAGCAATTTCACTTAACTGATTGTGTTTAAAATTGAAAGGATTCTTCTTTATATTACCATTAAATGCATCATTTTCAACCATTGCCACCATGAGGAGCTTCGGTGCTTCCGATGGAAAGAGGCCATCTTTCATGAAACTCTTTTGATCTTTCGGAATTGTAAAGGTGAGAAGCTTTGTATGCTGAACGGGGTAAATGGCATTTTGGCGGTTAAGACCTTCAGCATGCCCTCTAATGACACTTGGATTCGGTACTACTCGACGAATGTAAAGTGCAATATCTTCCACATGAATTCTAAAATTGTCAACTTTAGCAAATGCATTCAGCGCAAATTCAGGCTTATTCAATGTCAGCTTGAGTCGCATGCTGGTATTACAGAGTAAAAACTTTGACTGTCTAAAGAAGTCTAAATTCAGCGGACCATATAGCTGACATACTTTACTATCTTTAATCATAGCAGATCGCTTTACAAAGCCACTGTTTGTTTCAACATCAAATTTTCCTGCTTCATCTCTATACCATCCCATGGCTTCCATATGACTTTTTTGTGCTGCTGGATGAAACTGTGATACATGATTGAAATATGATTTATAGGGATAATCGCTTTGACCACCTTCCACCTGCTGCTCTCCAATCGTTAGAGAAACATCGCGAAGTAATGTAGTCAATGGTAAATTGTTCAGTCCAACTTTATGTGCATCGTCAATAGCAGTTCCATCTGCTTGCTGAATTCTAAACCTCAAATCAAGCATCGCATAACTCAAATCTATGTAGTCATCACTACCACCAGGAATAACAAATTCAATGGGGCCAGCATTCTCAGCTGTTCGAGGATGATAATCTACAATACTTGAACTAAGAATATCTGTCTGTATGGCTTGTTGATCAAACAAACAAAAACCGGAAGTTTTACACTCCATGATTAGAAGTTATAGCAGCGTCGTCGTTTAGCGCCTGATGAATGATTAGAGCCTCTGCGACGTTTGCGTGAATGCCTTTTGACTGAAGATCGCACCTTACCAGCTCCGCGATGTTTCCTCCTTCCTTTTTTCATTCGTTTAGGTGATTTCTTTCCTTGAGTAACACCAGCAATGGTCTGCTTCAATGTTTTTAAACCGCGTTCCTTCCCACGATTCAACAAACTGCTCTTAAAACTTCTACCTCTGGAAAGATCACTAGCAACATCACCAGCAAAGCCAACGGCATTACTTAAAACATTTCGTTTTAAAGATCTACCGACATTGGATATGAGAGGTGCTACAACAGATTTCAGTGCACCAAGTATGCTACCTCCACGTTGGCGGCGAGCACCGATGTAAATTTGTCCTCCGCCACTTACATAGGAGGGTCGTGAATAAAATGAGGCAGTTGGATTCATAGCTCAAACCCTAAACATTGTTAGTTACAACTTTGCATGAATCACTGTCGATCACTTAGATGAAAGATGTCGGCACGACGCATCCAAGAGTTCATACTTGAAGGATAACCAGTCCATTTAACAAGACACCATTCTTCACCTTGCCGTTTTTTACATCGAATGATTTTCTCTACCAAATATGTTTCACTTTCAGTGACTACCTCAATCTCATCGCGGTAAAAGCTACCCTCAATTTCTTCATTATCGTAATATTTCAACTTGTAGGTGGTCGGAGAGTCTTTTTGATTAATCCTTGATACTGTAAATACCTCCTCTGTCCAATTCGGGAGGTACCCTTTAGCAAAAACACTTTTCACTTTTGAGATACGAACTTTATCGCCAATTTTCACATCACTTTTCACATGAGTGCGTTTACGTTGGAATGATTCGCGCACTTTATCTACATTGTCAGCATTTACATCTACTGGTCTGAGTCCATAGAACGATGGATAGAGTGATTGTAGGCATGGAGTGTATCTTGTAGAACCTTTGTCCAATTTTGTGTCAAGTTGGCAGTAAAATGTCGCCACAAGCGATTTTTTAATGTGCGATTAAAACGTTCAACGAGTGCAGCTTTATAAGCGCTCTTTACACTAAACAACTCAATGTCATGCCTCTCAAATAATCTTGTCACATGCTGATTTCAAACTCTTTTCCTTGATCACTCTGAATTCTTTTTGGAATGCGACCTTCTCGAAAAATTGTTTGGAATGCTTTTGCTACTCCTTTCCCTTCTTTAGTTTTTAAAGGTTGAGCCCACGCATAACGCGAGAAAATATCAATGACGGTTAAAATAAAATTATTGCCCGAGTTATGTTTTGAAATGGAGGCAACATCGCACAAATCTGCTTGCCACTGTTCATCGATGTCATGAACAATATAATGACGGGTGCGGTACTTCTTTTTCGCTTGTTTGTGGAGTGTATAGGTAGCCTGACCCTTTAACCATCGTTTCACTTGTGATTGTGGAAGACCACTCGCTTTTGATAATTTCTTGATAGATGCAAATCCTGCCGGATGTTTTACATCATAATAGATTGACTTCAAACGTTCAGTCGATGACAGCTGACTCTTTTTCCTCCTTCTCATCTTTTTGTTTTCTTGCCTTTCTACATTTACAACAACTGCAGGATTTAGCTTTAGCGGTTTTGCGATCGTGTTCACATTGCTTAGGGGTTTCATTATGAGAGCTGGCGCAGCAAGTGCAAGTGACAACGACATTCACCTCTGGCGGCTCATTACATGGCAAGCAACACATCTGCTTCATATTAATAGTCTGAGAACATGTATTTCCTAGGAGGAGCTGTTTTACGTTTTCCTTTTACCAGTTTTAGTGGCGATGTAGATCTACGTCGAGTTCTTCCTCTTGTTTGCTTAGTGAGTGTGGGAGGGGATGTAGCAGGTAACGTCTTAAACCAATTTGTTGGCATTTTCATCGCCTGAGGCATTGGAGTAGTAGCCACTGTTGAATCAAGTTCTTTCAATGTCTCATTATTTAAAGCAAATTTTGGCACATTATGCTTTTTCAATAGTTTAAGAAAGTATGACCAACCAGGTGGAACATAGCCCTGACGGCGCTTTCTACGTGTCGCATACTGAATCAAGTCTTCATAACGTGAAGCATCAATCACTTTATTTTCATCTGTAATGATTTCTCCTCTATCATTTACATTGAGATGGGCTCAATACTGTTGAAAAGAGATATGGCATGTGCGCGAGATGCTAAAGGTGTAGCAGTCGATACAGAGTCACGCATCTTATTCTTCAAGTTTTTCAATTGCTCAACAGTTTCCGATTGTAATAATACAGCACGATGTGGATCTTTGATGTGAACATTTTGCTGATAATCTATTTCTTTCCTATACATTTGATTTGCAAGAGGTTGCTTTACTTGCTGCATGGCAGTCAATTGTACATATTCATCCTGAGGAATAACAATCATGCGAGAATAAGAACTCATAGTTTGTAGATAATCATGGGAGTTTTCAAAATATCACTTCGAAATCTAAATTCTTCCGGACACTCTTGCGTAAAGTCAATGAATAAGTAACCGTATGGTTTTTCAGTAGCTGCTTGAAAAATTTCAATTAAGGCTTTTGATCCTCTGGGTGCAACTTGTCGCGCTAAAATTTCAAATTGACTTTTATCTCGCGGATTCTTGAAAATAGCATAATAGTGTGTATTCAGGTTTCGTGTACGAGCTTCTTTTCCATCAGGAAACAAATTTTGTGTGATATAGATGATAAAGCACCTTTTATGGTGTGCTGCGCGAGTGAACATATCTGTAACATCTTTTGAATTCTTACTTTCTTTTAATAAATCATCCAATACAACAACATCATTAGACTGAAGTTTATCCACTGGAATAATTCCTTCATGTCGAATAAAGTTGCGACTTTGCAATTCCTGAAACAGCGACGGTTGATAAATACCATAACACCAAATCACTCGATTGATAGGTTCCTTAAACAACTCCCTTCTTTTATCCAATAAATTCAGCGTGAAAACAGTTTTACCTGCATGAGATGGACCTGATACAGTCAGAACTTTATCACATTGAAGTCTGAAATCCATTTTATTACTTTGAGATTCAACATTTGCATAATTAACGCTTAGAGCCAAAGATATTACCCAATAGGTTGCCCACGGCAGGAGCTATCATTGGAAGTATTGCTGAAAGGAAACCGCCCTTTTGTGTTAGAGTTTTCCTCTTTCTTTGAAGGGTGACTTTAGGATTGGAGATGAAACGCAATTTCGTAGCATATCGCTTAAGTAACTTTCGTTGTTTTGGCGCTAATTTCTTCGTCCTCAACTTCCTCACATGAGAAATAATTTCGCAAATGAATTTATCGTTAGCATGTCGTATAGCATTGTATCGCTGATTTGCTTTCATTCGTCGGAGAGCTTGAATGGCTGAAGAAAACTTTTGACTTTTACGTTTCGTCATTTTACGTTTCGCCATTTTCCGTATTAGTCTTTGCTAAAACCTATCTTTACCACATTTGCATAGGTACTAACTATTGCGACATAAGTGACACTCGAAATGAGCAATATCACAGTGGTTACATTGGCAAAGTTGAATGCAATTACGTATGAAACAGCGTTGACAAAAAGCATGCTTACATCTCTTGAAGATGCGCTTTTCATTTCCATCCTTTCGCTTACATACATCGCAACACATAGTTTCACCGTTACTGATGTCTATAGCAAGTCTTTTTGAAGATATGAATTTGCTAGCCTTTTCTAAATAATAGACGCATGTACAGAAGGAATATACTTCGAGAGTGAGCAGACATAGCTCGAAAACCAGTTGTGCCACAATCAAGTACCACTGCATTTTCAATTTTTCTTTATGGAAAGTTGAATGTGAATATCTGAAATCGCTTCAATCACTAGACTGCTACCATGATGGTTAAATGCGTTAAGACGTTCAGCAATTTTTATCATATGCCTTTTAAAAATTCTTGGGGGTGATCTACCACTTCCATTGAGTAAGAAGCAAAATGGAAAGAGCGACTTTCCACCTCTTGCTTTCCAAAATGACTAAACTTAATTTTCGCAACTAATCGCGCCATGATAATGCTATCAGAGAATGTATTCATTAATTCTAGAAAAAGAGTGCTAGCATCATCGACCACTGCTTCGATGTCGGTCTCATCTTTATGAAATTTTATCACATAATCTTGAACAGCTCCTTTTAAACTTTGCCTATGAAAACGTAATGTTCCGCAGTCGTTTGAGAAAGACATGATCGCCCTTTATCTAACCCATCCATTGCATGAAAACAACAACTCTTCTCATAGTAACATTTATTGAATAACGGTAACAAGCATGCATTATAAATCAATGGTTTGAAAGAGATAAAATAGATACAGCTGATAACTATCATACAGCGAGCAATGATAACCATACAGGACTTTGGCAGTGTTGAGGTAAGGAGGAAAGAAGCATTGGTTATGAACGTAGCTACTACAACGAACAGACAAAATAGGAACACACAAATCCTTAAAACGTTTCGTGACTTCATGATAATGTTGATTCACTCTACTATCCCAAGGCGGGAGCAAAAATATCATCAATGATTAGATTGGGAAATACTTTCCTCTCCTTACCAGGATTATTACAAAAGATGCGTATAACATTGAAAGCAGCTAACCATCGTTTAAAGTCAATAAGAAGAGCACTTTCACAAGAAAAGCCATAGTCTTGCAAATATTTCAGATTAAGTCCATGAATGTGTTTTCTCGCCCATTGATCAACATTGGGATCGCAGTTGGCATGTTGATGATAGACACTAACAATCTGATATGTCCAATTGTTCATAGCAATAGCACTGAGCTCCTGTACAGGTTCACCCTCACAATCCATAAAAATGATGATAGAAGCCTAAAACGGAAATTTACACATCTAAGGAAACGTTCTATAACATATTACAAAATGAAGAATTACATCGATGCTTTTCACGACAAAATACACAAATGATATGATGGCAACGAAGAAGTAAAATGTATCTAATAAGACCACGTCTACAACACTCAAAGCACATAAGCGAATTGTCATAGGGTAGAGTTAGGAAAGGACTAGCAATTCTCCTTCTTTGATTTGCGTTTTGATGTAGCATTCTTCTCCGACTTGCGCTTCGTACCACTGCTGTTAAGGATTTGATCAATTATGTCGTCCACGTTGGGTGGTTTCGGAATATATAGGATGGATTCCATATGCATGGAGAGAGAGGCTATTTTATTATCCTTGTGTCGACCATAATATAGCCCATTCACTTTGAAAAGGATATCCCAAGTACCTTCTCCGAGCTCATCACATCTGATGGGTATTGAATGACCTCCATCCTTCTTATAGTAAGTACACCAATGTGATACCGGTAGGCAAATGTGATTACCATCCCAAATCTTTCTATAGGGAGTATCCTTGTCATCTCTAGCCTTCCACTCTTGAGCAAGAGGACTAGGAATGTCCATATTTAATGTCACGTACTCCTCAATAATATCAAGTTGGTGGCGAATGTACGGACTCACGGGGATCAGTATGTAGTCCCCATACTGATTGTGCATTATCTTGACATCCGTGGAAGGGAGCATTCCCGTTTGGAGTACTACGCTATGATCATCATAACGCAAGGCTTGTTTAAATTTACGCTGTAGCGGTGTAGGATTATGTACCTTGGTTGTTTCTTCACTGGCCTCAGTTGTAGATGATCTGACCGTAGCGAACCTTGTAACGTTTGACCGCCATTTTGTCCTACTAGTGCAGCAGATGGAGTAGATGCCTGAAAATGAAAAAAGATTGTATTAAGTTTACGTTCAAGGGAGGAGAGGGAGGGAAGTAGCGACTTACCATTTTAGTTGGATAATAGAACAGGGAACTAGGGAGAGAGAAAATGTGCGTCCGTCACTCGTGTGATTCAACGATGGAATGATTCTCACTGTGGAAGGCTCGCTATTTATAAAGAAATGCTTGATTCTCATTGGATGATGATCCTCATTGGACAATAACATCAAGCTGATTCCAAATCTGGCCTCCGTTTTCCAATCCGATGCTTCGTTTTGAAGCTAGAGCCCAAAACGTCCCAAATTCTAACTCTGTCGTTTTTCGCCAATGTCCCAAAATCTTAAATGGCGTCTCACATCTAAACGAAGGCAGATACGAACAAGCCGATTCTTTCACTGAATTTGTCTCACTCTTAGCTTTCAAACGAGCTATCGCACGACAAAATCCGTCCACTGGAAGCCAAAATCGAAGCAAGCTGTCCAGGGGGGGGGGATGTCAGCCGAAAATTTTTTCTCTCCGATTGACTTGAAACTCACCCTACCGATGCAGAATTTCACGCTGAATCCGAATCTGACCTCCGTTTTCTCATCCGACCACTCCTTCCACTCGAAACAACCCATTTTACAACCCAACATTCAGCAGATTGCACGAAAAACATCACACACTATAGCCTCAAGACTAATCCTGGCGGTCGCCCACGTCAACCAGGCGGTCGGACCATCTCACCCGAGTCTCACACTCTGTCGTTGCAGAGGGGGGGGAGTCAGCGAACATGTTGTGAACGTGAACCCACCTGGCCGGCACACCACGACAGACCACAACCTCTGTCGTTCCAGAGGGGGGGGGACTCAGACCCGAAGCACCACGGCGGCCGGGGGGGGGGGGGGAGGGGGGGGGGGGGGGGGGGGGGGGGGGGGGGGGGGGGGGGGGGGGGGGGGGGGGGGGGGGAGGGGTCGGGGGGGGGGGGGGGGGGGGGAGGGGGGGGGTGGGGGGGGGGGGGGGGGGGGGGGGGGGGGGGGGGGGGGGGGGGGGGGGGGGGGGGGGGGAGGGGGGGGGGGGGGGGGGGGGGGGGGGGGGGGGGGGGGGGGGGGGGGGAGGGGGGGGGGGGGGGGGGGGGGGGGGGGAGGGGGGGGGGGGGGGGGGGGTGGGGGGGGGGGGGGGGGGGGGGGGGGGGGAGGGGGGGGGGGGGGGGGGGGGGGGGGGGGGGGGGGGGGGGGGGGGGGGGGGGGGGGGGGGGGGGGGGGGGGGGGGGGGGGGGGGGGGGGGGGGGGGGGGGGGGGGGGGGGGGGGGGGGGGGGGGGGGGGGGGGGGGGGGGGGGGGGGGGGGGGGGGGGGGGGGGGGGGGGGGGGGGGGGGGGGGGGGGGGGGGGGGGGGGGGGGGGGGGGGGGGGGGGGGGGGGGGGGGGGGGGGGGGGGGGGGGGGGGGGGGGGGGGGGGGGGGGGGGGGGGGGGGGGGGGGGGGGGGGGGGGGGGGGGGGGGGGGGGGGGGGGGGGGGGGGGGGGGGGGGGGGGGGGGGGGGGGGGGGGGGGGGGGGGGGGGGGGGGGGGGGGGGGGGGGGGGGGGGGGGGGGGGGGGGGGGGGGGGGGGGGGGGGGGGGGGGGGGGGGGGGGGGGGGGGGGGGGGGGGGGGGGGGGGGGGGGGGGGGGGGGGGGGGGGGGGGGGGGGGGGGGGGGGGGGGGGGGGGGGGGGGGGGGGGGGGGGGGGGGGGGGGGGGGGGGGGGGGGGGGGGGGGGGGGGGGGGGGGGGGGGGGGGGGGGGGGGGGGGGGGGGGGGGGGGGGGGGGGGGGGGGGGGGGGGGGGGGGGGGGGGGGGGGGGGGGGGGGGGGGGGGGGGGGGGGGGGGGGGGGGGGGGGGGGGGGGGGGGGGGGGGGGGGGGGGGGGGGGGGGGGGGGGGGGGGGGGGGGGGGGGGGGGGGGGGGGGGGGGGGGGGGGGGGGGGGGGGGGGGGGGGGGGGGGGGGGGGGGGGGGGGGGGGGGGGGGGGGGGGGGGGGGGGGGGGGGGGGGGGGGGGGGGGGGGGGGGGGGGGGGGGGGGGGGGGGGGGGGGGGGGGGGGGGGGAGGGGGGGGGGGGGGGGGGGGGGGGGGGGGGGGGGGGGGGGGGGGGGGGGGGGGGGGGGGGGGGGGGGGGGGGGGGGGGGGGGGGGGGGGGGGGGGGGGGGGGGGGGGGGGGGGGGGGGGGGGGGGGGGGGGGGGGGGGGGGGGGGGGGGGGGGGGGGGGGGGGGGGGGGGGGGGGGGGGGGGGGGGGGGGGGGGGGGGGGGGGGGGGGGGGGGGGGGGGGGGGGGGGGGGGGGGGGGGGGGGGGGGGGGGGGGGGGGGGGGGGGGGGGGGGGGGGGGGGGGGGGGGACCACGACACTCTGCCGTGCCAGAGGGGGGGGGACGTCAGCGACGGCGGCCATCTTGCGCTATCCAGAAGTGGAGTTTTACTTACTACTCTGGACTTCGTCAGAGAAGATAACCTGGAAAAATGTGCATTTGAAAGATGATAAAAATGTCAAATTTTAACCAAAAAAAGCAACTTACTTTTTCCCACATTTCCAAGGTCCAACTTTGGTGTGATTTTGCCCATTCCAATCTGCTTGCCTTCATTCTATCAGTGAGTACTTGACACTTTATCGGTCTCAATGCCGGTCTATCAGCTTCGAGAAGGCGTCTTCGGACGGTTGAAGGATCGACATTAATTCCTCTAGACTGATGAAGCTCATTCGCAAGATCTGTGGAAGACAATCTCGGGTTCTGTTTTGACATCCTCAAAAGATGGCGGTCCTCTCTTTCGGATGTTTTGCGTTTTGCACCGCATCTTCCTTCTCGTTCAGACTCCACACTACCTGTTTCCTCGTATTTCTTTATTACTCTAGCAGCCGTTGCATGAGAAAGTTCAAGATCACGCGCAATTTCTCGACCAGACTTGCTGGTATGTTCATGCAAAGCGATTATTTTACCCTTTAAAAATGATGACGTATCTGACATTTCCTGAAATTTTAAGAAGAAATTCACTGAAGATAAGGTGAAAGATACTCAGCATGAAAATAAAAATATAATATGTATTCATGGGATTCATCAAATGCAATGAAAATCAAGTAATATGCAACCAGTATCAAAATAAGACAATTATTACATGATTACAGTGAGTGTCTCAATTAATCTGCACAACACTGTATATTCAGCGCACTGATGTTCCAGCGAGATCATTCAACAACTAAAACCATTGATATCGTCTGATCTTCGCACTGAAATCGGACTTCAAGTTTAAAATTTCAGTTCACTTTTTTTAATTTCAATTATCAGCTGGCAAGATCTTATTTTGCAAAATATAAGACTTAGTAAGTCTGGTACTTTCTGGTCAGGAAATGTAAGATCTTAACTAAAATAAGTTCTGATCAGACTTTGCAAGAATCTGATCAGACTTAATAAGACTTAGCAAGTCATTTCATCCTGTGTACGTGTAAAAACTTTGGTGATGTAATGGAGGAAGCAGTACAATCCTCGTCAGACTGATTTCTTTGTACGTGTTGTATAACTTTGTGGATAAATCAATATTTTCTTGTATTAATTCTCGTGATGTGCATCATTAGGGATATGCTAAATAGAGTAAGGTAACCCAAGATAGAGCAGATGATCTTGATGAAGCAATTAAATCAGTGAAGGACAATCGATTGCCTATCAATCACACCCGGCGAGAGGTCGTTTTAGAGATACAAAAATGTGCAACCTAAAGTAATTGTACATTTGCGGGAGGGTGAGGTCCATTTATCGGTATATGAGTCCCATCTATGGCACCCAAAATCCCTGGAAAACCATTCGCAAGTTCGTGAAATTTTGTCTTTGAGTTTAATACTTCCGCGTCATCTGGCCATTTGATGAAATGATCAATTTTTGAGCAGATCGCGTTGGAGACATCATGAATACATAGTGGCCTGCAGATGCCGCGGAAATGCCATGTAAATCTCCTACCACCCTCAAAAAAACCTCCCTTGTGTGTAATATCGTAGAGCGCAACTCAGCTGAAGAGAGGGTTCTAGTGAAAAGGAACTGTAAATAGAAAAAGTAACGTTGTAGGCATGCAAATGCATCGTTTTACTTGCATACGTGTACATATTGAAAGTTTTATGAAAAAAATTCAACAACATCGTCAGAAATAGGTCTACTTGCTGTTTTAACAGCACTACTCATGTACACATGTGTGTGTACTCATGTTAGACTGTAGAAAAACTTCAATCAATCGGACTGATTCTTCAAACCCACAGTCCACAACACACTCACCGTCGCGTAGGCCTTTCAAGAATTGGACCGGCGATATCAAGAATTTCTCTGAAGCTTGTTTTGTCAAAGCGAAATCTTTCCAAAAATTCCGAGTCCGTATACATATCCAAAGGATTTAAACGATCCCTATGTAAGCGTACATGTCGGTATGAATCGAAATGGATATCTGCTTCTGCGCGCCACATTTCATGCAAATTGCACTATCTTTTGACAACTTTCCCGACAAACAGTGTCTTAAACATAGGTTCTCTCTATGTTATAACAGTGACAGCATTTTGTCGTCATTGATTTTCTAAAAGTCCTTCGATTTACAGCAAATGTTTGTGCTAACTATCTCTCATGCTAAAAGTCCGTCGATTTACAGACTTTGACCAGTCTCTCCTTCCTCGACATTGAATGGTCAATTCGTCAGCCAATCAGAGACTCCGCTTGTCTTCGCTAACGGAGAGCTAATTGTGCAAATCAAAAAATCTCTAAACAACCCTTTGTTTTACACACATCCAGTAACTGTTACTGTTAGTGACTGAATTAGCCACTGTTTGCTCTAACAACCCTTCGATTTTCCGGCCCTGGCTGGCTTGACGACATCCTGAAACCTCACATTCCTAAAAAATTCAATTTAAAGGATACTTTTCACTTTGTTGAGCTGCTTAATAATTCTCACATCCCTGATCTTCAGCACTGTAAGCTCTTTGGCTATGATGTGACGAGCCTCCTTACTTCTATTCCGGTGAAAAAAACGATAGAGCATGTATAATTATCCGTGATCGACTTTGAAGATTTTCCTGTAACGAAAAATTCTCTAAAGCATTTGCTAGAAATTGCTTGTTCTAACATATTACTCTCCTTTAGTAGAAAGTATTACTATCAAATTGATGGCTCAAAATTAGCCCCTACTATGGCAGCCTTTGGCATGGATCTTCTTAAGAGTCGCTTTGATGATCTAGATATTCAACTGCCTGAGTTATACTGCAGGTAAGTGGACGACTGCTTTGCCATCTTCAAGACAGAGGTGGATGGCAAGCGGTTCTTAGAAGCTCTGAATTCTATGGTTGATGAACTGCATTTCACAATGGAATGTAGTTCCAGTGGTACAATAAATTTTCTGGACCACTGTGAGTATAAGTACTGGTGTCTTTGATATCTCGCATCATTTGAAAGATGAAAACACTGGAATCTATATTCCATCGAGTTCTTATTCGCCGATGACGTACAAAATGGCAGCTATGAGATCTTTTGTTTTTTCGCGCATTTAAAATTTGCTCCAACCGTTGTAATTGCCAAAAAGCGGTTGATAAGATAATTGATATTTTTAAAAATAATGCTACGATGAACGCACAATTTTACGAGTGAAGAACAATATGGAAAAGAGAGCAAGCAGAGCAAGAGAAGAAAAAGCTGAAAATGAAAGGGTTGTGTATTAATCTGTTCCTTACATTGAGTCCACTAATGAAATGTTGATGCGTCGTATTCATGATATTAACAAAAAGTTGTTTTCAGAACCAACAAAATCCAAAATCATTTCAATTACAAAGATCCGATTGCGAACGCAGTTAAATCAAATGTTGTGTATCTCTACACTTGTGATTGCTGTTCTAAGCTATGCGATACGTTGGCGCCACTAGACGTCATTTTGCTTCTCGCATTTCGGAACATTTAAAAGGATATCCATGTCAAACTGAAATTTCTATGCATCAACATAGTCCTAAAGCTGAAAACTTCTCTATCATTGGAATATCAAGATATCCACTGATATTGGAATCTATTATACTGAAAGAAAAATCGGATTGGCTATCTAACGAAAGGAACAGATCAGTACCCTTGTACTTGAACTTGTCACCCTGACTCTCTTTCTCCGCAGTTTTTGATTTGAAAGCTTTTACTTTGAAATGTATTTGTATCACGCCATGAATTCTGTATATAAACCCCTGATTTTACCTTTACTTGTGTTTGCCGCTGAAGATGGAATGATTTTACATTCCGAAACATGTTTGGTTGAGAGAAAACTTAGTTTTTCCTTAAAAAATATATTTATATATAGACATTTCCACCATTCACCAGCTGTTGCAACTTAGTCCTACTACCGTAAACAAAGCAAAAAGTGGGATTTCTATGCTACCAAGTCATATCATAAGCCGCGATCAGGTCGATATATCGGCGAAACTTTTGAAAAGTAATTAAAAACATTAATTTCAGCAACAAATTAATGTGTTACATTAAAATACCGACAATTTGGAAGTACTGCAAAGGTCAAATTAATACTTTATTTAATGATTGATGATAAATAATAATGAATTTCGCTAGTTGCATTGTGCTCATCATTTTGTTACTGAAAGTTGATTAGTATGAAACTATTCAAGAACAATGACTACATTGCAGTTTTTTCATGATTCATTTATCTTAAGTGCGATACTAGAAATCTCTAATCTGCAGTTCAATGTCTCAGTTTTGTGACCTCAGTCATGCTACCTCAAAATAAATATAACTGTGCAAAGTGCACAATACCATAACGACAGATTTAGCAGCAACAGCGTGCCAACTTGCGACTCCGTACTCCAAAAATTCATACATTAATAATTTGACCGAAGGGAACTTCTTCTGCAAAGTTAAAAGTAAAGCGTCAAGATTTTATGGCTCCAAAATTTTCGCGCTCAGCTTTGTCATGGAAAGCACACTTCCAGAGACACTGCTAGATAGTAAGTTGTTTGTGACTGACAAATGACAATGTTATAGCTGTTAGTCCCGGTTTTATGCTAAAACGTCATGATTTCGTCACATCTGCTATGGTCGCAATTTTGACTTATTTTCTTCTAATTTCGTTGCAATCGATTTCGACGAATCCGATTAAGCCGCAACCGATTTCAGAGCATCCAACCTCACAGCGGCCCTTTTGTTATGAAGATATGGTCTTTCTTCTTTAATCCGCAAGCCCACGATGTCTGATTTGCATGCAAGTTCCCGAGGGTGATGAGATGATTTTCACCACCTAATCAAAAAACTAGAAGCAGCCATTTCAGACCATCAAAATGAATCCAAATAACATTTTGAAACATTCAAACCCACATTAGGAATTTCAGTGATCAATGTCATGGAATAGCCGAAGCATATGTAGATAGAGTGTCGACTCAAAAAAGTGTCTGTATATACAGTGAAAATTTTCATATGAAAAGATTCAGTTTTTTACGGAGACTACGTTCCTGTGGTCCAAAAACATATTTGAGCAGTTTTTAAAAAGTTAAGTTTTGCAAATATATATACCTACTATCGACATGAAGCCCCTTTGCAAGTAGTACGAAGCAAATTGGATAGATATCATAAGCAATAAATATTCTCTAATAAGCATCTAAATTAAGCTGATAATCTAGGAAATTTCATGAACCACATTATAATGCAAGTCCTTGCAGGTCTTCAAGGAATAGTTGAGATCTCATTCAATTTTCAGCGGCATGATTTTATGATTCACAAGGTGTCATTTCTTGAATCGGACACATTAACATCTTTTAAAGTTAATTCTGATAAGCTTCCTTGATGCTTCGCTCTTTCAGTGGCAGTTTGTGACATGATCACGCTTAAGAAAGTAATCTTATTATAATAAAGCTGAGCTTTTAGCAATGGTAACCCATCTAATTGCTAATTTGACAAGCGCTGACTCTCCGAATTGACATGAAATGGAGGATTTGTGGAATGCTATTCTTTATTCTGTATTGCTATCATGATCAGTCAAATTCGTGTACATTTCTACAAAAGTGCAAAAATTTGCATATCTCACAGGTGGTACCTTGGTATCGACTCATGTTCATTTAATGAAATCGAAACTGTATACACAGTGGAGATTTAATAAATGCTGAGTTCCTACTCTATGATCAATAGCCATGTCATAACCTGATAATAATGTCTACAAGCAACTTGCGATGGATTGTACTTCGAGTCACTATTTCGAAACAAAGTTACTCAACAATGTCACATGTTTGTATGGAAGCAAATTATGAAGCAATCGTGCAGACAAGCAAATTGGATGCGATGGAATTGGATGTACGACGTTTCTATATAAGCCGGCTAGTCTCTAACCACGTGCGCACACAAGAGCTGTTAGAGTTTTGTTTCAATCAATGCATTACAGCTCCTTTGTGTGACAATTTGTATAAAGACAAATTCTGCTTTTATCAGATGTCATGCAACAAGCGGAAACGTTCGAAATGTATCTCTGATGATGCCAAAAATTTGAGTCAATACAGCTACGAACGACATTCATCAACGATCATAGTCAAACGTATGACATCGAGAGTGCGTTTCTCTGCTGACTGCTCAAGCAGTAAAGCAGGGTGCTCTCTATGATCTCCAATCAAGGTCTCCAATTGGCAAGCAGAAAATGGTGAAATGATAGCGTATTGTCTGGCGTTAACTTTGACTCCAAACTTATTCACTAACCACATGTGAATAATTTTCAATTAAATGAAATAAAATCCAGATGCGTTTCCGCTTTGCATGTAACTTCCTTATAGTCAGAGGAGGCTCTGTGAAAAGCAACAAAAAATCCATCGAGCAGTTTACGAAAAAATAGCAAAATGGCACATTTCATACTATTTATATAGTTTGTATTTACTACACATCAATTTCAAATGCAGTATCGATAAAACGCACCATTCGTGGAAAGTAGCATAAATTTCAAAAATAATCATCAAATCGTTATCTGGGAAATTTGATTTTACTTTTAAAACAGCTTATAAGTAGTATATTGTAAATATTGCGAGTTTATTACCTTAAGGAAAAATCCGAATGACAACTTTCCGACGTCAATACATCACTAGAGCCTCGTTTGAAAGGATTCACTTATTTTATGCAATTCTATCGACCAGTTTTAAACATGGAATGCAAAAGTATGTATTTTATGACAAATTTGAATTCAAATTTTGACTTATGCAAACAATCGGAAGACAAAATCCGAATAGCTAGAAATTTCACAGATGAGTAAATGACTGTATCATAGATAAACTGATGGATTATCAAAAAAGTTCATCATGTAGTCTTTCCACAATTGCCTTTCGCAAAAGAGTGAAATTTGAGCTATGGAGGTCGATGCGAGCCCGCATAATAATTACTGATCATAAGTTGACCTCATAATATGTTAGCCGATATTGTTGAAAATCTATGTTCTAATGCATGTTTTGTGCCATGCCTTAATTAAAATTCTAATTACATGTAGGCCCTACTTTCAGAAATAAGCGATCAATTGATTCACTGACTAAATATCGACAAAACGTAAAAAGATTCATTTTGCACGAGTAAAATGCACAACGCACGCACTATTAAATGACATCCCACAGCTGTGATCACCACGTGCACATACTTAAAAGAATCAAAACTAAACTTCAAGTTGCATGCATAACAAATTTATTCAACTAGCTAAATGTCATCCAAGCAAAGCTCAAGGTCGAGTAACTTCAAGATGAGAACACAGTGAGGAAACGTGTTTAATTGAAATCAGTCCAGGCATTCAACAGTGTTTTCATTTCACCAATCGGGGATTTTTAAAAACGAGACAATGCGCTGGCGAAATGTTGGTGGGTTGACTTGATCGCCTACTCTCCAGTCCAATCAAGTCCGAGGTTTGGGAAAGGGCAAATCTCCTCCATAATTTGCAATCATTGACCTGCATGGGCTTGACCTACAACGGTTTTGCAGAAAACATGCGGAGCAAATTCTACATCATCGTTGTCAAATCGACACAAAGCTTAACTGCAACAGTTACAATAATTGACTCTTTTGCGAAAGGCAATTGTGGAAAGACTACATGATGAACTTTTTTGATAATCCATCAGTTTATCTATGATACAGTCATTTACTCATCTGTGAAATTTCTAGCTATTCGGATTTTGTCTTCCGATTGTTTGCATAAGTCAAAATTTGAATTCAAATTTGTCATAAAATACATACTTTTGCATTCCATGTTTAAAACTGGTCGATAGAATTGCATAAAATAAGTGAATCCTTTCAAACGAGGCTCTAGTGATGTATTGACGTCGGAAAGTTGTCATTCGGATTTTTCCTTAAGGTAATAAACTCGCAATATTTACAATATACTACTTATAAGCAGTTTTAAAAGTAAAATCAAATTTCCCAGATAACGATTTGATGATTATTTTTGAAATTTATGCTACTTTCCACGAATGGTGCGTTTTATCGATACTGCATTTGAAATTGATGTGTAGTAAATACAAACTATATAAATAGTATGAAATGTGCCATTTTGCTATTTTTTCGTAAACTGCTCGATGGATTTTTTGTTGCTTTTCACAGAGCCTCCTCTGACTATAAGGAAGTTACATGCAAAGCGGAAACGCATCTGGATTTTATTTCATTTAATTGAAAATTATTCTCATTTGTAACAGCTAAGGTTTTCAACGTGCGGTGCACATCATGTGGGCACTTGCGAAGGTGTTCGACTAGCAGCTGATAACACTGGCCCAACTACCTATGACGTGCTGCGCACATCATCGCTGTATTATGCTCCAATTGTTCGCTCTGCATCAGGGGAGTTGCCGTTATGAGCGAGTGACGTGCACTGCACGTCATGGGTAGTTGGAGCAGTGTTGCAGATGGCTCAAGAGGTTAGATAAGCGGGATCCCGGAATTCGTTAACATCTGCTTCAAGGCAGTTTTGAAGATGGAGTAACAAGGAAGCAGCAATAAAGATAAACGTAATTCATTGTTGCCAGGGACGTAGCCAGGATTTTGAATTGGGGGGGGGCGGGGCTAAATGCAAAGGGATTAAACTTCGAAGACTTTTGAAGTCTCATGAAATCTGACAATGATGTTAGCAGAAAAGGAGTCAGATATTTTTACCTCCACAAACCTGGTACGACTAAATTAGACTGCTGCATTTCTAATATTATAATTAGTGTTTGATTATATTTAGGATGCTAGGATCGTAACCCAAGTATCACTCATTAATGGAATTGCAGGTAAATTGATAAATTATTGAGACAAGGGCTTTAATATTTTGTTGTTTAGTTTTTATCAAATTTCGCATCAGCATTTGATAATTATCGAGTCAGACGACACTTAAAACTTTATGTAGGATTTTTCTCAGACCTATGTCACCTATGTGATAGTTGAATATTAGTTATCAGCATAATTTAGATACATGTAATTGTAACTTCAATGATAGGGTCTCATTTTCCAAATTATAAGTATAACGTTTTAATTATAGACGTGTATTATAGGCTGGTATACTAATAATGATGACGGATTACGTCATTGGAAACCGCTCCCTTTTATGTCTTTACTCCTTCTATAATCTAGATCAAATTTAAAACTCAAATTCAGAAAAAAATTATATCTAACATCTGATGCAGAGGCATATAGTCTACATGTAGCTACAAAAGAAAATTTAAGCGCCGAGCAGCAGTACTGGCAAATCTGTCAATAACTTCGTGAACTGATGGTGTGCATTCACGATGGATCTGTAGGAAGAGAAGTGACTCGAGTCTGTCCTCACTCATTGTACTGCGGATTGCAGTCAAAGTATTTTCTAATTTCGAAAACACACGTTCTGCTTGAGCAGTGGTAACAGGTAGACACGCCAACAATTCCAACAGAATTGTCATATTGGGGAAAAATTCACTGCAGTGATCCAGTGTTTCGATAGCTGTGCGAGGTCGGCTTTCTGCAGATATGTCCTCCCATTTTTTTGTCCACAACTGGTATTCTTGTTTAATTGTTTCCAGAGAATCAGCGAAAAGCGCATCATATTGTTGGAAAGTCTTCCACAGTTCACTCCAATTGTTTTCGAAACTTGAATTATGTAGGAAAGCAGGAATAGCTCTAGTAAACTGCAACACGGATCTCTGACGCTCGCCAAACCGAAGCATTAAATCCTGAATAATGGCGTCAATTGATGGGAAAAAATAATTGATGCGATAATAACTTTCCGCAGTTGGGTTTGGGTTAATATCATCAATTGCATTAGGTCGATAGACGGAACGCAAAGACGTCCTTGGTGAACGTAAACGAACATCAAGAAAGTCAGCCAAAAGTTCCATCTCACGGAACATCTTCGAAAATTTTTCTTCTGTACGAAGACACTGTAAGAGTTCCTGTGTGTCATTTAATAAAGCAATGGCTTTGATTAAATCAATTTCCACACATTGTAAAGCACGAGTGAGAGGCAACAAAATACCCAAAATTGTTTCAAGAATAACAAGACCAACAATGAAATCTGACTGACAAACAGAATCCTTCAAAGATTGTGCTGACTGTCGAATATCAATCGATGACCATGTTTTCATGGTCTCAAACGCACTGATAACGAAAGGGAGTAGCTGACGAAGGGTAACAATAGCCGTATGTCTTTCTATAAACCGCGTGGTGCACAGAGTAGTAAGATGCTTTTTGCTGATCCTTGTATCTTCAGCCTGATCAATTAGTGTTTTTAATAGATTCGTACATTTAGGACTAGAGCGAAATAATTTAGATATTTTACGAACTACGTCTTCTGTATGCCTTATTTCTGGAATTTTGATGGCTTCTGAAGCGCTCAAATTGAGGCAGTGCATTGCGCAATGGAAATATGAAGCAAATGCTGCTTTCTCTTTGAAAACAGTGGCAGCTCCAACTCGACTACTAGCCATGGCAGTTGCACCATCATAACCTTGAGCGATGCACTTTTCAAGGTCCAAACCAAGATCCTGGACCTTTCGAAGTAATGTTTCCCCAATAGCAGCTCCGCTGAGCCTGACCTCCGATGCCACATTAGTTTCATCCATTTGACTTTTGATCTCGGAAATCAGATCAACAACAGCTATAGGATCTTCATGGATCTCCCATTTCCCTGTACATCCTTTCATTACATATCTAATACATACAGCTAGCTGTTCCCTTCTTTGTCTGTCCATCGTTTCATCCGCAATAATTGCCCAACACCTGGCCCTCAGAATTTGAAGAACTTTTTTCTCTTTGACTAAAGTTCCGGCTATTTTAATCAATTCATTTTGAATAGAAGCAGACTGGTAGGTAGCATTCGCCTGAGCAGATTTTAGATGCAATAGAAGATTTGGATCTCCGCCACGAGCACGATACCTCAAAAGAGCTCTAAAATTCCCATCGTTTGAAATAGGCTCTGCATCTGAATTTACGCTGCCGGTTTCTCCAAAGGATCCCCGCAGAGCTATATTTTGACGACCGCAAGTGAGAATTGTGTCGACGATGGGCTCAAGAAACTGTCTATTCTGTTTAATTTTTTCCATGTTTGCCGTGACCAACTGATCTTTGATACTTGTCTGTTTAGAGAATAGTACATTTCTAAAATTCTCCATAGCCAGTATACAAGATTTATGGTACTCAGTAGCCTGATGTGCAGACAAACCACCATGTTTACCGGTTAAATCATCATATCTATCAAGTGGTTTTGATACAAGTTTTCCTGCACACTGGCCGTGACCCTTTGAACGTCCACCAACTCCCAAAGAAGTCATAAATAAAACGCATGGAATACAAAAAGCACCTGCTAAGCCTTCTACTTTACTCACAGTAAGCCAAGGAAAGTTCTTCAAATGCTGAGGTAAGAGTCGACGAATTCTTTCCTTACCTGACTTTTTGTGAATCGAGGAAGGAAAGTCACTATCTTTTTCTGGTTTCCATGACTCGAGAAATCTCCGGCGATCATCATCGGATAAATCTGTTCTATTAGCTGCTAGACCAATATCGTTTGAATAAGGATGAATACAGTCATTGGTTGTCTTCGGAACACGATCGATATTTGGAGATTGTGATAAACTTTTGTGTTCAATTTCATCAAGTTCAGGAGGAATAGATGTTGATTCAGCAGAAGAGCTAGAGGCAATCAAAATCGTCGACGATTGAATGTTATTTGACGAATCGACAGCCACTTCCTTTCGAGACACTTTCGGAAAAAAATTGAGAATGCTGTCATTTTTGGCTTTTCCTTTATTTGTTGCCATATAAATGATTATAATAGATATGAGATCGACGAAACGAATCACTTCCGAAGCACAAGTTAAGTCCACAGTCGAGTCAGCGCGTCGGAGCTAATTTATCGGCTTGGTATAGTAGCCTTCTGTGCAAAGCGAGGGAAGCATTAGGGAAAGACAATAGGAACTGACTTCACTAACATCCAATCAAAATAAAGCTGAGGTTTTCATTTACCGACGACTGGAATTCATTTGACTACGTCATAGGAATCATTATGACAAAAAGTTGATTAATAGCGTAGGACAGATTAACTTCGTTATTTATGAAATTATAATTTTTAAGCACATCGGATGCCGCTCCGATTGGGGGGGGGCATGGCCCGGTGGCCTCCCCTCTGGCTACGCCCCTGATTGTTGCAAATTGCAATATATTGTTACTTATGCAATATAATTGTAATATATTGTTTTCCTTTTTCGTTATCAATATTGGGCCTAAACTATCAAGAATGCATTAAACACCACAGTCGTATAATTGCATGTAAATGTGTATTACTTATTCATACATTCTTATCATATATACCAGAATTAGTTTCGTGCGCATCTTTGTGCAGTATGGGAAAAATTATCTGCCTTCATTGATATCAAAAAATAAAACTATGTTCAGGCAGTCGAGAGAAATAAAGAGAGGGCGTTACACTTACAAGCGTAGGCAATACTTAACATTTAGTCAATTTTTGAAGCAATTATTTCACGATATCGGGATTTTATCAGACATTGCAAAAGTCGCGGGACTTGCATTTCGCTTTGAAATTACATACCAGGTTGCGACAACGCATAATGCGTGTACGATAACCAGATCTACTTATTGTTATACTTTATGCCTACATGTGAAAAGAAAACTTATTATTGAGTCATGGGCATTTAGGCACATGTCTATCTGATATCATGAGTTATTGCACAGTGCATCGTTCAAAATACTAGTCTAAGAATTCAAAATAGCGCCTAGTATTGTTCAGCAGTGTAACAACGTATCAGTAAATGCTACAAGCTTGCTAATCCCGGGATCAGAAAAAGCCGGGATTTTGAAAACCCTACTAACAGCGTTTATGTGTTCGCTCTTCACGCTTGGGACAGAGAATCAACAGTTAAGATTGGATGCTTTCAGAAGCCAATGACAGAGAGATGTCATATAGTAGCCAATACTGACATACTTATTTTGTGAGCAAGCCATTGGGTTAGCGATACTGTAAAACATTTGTGAGCACAGTGGTTCTGTGAGATTGGCCCACGGAGATAAATTACTTCGTCTGCGCTGTTTAGTCTAGAGATGACATTGTTCAATACTGATTGAACTTAGAACTAGTCCCGAGGGGCAAGAAGATCCATTTTCCATTGAAGGAAATGCAAATTTGAAGACCGAATTCCGACCACATTGAATGTTCACAGTCAGTGAATTTGGATCGTGAGGAGTCGAACGATGTGAATAATATTTCCATTTGACGAATTCATCACGGAGAAAGATTGAGTCAAATATACGTACTGCTCACTTGGCAGATGTTCAGTCTTAGATGTGACAACGACACCTCGTGTGTTCCCTCATATGATTTTCCTCACGCAGTGCGAGCGCCTAGTCAATCACGTAAGCCAAAGGGAGACATATCTCTCCACCTCTCCCTTCTATTGCACACAATGGCTGAAATAGAAACGCGAAAATCTCTGTGGGTTGCTTATAGACTTCAACATCATGATCTTTGAAATTATAAAATACTAATAGCAATGTGATTTTAATAGTGCAACATGCATGAGAGTGCTGATCGCCAAGGATATCTGCAAGTTAACAGCGACCAGCGTCCATGTTAGCTATAGTAAGTAAACATTTAGTTGGCTTCAGATTCATGAAAATCTCTTCAATGTCACAGTCGCCGGTTCTAACCAACCCATGACTTGAAGATAAATGCTACCGCCATTTCTGCCTTTCTCGGCTTTAAGATTAACCAAACGCGTTTTCCTGCCATAGATACAAATTCCTGATGGTGTATTGAGCAAAACTGCTTGTATGACCAATATCAAAGTGACAGTGAATTTCAGCGACTTTCATTCTATCTTGTTGATAATATTCATCAAGCAAAGTTATATTTCATTGTTACTTACTTCCGAGTCTTGTAGCTCTATGAGATTTTGATTTATCCTGGGCGAACAAGAAAAAGTGCTATCGTACAGAGGATCGCACGTCCGGTTGTACGATAACTGTTTTGTCGTAGGAGTTTGCTTCCCTATTTTCCCGAAAGAAGCGCTATGCTCTTACATAACGCGTCGAGTTTAAGTTGCGATCCATTTTAAAGTTGCAGCGGTCCATTGGTGTAAAAAGGGAAACTTTCTTTGATAATGCGGCGGTCCATCAATCCATCTATCAGTGTCATCAGCACATTCCTATCTACTTGACTTTAAATGTATTATTTCAGAATGCATCGATGTTTGGTTGATTGAATGCATCTAGGAGTGGTTGGTCACATTGCAAAATAATAAGAGGATGTCATTATGAGTCAGACCCAAGGAGGCACACTGTTAAAAAGGCATGTTTTATTTCCATGTTTGAATAATGAATATCTAACTACCATATTTTGCATTAACTCTTCTGCAAATCCATGAGATAAATTGTTGTCGATATGACGATAATAGATTGTCCGATAATATGAACAAAAGCCATTGTCCAATACTGCTAGGGAAAATGCTATTAAATCTATTGGTTATAAATCCATTGACAAAAAAATATTGAGAACACATAAATAAGGTATAGGATTACAGTATATTAAGCACAGAGAAAGAAATTTCAACACGTACATCAAGATCAATTAGTAAAAAAAACATGCAGATATTCATAAAGCTCAGTATCCTAAACATACACGGATCTAAAATCATGAAGAGATTCTTATAAAAAATAAATTCAATACAAATAGCGAATATAATTATACTACACAGTATATAATTATATATATAATTACACATATATTATTATGCATAGTATTAAATATATTTTACTTGTACCATATATATTTATATAGCGAACAATAATTATACTCATCCGAATAAGAGCATACTTGTATCAGTAAGATCTATGGATGCATCGAAAAGTATATTAAATTGGTGTCAAAAATATGCACAAAATAGAAACATTATACATGTTTAATGTCAATAACAAATACGCGCAGGAATAAATCTAAAACGACGCAAAAATCTCAGAAAATATTTACCATAATAAATTGAATCTAAAATATTCAGAAACATAGAAGTACAAGTATAGAAGACTTGACTGTTCACTCAAGCTATATTGTGATCATTTTGGAAATTAATGTGAAGCAAATCATGCTAGATCAACGCTTAGGTCAAAAGAAGCATCGCGAAAGTTGCTGATCTGAAAACAATCCTTGATGTCGTGGGAATCCAAATTTCGACTTGATGTCAGTTCTTCTTTTATATTAGACGTAATTCGACTTGTCGAGTTATCACTCACAACGTAAGAAAAGTCCAAATGCTTACTGATTTGTCTTTGCTGCGTGGACGAAGTTCTTTTGTACACTCGTATGGCGTCTGATCTGTGACCAGTACGCTCGCGAATCAATTGTTCATCAGCGTTTCTCTGATATAGAGTTGTGGCACAAGTCACTTTTCCAGAATGTCCGGTGATGACTTTTGATGATATTTTTGCTGTTTTTGCAGAGTTTGGTAAAAGTTGAGAGATACTATGAACTCCCACCAAATTGGAGTTTCACCAAATCTTGGACGACCACATAGAGGCATCAACGGTCCTCGATAAAAATCACCTTCAGTGTTCCCACACGCACGACGACGCTCAAAATATAATTTCAACAGTTTATATGTAGCTACTTGGGACTCAGTATCGTAGTGTTTGATGTTCTTCTCGGCTACTTTTCGATGACGGAGACCTCCTCTATTTGTCTTGTCAGTCTTCCCGATAAACTGAGCGAAGCGACCTTCGTCGTCCTCTCCAAATCTAAACTGTTCTAAGGTCAGAGCTCTATGCTCATCTCTTGACCCTAGTCCAATAACTTTGTAGTTGTAAAAATATTCTGCTGACAGTAGTCCTTCGCTGGAGTTCAGCGAAAATGCGCCTGAGGACCACAATAACTCCTCGTCGTCACTTGTAATTGGATCAGCCTGGCGCATCTGGAGGTGGACTCCCTTCTCTGTTAGTTCCTGCATCCGAGATCGATACAGCGACGCAGGAAAAAGAAGTTTGAATCATCTTTGAAAAAGTTAAGGTTGAGCCGCATACATTCGTCTCGAAAATATCGGATGATGCCACACATAATCCTGTGAATACTATTCGCGGGATATACTTTTCCATCTTTCCGTCGGATCTCATACACGAAGTGGGATAGAGTATTCTCGAAGACGTCGCAGCTAACACCAGTCAGGTCGTCTATCGATGGAAAGGACTTTTCTGGGAAGGTCTCATTCCTTTTCGATAACCATTCCTCGAAAACATGCACGGTGTAGTTGGTGGCTCGTTTCCTATTAGCTGTCGTAGCTTTTGCAAGGCTGTCTTGAATATCCTGAGTGCTGACAAATTCGAAGCCTGACATTGCGGAGTTTGTCTTCGAAATGTCTTTCACTCTCTCATATATCTCAATTTCAACAGTCAAGAAAGATTGCCCATCACAGACACTGACCAATTCACAGACAGTTACAGAATAAACAAGTCTTAGATAATTACGCAGTATACATGTAAACGCTAATCTAGCAAAGTAGGGGATTAGGGAAGAAACTGTACCGATAACATGTTTCATCTCGTTCACCGCACAATATTGGACATGGACTTTATTTATTGCATCGGACAGTCTATTATCGTGACTCCTACGACAAGCTGCCTCACAGGAACGCACAAAGCTTGTCGCCCAGTCAGTATGCTGCAGTATGCCAATATGTCACAGTTATAAGACATAATGCTTATCCATCATATAAAGCAGCGAATGTTATCACTAAGCGAGCGATTCTTCTAACGTTTCAAATTTAGGATTGACAATGAAAGTTCAACAGACATTGACAGTTTGAAGTTGTTATCGACTCTTCATGTATCTCAAAGGTCAACATCTGCATTTGCATTTAAAGGAACGAGTACTTCTTCCAGTAGTTCGCTGGTTCTCATTGATCTACTGTTGGATTTTGACTCGATCAATTTCCACGGACTGAAAATCAACTTCGTTCTCAATTTATTACAATGGAAAACGAGCAATCACCCGATATCGATCGAGGATGGGCAATCGTCATAGTTATATGTGGAATTCTAACCATGGTAATGTCATTTGGCTTACCATTTAGTAGTTCAGTAATCTACGCCATCTTTTTAGATGAGTTCGAAGAGTCTCCAGTCACAACAGCATGGGCTGTTAACCTCAACTTATTATGCTCTATGGGAGCTGGTGTTCTTGCAAACTGTGTGATATGTATTATAGGTCAGCGTTCTACAATCATCATCGGCTGTTTGATAGCCACAGCAGGTCTGCTCATGTCATCGTTTATGAGAAATATCTATGCTATCTTAGTTTCCTACGGAATTGTGACTGGTATTGGTTTTTCGTTCTGTTATCTGTCGACACTCTCCATGATACCTACTTACTTCAAGAAGTATCGAATATTGGCTAACACTTTCGCAAGTCTTGGATCCGGATTGGGAAAATTTATCATTCCGCCACTGATCAGCTTCCTCATCAATGAATACACTTGGAGAGGTGCCTTTATCGTCCTTGGAGCTCTCAATCTCAACATGCTTGTTGTTGCGGCAGCTGTTATGAATCCTCGGCAGATTGTTGACGCATCCGATAAAGTTGAGAAACAAACAATATCTACACGCTGGCAGAAAGTCAAAGATACATTCAATGTGTTTCTATCCGGTTTCGGGATTTTAAGAATGCCTCTGTGGTCACTTTTCTGTATAGGAAAAATGCTGATTTCAATAGGGATTGGTGGTTTTCAAACGCACTTATACAATTATGGACGTCTTTACATTTTCGATATCACTCCGACCCAGCTGAAGTTTTTGCCCTCATTAGTCGGAATTGGAAGCATCGTTGGTAGACTATTGGCAGGTGTAATCGCGCAGCTGACCGGAGCTCATGTTGTTTTGGTGTTTATGATCTGCACCTCTTTGGTGACTTTGGGAAACATTGGAGTTACAGTTGTGAACAGCTACATTGGCATTGCAGTTTATAGCTTATTATTTGGATTATCATTTGCCGCAAATGCCATTGTCTATGAAGTAGTTATTCACATAGTCGGTCTAAACAACTTTCGATCAGGTTTCAGTTTTCTTATGTTCACCTCCGGTGTGGGCTTGCTTATAGGAGGTCCTGTTGCAGCTTGGCTTTATGAAATGGATCCAACGTACAAATGGGCATTCAGAGCACTTGGTATTATTGCTGCAGCTGGACTGCTTATGATATCGCCGTCTTGGATAACGATTACAGCTGTGCGAGTTCGACAAAGATTAGCACGAGACAAAACAGAAGAGAAGTGATTATTCCTCGCATGAAAGTACAGGGTTTCAGTGCTAAAGGTTCAATTTTTGTTGCTAAAATACGAGTAATGTCAATTTGCTGTTGTTTTGAGTATGGTCCTAGTCCACCTACTCTCCATCGACTTGAGAAGTTCTATCTCATGCATTCTTATAAAGAAGTAGAAATTCGACCTTCGATACCGTAAACTGGGGTAATTTGGAACGGGTTTTCAGATATTTAATTATTTTTCGCAGCAACTAAAGCTTATTTTTATTTCTCGCTCTACATGAACCGCAAACTTATCTTTTTTGATTAAAATGCATTTTCAAAATATAAATAATATGAATATTAGATCAATAAAATCACCTAGGCCAAAGACTAATGATTTTCAAAACAATTGGGGTGAATCGGAACATTGATTTATTTTCGATTGAAAATAAACTGCATGTACTCAAACATGAAAACGATACTCACAAACGATACTCACATGAAAATGAAACTCACACTTCATACAGATATAGTATGGGTCTTGACTACTATTGTTGCATGAACCACAGTACCAGTGATGGCATGCAATACAGCGAATCCCATCAGGACCCTGGTACTGACTGAATCGAGAATTGCATCCATTGCATAGGTCATCTTCCTCATCGGATGATGGTACATCTCTCTCTCTCTCTTGGTAAGTTGGACGCTGCTGCAGACGTAGATGGTCGATCTGAATACTGAATTGCTCGACCTGGAACGACCTTTGCTCCTCAACCAGACTTTCGAGTACCGGCACCAGCTTTTCTGTTCTCCTGCAGAATGCCAATAAGAACAGAATCTAATTTTCGTCCTATTTCATTTGAGGCTTTCATTCCAGGTAAACGCTTGATGGGCTCATCCGGATTTCGAGGAACAAGACCACATGCTCGAAAACCAGATCTCAGATTGCCACCACCATGAATTTTAACCTTTTGCCAAAGCTGACTTAGCAAGACTGGAAAGACAGTCTTTTGTATTACACCTTTCTGTCTTGTTTCTTTTCGATAATTGTCCAAGATCTCTCTCCATAACATTTTGAATGACCTGAAAACAGCCACATCAAGTGGCTGCATCAGATGTGTTGAATTTGGAGGAAAGGTGGCGAAATAAATATTGTTCTCTCTCTGGCTAGTTGAATCACTTCAGGGCAGAAGTGACTGCCCAGATTGTCGCCGAGCAAGAGTTTTGGACTATTCGTGGTGCTTACGCTCGGGAGAAATAGTTTTTTGAACCACATCAGGAAAGTGTCCATTTCAAACCATCCGGACCGGGTTGAAGAATATTGCGCACCAGTAGGCCCACCTTGAGCCCAACCTTCGTACATGTTTTGAGCTTTGTAACACACAAGTGGCGGAAGAAGATCTCCAGCTGCATTGCCACACACCATGATGGATGCATTAGATTTAGAATGTTCGCGTACCAGTTCGACTCTTCTTGTTCCGCGCCTCACGAGCACCTTCTTATTTCCAAGATCGTCACTCAACGCCGTTTCGTCGTAGTTATAAAAGTTCTGCGGCAATATTTCACCAGCTTTGTCCAGCTCAGAAAAGAATGCGCCTATGTCACATTTTCCGATTGCAGCACGTGATCGTTTAATATTTCCAGCAACTCGACCCACCATGTCATTCCGTTGCATGAATCTGCGAATCAAGTCATATCCAGGACAATTGTCATTGAAATAAGACACTGATCTCCCTATCGAGTTAAGATATCTTTTGATGAGGATTTGCACATCAGTCACACTAAATCCAACACCCCAGTCAGCCATTTGTTGTAGAGTGTCAGCAATAACAGCTTCTTCTTCACTCGAGAAAGTTTTAGGACGTCCAACAGAACCAGTCCCATTCACATGACGCAAAGAGTTGTTTTAGATACGCCGTAAACTTGTGCTGCTTTATGAACAGACATGCCTTGCGTAACGGCTTCTATAGCCTGGTTCATGAGTTGCGTACCGGCATGGGAAACGACGGTCTTTCTCTGATACGTTCTAGGCATTGTTAACTACCAAGAGAGTCACAGAAGTTTACTAAGTCACACAGTGTCTGAAGAATGAGTGCGTTACCGATGATGAAAGCTTGTCTACTACATGTAGGTTCAAATCGAATTGCATTGGATTGATACGATAGCTACGGGTCACAGGTGTATTGAATTTAAATTTTCAAATTTGAGTTAGTTCTCTCGCGATCGCATTAATTCGCTATGCATAGATATCTTAATAACAACAATTGAGAGAGTATCATAGCCATCACAGCATCCTGAAATACTTGAAAGTTGACTTAATTAGCAAAATCTGCAGAAACATATTAACGTTCCAAATTACCCCGACGTTCCGAATTACCACAGTTTACGGTACGTTAGATATTCGCAATCAATGTAATTTCAATTCATCGCATCTTGATTCGTCTTCCATGTCGTCCAAAGCCTGGGGAGAGAAATATCTGGATATTCAACTCTTTTAAGCGCCGAATTTTTTTTTTTGAAAAGTCAACTGTGATGCAATGTCAAGTTATGTCGCAGAAAGCTTGAGTTATTCTTAAATATCAAAATCGACATCTTTTGAGTACCAAATAATCTTTATTTTTCTGATGTATGACGTCACACTATTTCATTGTCACATGTCTAAATGAGACAATTTGAAGTCCAAGCGAGTGAGGTATCCAGAGTTTTCATTACTATTTTGGACCGCATATGTCCAGGGCCTGATAAATGTAAATCAATATCCTCGTCTTCAGAAAAGGGTTCAGTTCCAGAGTCTTGAATAATCAATTCTGTGCAGGGTCTCTCACCCAGTCAACCAGTACACGTGTATTACACGTGTAATACACGTGTATTGGACCCGTGTAATACACTTGTATCGGACACGTGTAATACACTTGTATCGGACACGTGTAATACACGTGTTTTGTGTTCATATAATACACGTGTATTACACGTGTACAAATACACCAAAAATACACTCCTTTTACACGACTTAAAATTTAATGCTAGTTTATTTTGGCGTCTCATCCTTTTATTGTTTCGAACATACCCAACCTCTAGATTGCTTAAAAATTTGTTCTGAATTCATATTTGCATCATCCTGTTCCGAACAGTTCGGCGTTTCTTGACTATTTGCTCTAAGCATGTATAACATACATAAATCGCTTTAGATGGTCGGTTAAATTTGAAATCTATAGCCCATAACAGGAAAGTTTATAAGACACCGAATAAGTAGAAGCACTATTTTTTGGAGTAAAAGACATTGGAAACTGTTAATCACAGGAATTCACAAATATTCCATATCTGGCCAAAACCATCTCATCCACTTCAATGACGTCTGACAACTTCATAAGTAGCTTTATTCCACAGTTCATAAATCCAAATTTCCAATCAGGAGTTGAGGAAATGTTATGAAAATTCATCCAGGTGGTAAGAATTCCTGGAAATGAATTGAAAATAAAGTTATAAATATCATATAAAAGTTATCATTTACGCGAAAAAGAAATTTTTATCATTAAAGATTGTGATAAAAGCTCTGCATGAAATCGGTACATTTCTTAAAATTTAATTCAATGTAAAGCAACGATAGGATTCATCAGATGCTCACTTTTTGAAATCTGATGCATCACTTAACACAAGGAAACTGCAGAAATGTAGAACGACAAAAAAGAAATCAATCAAACCAATAATTTGTAATGCAGAATAAGAATGAAAAAGCTTATCACTTGGCTGATATAACCCATCATCAGTGTTAGATATAATTCCCTAATTATGGATCCAAACTTCAGTTGCTCCTAGCGTTTCATTGGTGCTTTTTTCCAAGTTATACTGTGTGAATTATTTCTACTATTAATTTGTTTTGTTTATTAAATGTTTTGTAATCCATCTCTAGATCAATTCATATTTTAGAAATCTCATAATTAGATAAATTTTTCCACGTCTCTTCTAAACCATCTCCCATCTAAATCAGAGAGTGATACAATAGGACAGCTACATGTGAATGAATTATCTTCAGTAAAAGCAAGGAATTAAATAATGATAACGAATTAAGGACAATCAAGGTATGTTTTGATTTTATGGACAGGTTGGTTCTTAGTCAAAGATCTTCTTCCTATGGTCTTGGAACTCGTTTTTATTGATCTGTCTCAGGAAAGGTTCGAAATGAAATTTATTTCAATAACTTAGCGCTCTCAGCGCCAGAATCTGAAATCGATGTCTCTGTTAAAATTCTAGCCGGAAAATCAATGATGGCTTCTGCCAATTCGTGGAGATAGGCCTGGCTTCTAGCTATCAGCTGAGGCGACTGAGTTTCCGGCTGATATGAACATGTCAAAAAAAACGCATGATCTCCTAGGTAGGAGGAGCGGAGGCTAACTGAAAATCTCCGGCTTTATCGCATTCAGTTGCATATAAGTTGTTTGAACAATGGGGTTGGGTTCTGCAAAGAACTCAAAAAGAGCATCAAACGATTTTTAAAGCAAAGCAGCAATTTACAACATGAACTTGGTGTTTTTGAAATATAATAGATTAAACAAACAGTTATAAAACAGAAATGATAAGTAGCCATTTACTGGGTGAAAATATTTCTTCACTTGATGCGTCATTGATAATCAGATTCAGAAAATCAATCAACGTATTCGCTCCGTCCCTGGTGATTTTGAATTTACAAACAATCTTATCTACAATATATAACTTGTAAACTTATAAAATATAAACTTGTAATAGGAAAAAGATTCTGATACATTTTGTGAATTGTGGTTTATATCAAACGGCGTTATTGATTTTATTCATTAAACTCATTCAAATCAGTTGTAATATTAAATAATTAATCTCGTGTACACTACAAAAGCATTCAATCCTAAAAGATCCCATTCATTTATAAGTTCTGACCTTGACATGTTTCGTGAGACATATGACATGGAATGCGACAAACAGCTTTCCAGTAAATGTAATGTAAGTGAGACTCGATTGTAACTGCAGAAAATATCAAAATAATTAATATTTTAAAGCGCATATGTCTGGAGAAAAATACTCTACATCATGCATGCATATTCTAAGAAACAAAATGTAAAGTTCACCGGACTTCATCACAGGTAAAGCAATATGATAGCAATTTGTCACAAAATGTGAGCAAGTCCCATTTCCAAATGTTCCAATTGATCATCAATTTGACTTCATTTTGACATCAATTATTCCATTAGATCAGTTTTCATTGAGCCAGACATATCGGAATGAATCGGAGCTGTTCAAATTTGAATTCACAACATATGCTATGTTCCTGCACATAGAAATTAATAATAACATAGAAAGTTCTAGAATGAAAATTGCATGAAAATTATGGCACACGCCTGAGGAACTTAGTTGGGGCAAAAAGCAAATTTTGCGAGCTGGTTCTCTTGTTTTCGGGTTGGCATTTTTAATTATCAAGTCAATTTGCTATCTGGATTGTTGCCCCTAGTCCAAAGATCATGTACACAAAAGCAATAGTGAAATTACAAAATACTGCAGCGACAGGATGACGAAGTAGGAAATCCTGTAAAACGTTCTGTACGTTCATCATTTTGAAATATCACTTCTATAATCGAGCAAGAGTATAATCAGACACATACGCAACTTGTAATGTCGATTTAAAGAGCATGCATTGCTCCAGCTTGAAATCAGAGGCCAAGAAATCCCAGAGCATTCATTTTACTTAAAAGGGTTCCCCTGTTCAATATATTTGAGAAATTTTCAAAACCTTTGCATGCTTTCGGATATCAGCTTCCAAAATATCATCACACTATATCACATAAGTCATTTAATGATTAATTGAAAGGATCCAGCGACATTTCATTTATCTGAGAAATGACTGTCGGTAAAGAAGCTTTCAATGTGTTTATTCCAGAAAGCGCTAGGTTTCTCAACCGCTAGAAGGAGAAATTATCCAATAATTAGAATTTTTATCTTTGAATTCTTGAGATATTCTCACAAACAGCATACCAACCACTTTCGATTATGACTCTTAACCAATTTTTGATTCGTATTCCACCATTGAAAAATTGGAAAATAGTTGTCAATAACTGCTACAAATAGACACAGTTTATTAATCCATGGAATAGTAGGCTGATTCACATGAAACAATGCCACCATCTCACTTACAATTCTCTTCATGAAAATCCTGTAATTTGCTGTCAACAACTTCCACAACCAACTTTGACAAATAGTCTGACTATGATGTAATGTTTTAGATCGAAGCAGATCTACAAACCATAGATTTTTCCATGTGCCATCATTGCACATAGGCAAGATATCAAACTTCCATTCTAGTGTACTATTATCCACTTCTATGTTCCTGCATGTGTAGCTAAGTTTCGAAAGCAATGTAGATCATAGAAAGATATAAGATACACTTTGATGCATGATCAAAGAAATCGACAGCAGGATCAGCAGCTAATTAAGAAGATGACAAAGAAATCGAACAGAACCATATACAAAATTCAATAACACATCTTAACCATAGAAGTCTTTTGAAACAAATTTTCTGTCCATTGGAAAACAGTTATCGTGCAGCTCAGATGATTGATAATGTCTCAGATAATGTGGATAAACATGAGCGAATACAAAGCAACTTACTTTCAATTTTAAGACATGAAAACATGACATTGCAGCATGCATTCTCCATTGCAGAGGATTTTTTCTAAATGGATTTTTACAGCCTAAATCTTCACAGCGACTTATTCCGAAATAAAGCGGACTTCAGCATTTGAACAAAATCCAAATATAATTAAAATTTCTGGTTTTTAATTAAACTCTTGGCCTACCAAATATTTTGCATGTTTTTAAAGAACATTAATTAACATATCAACGAAGCTTTGTTCGGATCAGTTGATGAACTGAAGAAATTTGATAAATTTAATAACTTCAGAGAATTTTGCCAAAAATGAATAACATATAGTCATTTATTTGGATATGTATTCTGTGAATTTAAAGAATCAACAAATCAATAGTCAAAATCGTCGTGATAGTGCAATTTTGGCATTATTTTCATTTGGTAGCAATCGTTTATATGGATGTCTTGTTGTTGCCACTTAGTGTATAGCTGCAGTAGAATATACTGACCTGAGATTCATGGACCCTGGCATTCGTATAAAATTGAAATTCTAAAATTAACCTTTGCAACAGGTCATAAGCAATAACACGTGTATTACACGTGTAAAAGTGGTGTATTTCTACACGTGTATTCATATGCAAAGATTACACGTGTATTACACGTGTAAAAGTAGTGTATTTTCAATTACACCAAAAATACACGTGTACGGGTTGACTGGGCAGCATCACAACGGCGTTCAGGAACGAATATGACATGTCCTTACTCACAAAGCAGTCGTTGATGAAAATCTCGTCTCTGATTGGCTTATCAGATTGCCCAAAGTAGCCTACGCAGTCGTCATGTGATACAATAATCGGTTTACAAGACTAGAGAGACATCCAATGTATATACATGTAAATACATCGGTTTTGTTAAGTAGACATGACTGAGTACGAAGAGTGAGAGCGCATCAATTGCTTGTCGCAATAATGGGACCATGGCGCCTAAAGGGTTAAGGACAAACAAATGAATCTAAGTCAAAATGGTATCTGCATGGTGAACACTACCTTAATTAATGGTAATTGGGGTTGGAGCTTTTCGGTCCCTTAAAGATCTTCGAAACTACACATATAAGCTTACAATTCAATGAGACAGAATGCAGCATGAACTCTTCTCGCATGCTCATTTTGCATTTTGAATTGACCGCGAAAAAACTTCAATGGTGCAGGAGCGGTTGACATACAAAGTCCTAATGGCAATCCTAAAAGAAATCAGCCGATCAAAATTCCAGCGCATACCTAAATAAAATTGGAACAAGAAACCTTGAGATCCACACTCAGATGCAAAAGTAAGATACATAACAATATGGACAAGCTATCGAGTCAAACAAAAGGATCACGAAGGAGGAAACACACTAAAACTGATATTTATGTTTCTACAATCCAAAGACAAGATACAAACCAATGTGGCTAAAACCAACGATGATGCTAGCCAGAGTTGCAAATGAAGATACTCACCGGACGGATGAGACTAACTTCATTAAAACCTTATATAGAAGGCACTATAAAGAGCTATAGATAGCTCTGAATTGAACAATCAAGGAGGAACCATGTTGCTGCATAAAGTAAAGCCCATTATCTCCAATACCGTAGCTATTTTCAATACATCGTAGTATTCAAACACGGAATACTGTTGGGTTTTTAATAAGATCTAGTTCGAAGAATTTGGTAAATTTGGCATGTTTAAGTCATAACCACTGTTCATAATCACCGTTGTCGCAACAATACCTGAAATCGAATTCTCGGGTCATATGCAGTACTTGATAGCAGTATTTTTTTATAAAAATTCTTCAAAAAGACGATAAATATCGATTTAGGCCTATATGACATTGCTTCCATTACTACCCAATAAATCAGCACGAAATTGGCGTTTTTGAAATCACCACAAAGTCGATCAGTTTCGTGGAAGAAATAGTTACAAAATGAAAAGTATTAGGTAGCGTATATAGCATTTGGACTTTCAAATCACATTTCAGAAAATATTGCGACAGCGACAACGTATTTTCTCGTGGGAACATGAAGTTGTCATTTTAAGTTGAATTCTTTATTATAAATAGCACTTTCAAATTCAAATATGAACTTTTTAAAGAGGAGCAAGTTTCATGACTTTCCTGTAAATTTAATTAACATTCGTTAATTCATTGAGAAGCATGTCGGCGCAGTGACTGTTCAGGCAATCTCTTTTGAACAGACGACACATTCTCCATGACCTCCTTCTAATCGAAGGAGAAAGTGGAATGCTGTACATACCATAGAGCAGGATATATAGGTTGAGTGTCGACTCAAAAAAGGATCTGTATACAGTGAAAATTTTTATATGAAAGGATTCAGTTTTTTGCGGAGATTACGTTCCTGTGGTCCAAAAAATTATTTGAGCAGTTTCAAGAATGTCAAAATTTTGCCAATTTATATACCACCAACATGGCTCTCCTAAATAAGTAGTATGAAACAAGTTGAGTATCAAAAGGAATGAATATTTGCCAATAAGCATCCTAACTAAGCGGAAATCAAGCTGATTATCAAGGGAATTTCAAGAATTGTATTATAATGAAAATCTTCATGAAAAAGTCGCGATATTATTCGTGCTTTCTTGGCTGAAATTTCAACTTTTTAATTCGATTTTCACCAGCATGATTTCATGAAAAATAAAATTAATATTTTATTTCTTGAATCTGAATAGATGATGTGGACCCATTTACATCTTTCAAAGTTAATTGAAATCACTGTCTCTAATTATGTGATTTTGCTCTGCCAGTGCCAGGTTGCCTATCACGCTTAAGAAAATACTCTTGAGGTTGAGGATGAAAGTTTTGGAACCCATCGAATTTCTCATTCAACAAACATTAAATCTCCAAGACTGTCATGAGAATCTGTGAAATACCATCATTCCTTCTGTATTACAATCATGATCACTCAATTCCGTTGTAATTTCTTCAAACCTGCAAAAATTTTCATATCTCACATTTGGTAACAATACCACGTGTATCTCCCTTGAGTTCATTTTATAAAATCGAAGGTGCATCCACATTGGGGATTTAATAAATGCGGAGTTACCACTCTACCTAATTTTCTTACTCTATAGTACATACATTAGCCTACTGGTTCTGCTCAAAGAATCATGACTCTATCTACTATGCTACTTTTTTGATTTAGTCTGCGTGATATTCATGATATATCAACATTCATTATGTTTGTGCACCTCCGCGATTCCTATGGGCGGTGTCAGAATTGAAATTTGTTTTCCATTCCAAATATACACTAATTCATCCATTCATCCTTAAGTTGTAGAGGGTAATGATCACCGGAGATATTAGTAGAAATACCAGTGGTAATGATCAGTGGTAATAATTGCTGAAATAATAAATACCGGTAATTTTGCATCATTAATTCAGTCTTATCATTATTGATGATTGCCTCCAATAGAAATTCATTGATCAGCAAGATGGAGCTGCGCCTCATTACAGTTTTACAGCTCCAACTTCATTGAATGAAAATCTCACCAACAGATGGATCGGACGAGGAGATCAATTGAATGATCTCCTAGATCACCGGAGATGACAATAGGAACCTTTACTTAACTTTGTTGCGGCTATTATTCATATGAAATTCATTGAAGGAAAAGAGAAAAATTATTATCTCATGCAACTATACTTCATAACTTCTATTAGCAAAGTGACAGAAAAGTACAGCAAGCTACACATTGAAGTGATCTTGGACAACCACGCACCAAACATATAAAGCTTTGATATCAACGATGTTTTCTCTATGAAATCTGATTCTTGAACAATGTCTAGTGAGAGATTTGCGATTGTTTCCTTCTTCCACTTGTGCTAAGTGTTTTGGCTTCGTGCACAAGACGAACACCGAAATATGGAGATTTCGCAGTTTGAATTTGGAGAAGACTCGACTGGAAAGTACGCTATGTTTATTGGGAGAAATAGCAAGATGTATAGCGGTGGAATACAAGATCGAAAGATAACTGAAAAGCAAATCAAACATTATGAAACGGAAGAAAATTCGCTGTCCATCTACAAAATAATACGTCAGTATATCCAATGTCTTCAGCGTGGTAGAATACACACTGGTCATCTCTGCCGACGTCCTTTGCAACCATAGAGTGAAGCACTTCGGTAAAATCTTTTGTCGATAAACAAGCAGTTTCAATAGCATAGAGTAAGTAACAATCATAGAGTAAGTTTCAACCATAGAGTAAGTAAATTAGGTAGAGTGGTAACTCCGCATTTATTAAATCCCCAATGTGGATGCACCTTCGATTTTATAAAATGAACTCAAGGGAGATACACGTGGTATTGTTACCAAATGTGAGATATGAAAATTTTCGCAGATTTGAAGAAATTACAACGGAATTGAGTGATCATGATTGTAATACAGAAGGAATGATGGTATTTCACAGATTCTCATGACAGTCTTGGAGATTTAATGTTTGTTGAATGAGAAATTCGATGGGTTCCAAAACTTTCATCCTCAACCTCAAGAGTATTTTCTTAAGCGTGATAGGCAACCTGGCACTGGCAGAGCAAAATCACATAATTAGAGACAGTGATTTCAATTAACTTTGAAAGATGTAAATGGGTCCACATCATCTATTCAGATTCAAGAAATAAAATATTAATTTTATTTTTCATGAAATCATGCTGGTGAAAATCGAATTAAAAAGTTGAAATTTCAGCCAAGAAAGCACGAATAATATCGCGACTTTTTCATGAAGATTTTCATTATAATACAATTCTTGAAATTCCCTTGATAATCAGCTTGATTTCCGCTTAGTTAGGATGCTTATTGGCAAATATTCATTCCTTTTGATACTCAACTTGTTTCATACTACTTATTTAGGAGAGCCATGTTGGTGGTATATAAATTGGCAAAATTTTGACATTCTTGAAACTGCTCAAATAATTTTTTGGACCACTGGAACATAATCTCCGCAAAAAACTGAATCCTTTCATATAAAAATTTTCACTGTATGCAGACACTTTTTTGAGTCGACACTCAACCTATATATCCCTACTCAATGTCTGCAACCAATTCACCAAAACCAACCTCGTTATGGCAAAACGCGGGTCGCAGTAAGCAAATTGGCAAAACTCTTACCTGAGGCAGCGGCTGAAGTTGGCATCAAAGTCTACATGACACCTCATTCGGGAAAAGTCACATCTGCAACAAGTCTCTTTAACCAGAAGGTAGAAGAACAATTGGTCATAGGAGCAATTGTGTTAGGCTATATAAACTGCCATCTATATCAATACTTTTGTGGAGCCACCACCGCCGAAGAAAATATTGCTAAACGCATTCAAGTTTAATCCAAATGATAAGTTCAATATGGATGTATATACGTGTATATAAATATGATTTGATTTCATAATAAAGATATTTGGATGAACTCACGTTTTAACCACTCAGTAATCACAGACAATAACTAAATTCATATACTTCATTAGGTGACTGAACGGGAGGTTTTTTAAATTCACCATTGCTTGATCGAAATCAAAAAATAAGATCTCTCCCTTTTTATGTCACGAGGTTTTATATTGAAAATAAAATAAAGTGACCCGACGCGTTTCGTCTTAAAGACTGTGTCAAGGGTACACTGACACGGCTACTTGATGCGGGTTATATACTCAGGTCTTGGATTTGATATCTCCTCACACTAGCTCATGACGTCTATTAATTAAATTTGGCATTTTCGACGCAATCCAGCGAGATTCAGCCGTCTTAGTAGATATCGCCGATTTCTGTTTATCCAAAATACTGCAGTTGAAATAATTAATGTCCATCATTTCAGCGGTATGGTGTTCTAGATGATGATCACTCAGGGCACTTTTCTTGTCTCTATTTCTGACACTGCGTTCGTGTTCATTATACCGTGATCGAAAAGGTCGACTACTTTGACCAATGTACTTTATTTGACAGATTTTACACGAAAATTCGTAAACTAAATATTTGTCGTTACAGTTATATTTAGGACTGATCTGTTTACAAATGTCACATTGACAAAAGTCTTTATTATCTCTTTTAGATTTTATTGTGTTCTGTAGTCTCTTGCCTGGTCTGGCTGTAATTCTCATGGGCAGACAAATCAGACAAATCTTTAAAAGATACATTGATTACATCATCTTGGGTCCGCTCCCCAGAGATAATGAAGCCATCTTTTCGAATATTCTTAATACATTTAATTTGATAAACAAAAATATTCAATTTACCATTGAAGTACCAAAAGATAGCGGTCTAAACTTTTTAGACATGACTATTTATATTGAAAATAATCAAATACAGTATAAATGGTATAGTAAGCCCAACCATTCTGGCATTTGACTTAGGAAAGATAGTTGGCGCCCACACCATATCAAAGACAATTTTGTTAGTAACAGTCGTAGATATGTTGCTGAAGAAGTTGCTGCTTTAGATATTACGAATAAATGACTCTCGGAAAATGGCTTTCAGCCATATCAAAATAACAGAAAAATAAAACCACTGGATAAGCCTCCTAATTGGACAAACTTATCTTTAGACTTTGTCAGCGATAGCTGTAATAGAAAAATGTATAAACTAAAACGTAAATATGGTCTGCCCATGAGAATTACAGCCAGACCAGGCAAGAGACTACAGAACACAATAAAATCTAAAAGAGATAATAAAGACTTTTGTCAATGTGACATTTGTAAACAGGTCGGTCCTAAATATAACTGTAACGACAAATATTTAGTTTACGAATTTTCGTGTAAAATCTGTCAAATAAAGTACATTGGTCAAAGTAGTCGACCTTTTCGATCACGGTATAATGAACACGAACGTAGTGTCAGAAATAGAGACAAGAAAAGTGCCCTGAGTGATCATCATCTAGAACACCATACCGCTGAAATGATGGACATTAATTATTTCAACTGCAGTATTTTGGATAAACAGAAATCGGCGATATCTACTAAGACGGCTGAATCTCGCTGGATTGCGTCGAAAATGCCAAATTTAATTAATAGACGTCATGAGCTAGTGTGAGGAGATATCAAATCCAAGACCTGAGTATATAACCCGCATCAAGTAGCCGTGTCAGTGTACCCTTGACACAGTCTTTAAGACGAAACGCGTCGGGTCACTTTATTTTATTTTCAATAAAACCTCGTGACATAAAAAGGGAGAGATCTTATTTTTTGATTTCGATCAAGCAATGGTGAAAAAGCTAAATTCATAGATTGTTGCATGAAGAACCATGAAAGAATCCTTTAGATGCATGGGATTAAAGAATGCAATAATGGAAAACCATTTCACTACTAAAAAATTTAATGACATTCATTTGAGCCCTTTCATGTATTCTGAGGACATGAAACTGTGGTGCAACCTATAATTACTGCCAGAAATGATGGCATCTAGATGACAGCAAAGTCAATGACAAATCTCATGTTGCTTACTGACATGTATCATGTGTGATACTTATATAAGAAAATTATTGAAAAATTGATATCTCATGCAATTAGTTTATTATTTTTCTTTGCATACATGAAAATACATTTCTTGTGTTAGGAAAGGATGCTATTAAAATGGCAAGTCTCATACATTTCTGAATTTTCATAAACTTGTTGAAATTGCGATTTAAAATTTTGAATTGATAGTCATAGTATGAAAATAAGTGAGTCACAGAGCAAATAAATGCCACCATTAAGGGAAGCCCAAGCAAAACTGATCACCCAACGTTTTATCTTAATTAATTATTTTTTTAATAATGCTTTTATATCACAGATACGATTAAAACTTGTGTCAATGTATGTAATTTAGTTGCAAACGGTTGAAATTCATACAAATACAATAGGCTAAGAGCCACATTGAAAAAATCTAAGTGATTCCACTTGACTCATTCTGTCCACAGCCATGGGTAGGACGGGTTATACTGTTAAGACAAAACGGTCAGCATGAAGGGCTGTTTGCTCCTATATATTTGCGCATGCAATACCGCATCATTTAACTCGAATAGGATAGGAATTACATTTTATATTTCCGTATTTAAACGCTTATAATCGCACATGTAAATGCTACACCGGTGAGGTGGCCTAGGGTATTCCAGATAGGCCTCACAGATATTTGTATTTGAAAGTATTATGTGCACCACACGGAAAACTGCTTGTCGTTGTTATTAATTAGATTTGTAGTTATCAAAATCGCTATCATTTGTCTCATGCAAAGCTTTATTCAATATTCGTTTGGTGTATGCTTCACACCTTATACTTTTCCTCTTGTAATTGTAAGTCATCGTCTGAATATCAAAAAGTACAATTTAATTTACTGTACTCTATACTCATTTCATTTCCTTATCATGCTTATCAATTCTAATGTCCTTCATTAATACATATTTTCATCTACAAAAGCTAGCTTCGCGAATTTGATGAGTTATCTACGTGTAGAAGGAGATTATGCCGTTGGTCTAAGCTTAATAGGTGTTCAAAACTAAATTGAATACTTTTTTCAAGCATATTATGCGTTCATATCGTCTCTACCTCAAAAACAATCTTACAATTATCCCTATCATTTGAGAAACTGATATTTTCGAATAGAGGGCAAACGCGTCAGTGTCCTCATTTTCCTATACCTCCATGAACCGTTTTGCCCATTTCCTCATAGTCTTAAGAAATCGCATTTTATCAATATAATGAGATATCCTATCATACTTACACTATGATAAATACTTAATTAGAGTGTATACTACAACGATATGTTCAGCTTAATATCCTACTCCAGATATTGCTGCAGAGAATTATCTCATTAGTAACCTCCTCTTCTTATTCAAGACAGTGGGAAAATGACATTGAATAAGCTAGCGCAGCCAGTACGTAGCTATCGTTGTCAAAGTTCCGTGTGAAGACTGCTATGATTGGTCGCTATTTATACACGCGATATGATAGTCACGAAAAGGATAAAACTGACCCTTCTTGCCTAGGTGACCCGTTTTGCATGGGCTTCCCCTACAAGGTCATGTAAGAAATGACCGTGAATGTACCGTGAATTTCATATAATTCACGGTTGTTCGGAAGTAAACTTTGGCCCGGTATAGATATGATAAAACTCAATCACACACAGAATTAGGTTCATCTGAGCGCGCTTCGGCTTCTAGAATGGAAGAATCGAATCTAACCATAATATCGAAATGGCACATCACAGAATTAGATAACTTGCTCCTTCTCGAATGGATAATTCGTGTATCACTTGCTATTGGAAATGGCAAGCAATAAGCTGTCAGCAGAGGACACCAGAGCCAGTGAGAGATGCGTGCGTGCTGTGATATCACTTTGCATACACAAAAACACACATCGCTGTTTGGCTAGCATTCGATTCAGTGTATGCACTATGCAGTGAGAAATGCTAAGGAGAGAATGATGAAATCGTCAGGTGAACTAATTTTCGTGCGCTTGCTACTTTTTTTAATAATGATCGAAGGGGCCAACATTAAGGAAAAAACTTTTGCGCAATAATCTGAGTTCCTCGAATCTGAAAGAAGTTTGGCAATCGAAGCACTTTGCTGGAATTCACAGTAATCCGCAAGCGACGCACGACTTTTTTCCTATCTCTGTAAGGTATTGGGAATTCCTTTCTGCCCACTTAATAGGTTCCTCGAAGTGCCGTCGATTTCGAATTAATCACACTTCAAGCAAACCGAAGCAGAAAAACAAAATATTTTAGTGTGTGCAATCACATCTGTTGTCAAACTGACCACTGAACTTGCGTTTCACAATACTCCGCACAATCTCAATTGGATTTGATGCAAGTATTGAGCTGACCATGATTGGCGATAAGATGTCAAGCAGTTGACCTCATTGACTGAATCTCATTGCATTGTCATCTGTTCTACCTGTATGTTGAGTCAATAGATTACGTTGTCATATTCTTTTATGACCATTCTTGACACGTTCACATAATGATCAGAATGCCAGGCTGATAGTCATTTTTAATTCACGCACCGTTTTTCCACCTCTTCTCAGGAGTTTGTCAGCAGCCGCCCTCTCAAAAGCTAGGCCACCAAATATAATTATATACCGCTTACTTCCATGTAGGCGCGTCCTGTTCGAGCTTCAGTATTATATATAGGGCAATTTTTTATGACCAAAAAATCGAAAAATATGTCCTAAAAACTTAAAACATAATCAAATATAGCCTATAAACTCAAAATGTAACCGAAAAGAGACTTAAAAATCTTAAATTGTAATTCAGTAGGATTTAAGAATATTAAATACAGCAAAAATTATGCTTCCATTTTCAGGCAAAAAGTTGAAAAGTACAATTTTTGGCAAAAAACCGATTTTTTCAAACTTTTACTATAGTACACCAATTTACAGCTTGATGTACAAAACAGCCATGTAATTTGCTACATTTGATGTTAAAAGAGGTCTCTGTCTTTCCATACTGTAATATCTTCTTCAGCATGGAGAAGAACGGTCTACCGAAGCAGCGGTTGGCTGGCAAGAAAAGGCAGACGACAGACGAGCCAATCCTTGCGCCGCCTGTAACATTCATATCTGCAGGCAGTGCATGCATTGTAACTGTCCTAAGACTGCATCGCACTGCTGAGATGACCAATATTGCGTCATTCTGCAACCATCGGTCATTTCTATATCTACTTCCCGGCACCTCTAACAGTCTAAAGCTTCAGAAAAATGACCAAAATATGACTAAATATGATGAGATACAGAAAATATGACAGTATTACCTTCCCCTAAAAATATGACAAAATATGACATGTCATAAAAAACTGCCCTAGTCACAAACATTACATATGAAACAGCATCTTTGATTCTGGCATGCCTCCATGTAAAACTACATTGCAGGGTAGATTAAAGTTTGCATTATACATGGCCCTCCGAAGTTTGATATTGAAATTAAATCTTAATTAGGCCATGTGGCCCCTGCTCCTCTGTTCCAACTTTGCTCGACAACTGAATTATAAGTGATAATGCAAGTAAGTAGTCATTTACAGTTTCAGCAGGGCCATATTGTGTTACAAAAATGAATTGTCATGTTATATCAGAAAAGTTGTCAATTAGATGATATAAGAACCTGCGTTTACCCACTGATTTTATGTACCACGATTCGACTCCACAATATCCGACTTTGCTAAGTTGCGCTAGCTTTCAATAGCCTAGATTTTGCATCGTCAAGATCATCATATCGAAAGGACCGTGCAGAAACATAAAGAATTGCCTTGAGTTGGATATGCGACTTTTTAGCAGCATCCCGGCTACTATTCGAGGGAAACTGTATGTGTGTATTCTATGTTCTTCCTCAGAACAGGCTGAATTAGCTATCGGCAATTCATATACCTTCTGTTGAGCATCTGGCAGAAATAAATAAGTTCTATCAAAATAAAAAACTAAAACATGTGAGATTCAGAAAATACACTAACTGCCAATGGTTCAAAATTTTCACAAAATGGAAAATTTTGAAAAAGCAACATAAGTGACACATTACAATCGGCGACTAACATGCAGTGGTTTTGAGTACGCAACATTGACAGGGAAAAAAGAGAACCAGAAAAAAATGCGAATTTGGAGTCAATTTAGGCCTCGTTTCATTTTACTTTAAGTGAATTTACAAATCCACGGTCGGCATAACCATCGTAAGCTAGGCCCTACTGTACGGACAGTACGTATATTTTACTCTGCTATGAAGTCGATTTAAGAACAGTGAACGCTAAATGGTTCACTGCCCTGTGGGAACGAATCTTACGAAAAGCTAGTGAATGTCAGCTACATAACATCATGTTGCAACTCAATCATATTTGCAGCATATCCGGCGGCGGCAATTCACGAATACGCTCTACACCTCTGTTTACATTTACTTCCATTAGTATGCCGCCTCTACTCCCGAGGCTCTATTTTCTACCTCACCGCCTTACCATTTCCCACGACCCACATGTGGTCAATCTATCCAACAAATAAGTGCAGACTCATAGTGATAATGATCTCCGGACATTGAATAATTTGCAACAATAACACATATTTGAATCATTTCATAGTATTTACTACGACATCTATAGAAGATAAATACTTATTTAGTTTTAGCTGTCATGACTTCAAAAATACCCTTCTGAACAGATCAGTTGCCGTATCGTGTTGTGCAAATTACATTCAAGTATTGCTTACATGGCAAGTACAACTTACGGAAGTGTCACTTGAAACTCACTTGTCAAGTCGTATCGAACAACAAACACCAACGTGAGTCGAACTTTACGAGTGGAATTCCCTAAATGGAAATAGCAAGCACCGTAGTCACTGGTAACTTGTGTGACTTCAACAGTGTTCGACCAATCGGATACTTATGTCTACATACATCTCATGCAAGAGCATCTTGTAGCGATATTGATTAAATACGTAGAGTACGGCGTAAAACTTAGTTGTTCGTCACGTTTGGAAGTCTTATGATTCTGTACATGATGTCTGCTTCAACTGCGAAACAACCCCATGAATGACTAACAGTGTTTATTTATAGTTGAAAGCTTTGAACGTCGCAAGGATATTTTCTACAATAAGAGCAATCGAGCTAATGCATCGAAGTTGAAAAGGACTGCATGGACAGAAATAGCGGAGGAATTTAATAACAAATTTCCTCTGAATCATCGTGACTGGCTAGGAGTGAAGAAGAAATGGGAAAATATGGTCTCAATTGCAAAGAAATGGTCATCAAATGTTCGAAGATCCCGCAAACAAACTGGCGGCGGTCCACCTATTCCTGATCCTCCATCGTACATCAAAGCCATCTGAGATATGTTGGGAGGTAGTGAGGCTTTCACAGGAGTCGGGGCTCCTATCGAGAGCGCAGCTGAACCAGTGACAGACGATCAAATAGTCGAACCAACAGATTCATCAGTTCACCTCGATGAATTTCTGACAAAATCTTCATCCCCTAAGTGTGATACTAATTTTGTTGAAATCTCGGATAAACGCCAAAAGCGAGTCCTGAATCGAAAGAGAGATGAAAATACTGTAGAAAACCTGCATGAGGATGTTCTCAATCTAGAGAAGGAAAAGCTTGGGCTGGAGATCAAGAAGTTGCGATAGGAAATAAGCTACTTGGAAACCAAACGTCTGCGCTCAACTCAACAGGAAGTAAACCCCGATGTTACAAGTTTTATTAATATGGATGCTGATACGGTCGTGTTCTATGATTCAACCAATGAGCGCAGAAGCATGTGATTTTCATACTTTCTATTAGTTTTGTAGTTCGTTTTAATAAAACAAATGTTAATATTTGTTAGCATTAATATTTGTTTTGTTTTGAACTAAATAATATTATGTGATCACATCAAAATCTCTTAACACACATTGAAAAGATAAAACAGAAACATTATTGATTGATTGTTTATTCACATTCGATTTATTAGGCCTATGGTCTTTATTAAACAACATAGACATTGATAAGCATTTTCTATCTTTTAAAGACTTATATTACAATAATTATCGTTGTTCAAAGAATAACTGAACCACGCGATCTCTAGAATGTTTTCCATCTCTAAAATGAGTAAAATGAGATAGCGTTTCTGACTGATTCACAAAGGATGCATCACTTTCGGGTAAAAACTCTTCAGGTCGAGAATCATCAAATGAGTCGGGCTGGTGTCGATCTTTTGCAATATTATGCAAAATAAATGCAGCAGTTATTGCTATTTTGGCACGTTCAGGAGTTGTTCTATACCCTTCTGAAAGACCTCGGAAACGCCGCTTACACTGGCCAAAGGCTTGCTCTATAGCAACTCTTCCTCTCCTTTGGTGATAGTTTAAAACTTCTCTGACCTGCCGTCTCGGGACGAAGGAAAGGTACCAATAACCACGTTTTGTCATTACCATAACCACTATCTCCAAGAAGTATAAAATTATTTCGTCCGATTCCATATCAAAATAAAGTTGACTCTGTTTCAGTATAAAAGAATCATGTGTGCTACCCGGCCAAAATAAATACAAATGAATAAACTTGTAATTTTGGTCACACACTGCTTGAATATTGAAAGACGTAAATCCTTTGCGGTTCATGAATGAATGTTCCTGGCTGTCTGAAACGAATGTGCGAACATGTGTACAGTCCAAAGCCCAGCTATTCCAGAAATTCTTGTCAAATGCTTGAAGGCACTTTGAGTAAGTTGTAAATCGATAGCGGACGGTAGGACAATAAATGAATTCAAATCATTTGCGATAACTTTCAAAACTTTCCATGTCACAGCACATACCGTTGATTGAGAACATCCAAAAATATCACCGATGACTTGCTGTAACGAATTGCTAGCCATAAATCTCAGAGTCAGGAGAATTTTGATTTCTGTTGGGATCGGATGACTGTATGTTTTGGATTCGCAAAATTTGCCGAAGCGTTCACAAAGAAACTTCACTGAATGTTTATCAAATCTAAATCGTTGATAGAATTCATGATCGTTGTAGAGGTCAAAGGGATTATTACGATCTCGGAAACTCGTTCTCTTGAGATCGACCGCCGCATATCATACAACAGAATTTGTCTTGACATTGTTGTTGTTCAAAGCGTCAGAAGAAATGAATGAACTGTAAAAGTCTATCACCACTTTATGTATCATAATGTCTTGTTAGGGAGGTCGAGACTCACCTTACGAAGTAGTACTTACGAGATAGTAATACTTACACTTCGGCCGTAATACACGACAAGACTAACCATAAATACCTACAAGTAATACTTACAGGCAAGTTTACTTGCCTGTTAGATGGAGTACAAGATACGGCAACAGATTGATTATACAATGTATTTTCATATGAATTTAATATATATGCATTACTACTTACTGTTAATTATCTGCTACAGTATTCACTATTTCGTCGGTTGGCGAAAAATCAGCTCAAATTAGCAAACAAACGTCTGTCGATTAGTTATTGCGACTTACTCGCCACCTACCGCTTTTGGATTTTAGACGCATTTCTGAAAAAATAAGGGCGACTTTCAATATCTTGCGATAATTTTGTCACAAAATTGAGCAAAAAAGATATTTAGCCACAAAATCGTTAACTCTCCTGATAATCTCTTGATATTAGCGAGCGACGTTCTCAGAATGTAGCTGAACTCAGCGAGCGAGAAAACGTGCAGCTTTGCCTTACGGCTTGTAGAAATGATAGGCCTCTAGAAAATCCACACTTGCACCGATGGCTTAGATGTCAACTTAAATAGAATAGTGATATGTCCCTGAGGCCGAGTCCTCCACGTACCCGGTTCCATAATATAAAGGGTTCAAAAGAAAAGATTCTTCAAGAGATTGTCAAGCATCTCTGGATGTTGTCAATCTCTACGGTAGTGTGCCTAGGACAGAAGCGAACGGAGAACCTGGTATCTTCACAATATTGAGACATTCGTTTCGCGATATCCACACAGAAATGAGATTTTGAGTACTATGGACATCGATCATGTCATGACGCTAGTTTCAATGGCTTTGGAAAATGATTTCGTTCTTATGAAAGGTACTACCTATAAGCAAAATGATGGCCTCTCGATGCGAAATTCCATAGCCACTCAATTGGCTATAATTTACATGGATTTTGTGGAAAGAGGTATTTTGAGTCAATTACCCCCTGACACTATATGGAAACGGTATATTGATAACGTTTGGATTGTTTGGCCAGCAGAGATCTCCTCTACGGAACTGTTGAGCACGTGCAACTCCGTCTCCAAAGCCATACAATTTACCATAGTCCAACCGAGAACCAGCGGCTATCTTCCCTTTTTCGACTGTGAAATACAGCAAAGTTTTGACAATACGTTCTCCTCGAGACTTTACACGAAGGAGATTAACAGTGGCTGCATTTTCCCTTGGAATGCGGGAGGACCTATTTCTCAAAAACGTGGAATATTGATCGGGGAACTAATTTGAGCAGAGAGACGGTTTACAACCGAAGCAAACCGTCGTTATCCCATCGATTTGATTTTTAACAAATTCGTAAGAAATGGATATCCATTGCCATTTATCAACAAGACATACAGAAAGCTAAGATCTAAAGACAAGCCTAAATCGAAGGAGGATAAAGAAAAGAAAATCTTCATGAAAATCCTCTTCATTGATGAAGTCTTGAAACGGAAGATATCCAGCTTGATGAAAAGAACAGGTGTACATGACCTGATGAACATTTGGTACGACTCTGGAAGCAGCTTAAAACGGAGATTCCAGTAATGGGCAAAAGACCGTTCCAGGACACCATAAAATTCAAAAAAATAGTATCTTTAAAAACGACATAAATTCATGAATTTGAACCCTTTTTCAGGTTATTAAGACTTAAATACATGAATTTAGTCCATTCAAAAAGTACCATTTTTTCAAAAAATGACATTTTTAAAAACGACATAAATTCATGAATTTGAACCTTTTTTCAGGTTATGAAGACCTAAATTCATAAATCGGCTAAAGCCAGAGGAGCTTCGCTCCGATTTGGGCGTTTTTAAAAATACCCAATTTTCAAATTTTTCAAAATCTCAAATTTGAGAATTACAATCGGGCGAAGCCCTGGAACCTTCGGTTCTATTTTCACCCCCAAAATCATGACCGTTCCAGGACACCGAAAATCATAAAAGTTAAGAATCTCAAATTTGTGATTATGATCATTTTCTTGCTCAAATCATGACCGTTCCAGGACACCGAAAAAATCATAAAAGTTAAGAATCTCAAAATTTGAGAATTACAATCGGGCGAAGCCCTAGAACCTTCGGTTCGATTTTTACACCCGCCCTTAAAATCATGACCGTTCCAGGACACCGAAAAAATCATAAAAGTTAAGAATCTCAAAATTTGAGAATTACAATTTTCATTGCTTAAATCATGACCGTTCAAGGACAGCGAAAATCATAAAAGTTGAGAATTTCAAATTCATGAATTTTATCCATCTTTCAGGTTTTTAAAATATATCATGTGACTAATAATATTTCTTTAATAGGGGAAGAAACAAAAGTGGAAGAAACAGCAAGAATATATCCTTCAATATCATATGAACGTAGTTCTGCTACCCCCTCCCTTCTGTCTTCTACGGGTCCCTTAAGAAATTTTTTTATTATAAAATGAGCAACATAAATGAGTTTTTGAAATTATATGGAACACAGACAACAACGAATTTCGATTTAAATAAGATTGCTAATCGATTAGGAATAAAGAATTTTCACATATTGATGAGGGATGAATTACAATTCCTAAAAAATAGGCCAACAGGAACCTTCAGTTCCCGGAATAAAGTTCCATCAATAACTGTAAATTTCGTAACCAATCTCCATACGTCAGATGAAAAAGGCGTACATTGGTCAGCAGGTATGTCTAATAAAAATGGAGATAATTACTATTTTGACTCATACGGTCTTCCACCTACAAACGAAGTTAAAAAATTACTTGAAAATGGAACTTATAATACATTTCAAATTCAAAAACCGGGAACTACTTACTGTGGTCAATTATGTCTTTATGTTTTATTTAAATTACAAAAAGGAGTATCATTTCTTGATATTATGTTAGAATTGAATAATAAAAATAATAATAATAATGATAATTAAAAAGCTAAAGCTCAGTTCGTTGTAATTCATTTTGATAAAAACGGCCTCTGATATCCTCATTATCTAAATCTTTAATTTCATAAGTAAACGGATAACTTTGATTTATTTTAGAAATTTCAAATATCTCTTTCGTCCAGTATCCGACGAAGCCTTTTTCAAATTTATTCTTATATTTAAATATTCTAACTCTATCTCCAATTTTAAATTTCGGCTTAAGTTTCTGCAAATTCGGATTACTCTCATTCAAATTATTATTCTCGAATATTTTTTTTCTTATCAAATCAGGGTCGACAGAAGCATTCTTTGGAGTTTCTTCAATACCAGAATGAACTTTATTATTGTACTCTTCTACAACTCCTGGTAATATCCTCAACCATTTCTGATTTCCTTGCTGAGTAAACTTTTTGAAAATTTTATTTTTTAACGTCCGATTGAATCTTTCTATCACTACAGCTTTTCCTGCGTTTTCAGTTGAATAAACAGTTTCAAATAGTGGCTGAACGTTTCTGTTATAAAATTCCGACCCTTTATCAACAAACAATTTTTTTGGCTTTCTCTTACTTTCTTTAAAGATTTCTTCAAACGCATATTTAACTGAAAGACCACTTTTATTTTTTAAAAGCTTTACCCAAGCGTATCGTGTATATAAATCTATAACGGTCAATGCGTATTTGTAGTCCCTTTCATTCGGCATATGAATAAGATCAGCACTCCAAATATCATCTTTATTAAATACTTTTACCTTCAATAAATATTTAGGCCTTCTGTATTCTTTATGAATTTCGGAGGCGTAGGTTCGAGCGTTGCTCTCAGACAGCTTTGCTGTCGTTTCATTTAAACCCTGTCCGAATAATATTTTAGCTTGTAAAGCTTTCTTAACAAACATTCTTTCAATTTTTTCTCTAAATGTAGGATTTTGAATACTATCTAATTCTTGGATCATCTTCTTATCAGCTGCATGTCGAGAACTTAGATCATGATTTCGATAAGCTAAATCATGCCTGTAAGCTGCGGCATCTACTCTATTTATTGGTTCTTCACCTGGTTTCGGATTATTATTCTCATCTAGTCTTATATCTAATCGAGTTCCTGGACCAGTATATGAATGACCAGGAAGATGTTTTTCTTTCGAATATTTACTCCAAATAAATCCAGGAAAGTTTTCTAATGTTTTTTGTATGTCACCACCGAAGTGGTATGGAACTTTGTTCTTGTCACCTCCAATATGCTGACAATTTGAGTTTTTATTTTTGCTTAATAGATAATTCAATAAATCTAAATTAGAAATTTTTAATTTAGTTAAATTTTCGGAATTTGTAGAATTCATTTTAAAAGATAAAAAAAAAAAGATAAAATAAATGTTTTACCTTATGGACCAAAGGTCCTGAGGTTATTACCGAATCATACTAGGACTTAGATATATTCCAGAACCATCCTTAGTTTCTTTAATTTCAATTAAATCATCAACATTGTGGAGAATATTTTTAAGAACTCGTTTTCCTTCATCAACTAATTTTAATTTACTAATAAAATTATCTACTACTCCTTCACCCCTAGCAACTTTCTCTAACTCTCTATTATGTCGTTTTTGTTCTTCTAATGCTGCCTTCTCTGATTTATTTTTATTTACTGCTTGGACAATACCAGCTGTCCCACCTGCAACACTTCCTGCTGCAGCTATGCCACCTATTATTAGTGGAATTAATGGGAGAATCCCGCCATTCTTTTCTTCTTTTAATTGAATATTCTCTATCATTGGTTTACTTATGTAATACTTTTTTTTGTTAATCGTAATAGTTTTAGGGGTATTTTTGTCAACAATATTACGTAATTTTAATTCAACAGTTTTATTATTATTACTTTTCGCTTGCGACATTTTTAATAAAAAAATTTTAAGTTATCAAAAATTTTAATCTATTCTAGTTATGAATAAATTATAAGTTAAGAATTTTTTTAATCTATTCTAGTTATGAAAAATTTTAAGTTACCAAAAAATTTTAAGTTACCAAAAATTTTAATCTATTCTAGTTATGAAAAAATTTTAATTAACTTATCGGAGCGAAGCTCCTCTGGCTTTAGCCTATCCTTACCATCTTTCCATTAAGAATTTCAATAGAATATTTTACATCTTCTAGCAATAAACCATAAGCCATCAATGAAGTTGTGGAATCTTTCTTTTCAATATTAATTGTTACATCACAACCATTTTTAATAATATCTTCAGATTGTGCACTTAAATCGAAACAGAAAATTGGATATAAATGTCTCCAATCTCCAGGAGTTAATTGTGGTTCAACTCCAAATTCTGTACAAAGATTTCGATAACAATCATATCCTTCCATAAATTGATTATTGGTATCATCGAATCTTAATGGATCAATTGGATATCGAGTTTGATTTAATGAAACTTGTAAACTTCGAATTGTATTAATATGAAAAATATTGTTGTTCTTATCAAAACTTGGAGAATTATTTCTTTGAAATGTTAGTAATAAATATCTTGGAGTATTCGCAGTTCTAGTAAAATGCCAGTTAAATCTTTGTTCGGAAAAAGTTACTGAACTAGCAGTACGCTTTAGAAAATTTACTGGAATTGGTTTGTTAGTATTTAATCTTTTTGCAATAGCTGTTTCAACCTCTAAACTAGGAGTAATATGCTTAATCCACCATTCAAGTCTATCAATTTTTAAATATGTTTTTTTCCCAGTCTTACCAAAAAAGATTAATTCATTATTTTCTGTACGATGAATTATTAATTTAAATTTTAATTGATATGATATTTTATCATAATCTAAATATCCGAATAATGGAGACAATGACCAATTAACTGTCTGTTTACTTTTCTTGTTAAATTCACGTCTTTCTTTATATGCTTCATTATTTGTTTTATTTAAATGTTTTGCAATATTTTCTACATCTTTCGCAATTCCTGCTGCATCTGTTCCAGCGTGAGTTAAATCATCAACAATTATACCATCATTAGTATCAGGAAACCAACCTTCGATTTCATACTTTTTATTATTTTCACCAATTGTTATAAATCTAAGCATTGTATCAATTACACCTGGAGAATCACTTATTGTTTCTACATTTTGAGTTGCAACATCTAAACGCATTTGTGTAAATAATCTTGGAAAAAAATTATTCTCTAATGCAATATTATCGGTTTCTGGTAATGGTGTTGTAAAATTAGCATCACTATATAAAGAATATTCACAGTGTAAAAATGAATCAGGTAAATATAAATAGTTCTGCTGATTATCAACTTCAAAAATTAAATCACCTCCAGTGTTTACTCTACTGGAAGATCCGGGATTCATAGCAATTCTTATATAGTCATTCTTTTTTTGATTGTAACTGGTGAACGGAGGATCATCTAATCTAAATTTATTTTCGATAAGCGAAGACATTTTTATAAAAAATAATTATTACAAATAATATTAATAATTATATTAATTAATTAATAATAATTATTAATTAATAATTATTATTAAAAATAATTACAGATAGAAAAAAATTTTACTAAAAAAATTACTAAAAAATTTTTACTAAAATATAATTTTAGAATTTTGCTAGACCAGCTCCGCTACAGCTTTGCTGGTTAGACCGAAGGTTGCTGCTCACGCCATTACCTCTTATTTCTTCAATTGTTTTTTTATTATTTTTATTTTCATTATGTTTACTATCACCATCAACAGCTATGTTAGCAATTTTGTTCTTTGTTTCATCTGAAAGTTTTTTTAATTTTTTTAGTTCTTCGGAATCATTCCTAAGTTTACGAATAGCTTCTAGTTGTTTTAATTCGTTTTGAGACTTGACAGCATTTGATATTGCACTAGCTGTACTACCTATAGCAGCTGCTCCTTTTGCAGCAGATGTAATCAAATCTTTATTATTTTTAATTAAGTTAACGATACTACCAATACCAGAGAAGATCCCAGCTCCTTCCGTGTGAACGGCACCTGCGGTGCCTAGGAACTTTTCTGTTCCGACTGTTTCTCTATTATCATAATGATAAACAGGATTCATACGTGGTTCATGAGCAATTTTTTGATTTGAAGCAAAATGTTTAAGATTGTGTTTATAAATTATAGCATTTTTTAGGATTAAATTTGACTTTTGGGAAAAATATCTACGTGTTAAGATTTACGTTTGTGAATGGACAACAACTTCGAGATAACTTTATTAATTGCCTGTTGCACTTTATCTATTGCGTCAAGCAGCGTGTGATGTACTTTAATTTCTTTTCTATTAACTTGCATTTTCTGCTGATTAATCTTCAATGCCGTTTTAAGAGCATTTAACTTAATTTTAAGAACATCTAATTGTCTTTTAACAGAATCTAACAGTTCTTTATTTTCTTTAGAGTTTTCTTGTAAATTTTTCTTTAATTCATTTTCTAAATTGATTTTAAGAGTTTTCATTTTATCAACTTTTTGATTAAGTGAGTTTACTTCATTTATTATTCTATTCATCTTTTTCATTTGTTGAGTAATTTTAGAACTCAATTCATCAACACTTTTTTGGAATGTAGTTTGTAACTGCTTTAAATTTTTTTTAATTCTTTCAGGTAGATTTTCTATTTCATCTTCTAATTGTTCTTTTTAACATTTTTATCTGATGTTTATTTTTAATGACTGCAGATTTTAAATTTAAAGAAAGTAATATTAAAATTTTTGATTGTTCAGAAATCTTTTTAAAAAGTTTTGCTATATCTGCTTCTAGCTCTCTATCCTTTTTATCAAGTTTTAATAATTTTTCGTTTAATGATTTGTCATTAAGTTTAAGCAACTTTAATTCGTTCATCAGTGGAACCAAAACATCGTTTATATATTTTTCTTTTAAGTCATTGATTTGTGTATCAACATATTGTTTATTTGTTAACTCTGTATTTTGTTGTGGAAGAATAGAAAGATGCAATGGACCAGATAAAACGTCTCCAGTTTTCATAATATAATTTTTCTATCTCTAGTTCTAATTCATGATTATTCGGGATATATGCACCTCCACCAACATTTGGTAACATCATTTTTTACAATAACAACGATAAAATTTTTCTAATAAAAATAAAAAAATAAAATTTTATAAAAATAACAAATAAAATTTTTTCTAATAAAAATCAAAAAATGGAAAATCCAAATTTAAAAAAATTATATTCGCCCGCATCATCCTGTTCTTCTTATTCGACGAGATCAACGGGATTTGAAAATAAATGTTTTTTTTTTGAATAATAATAATAATAATAATCCATGTATAGATGATAATATTTTATTTCAATTACAAGCCGAAATATTTAGAGAACAGACTAAAGGTTTACCTTCAATAGAAACCAATTATTGTATTTTTCCAGGTGATCCATTTATTAAATTTTATGGAGATTGTTAGTAAATATAATGATGTAGCTTATGTGGAATTAAATAAAGAAAAATATGGTTATAATATGGTTCGATAATAATGTTTATGGTTTTATTAGAGCAGTTTGCCGATTAGTAATACTGATTGGGATAGAAACTAAAATTATTAATTATATTAATATTAAAGAATTAAGTAAAAAATTAAAATCTTTTTCCAAAGAAAAAATTAGATTATTTGTTGATGAACAAAATCAATATAACATTCACATAGAGAGTAAAAAACATAATGAAGAATTATTATGTCAAGTTTTATTATAGAGACACATTTATAAACAAGAAACAATTTAGAAATGCCGCAAAGATATGATGATGATTAACGTATATAGGATTATATTCAAACTTAAAATATTAATTTATTAAAATCTTATATAAATGGTTTAGCTCAACAAGAGAAAATTTATATGTGGACAACACCTTATACTATTAACAATGACCATAATCATAATCATAATCATAATAAACGAACTGGAAGGTTCTAGGGCTTTGCCCGATCACTTAAAAGAATCTTATGATAATAATGGATAATAATTTAAGATGTATAATAATGATGATTCTGTATGCATCCTGAAAATGGTTGTAAATGGTAAAAAAGATTATAAAAATATTAGTAATTATAAAATTTATCTAAATTTCATTTTCTTTACAATTGAAAATAATAATGATGAGTATAGTTGAAGATACTGTTAGACAACTATGTGTCGGGTCTACAAAATTTAAATTAGGATTTACATCTAATCAATTTAAAATTTTATCATCTTTAATAAAAACTAAAACTGATTCAGATTATTGTGGTGTTCATTAAATTTTCCAAAAGAGATCAAAGACTCAATATTTTTCTCTATTATATTATTATCAGATAAGAAATGTAATTTAGAATTAGATATTCCAATAAGAGAATGGTATCCTATCATGGAAGGGCATCCTATACCAAAAAGTGTAATTTATGATGATGAAGAAACAATTTATGATGATGATGAAGAAGCAATTTATGATGATGATGAAGAAACAATTTATGATGATGATGATGAATCAATAGTTAGTGAAAAAAAGATTTAAATTATCTTTTGATAAAAACGTTATATGATGAATACTTAATAAGATAAACTTAATATGATAAAACTTAATATGATAAAACTCTAATGGTGATAAAGAAAAAAATAACTCTAAAGAACGTTGAAATATATAATAATAATAAAATAACACTCAAGTCCTTGATATTAGAATGTTTTATATTCTAAAATTAAAACACAAATTTTTTTCTTAAATTTTTTCTAAAAAAATTAAAAAAAAATGGAAAATACCAAGTTTTATTGTGTCTTATGTAAAAAAAAGTTGCAAACAAAAAGAAGTTATCAATCTCATTTAAATAGTAAATTGCATTTACAAAATGTAGAACGAGTTGATGAAGGAAATATATTAAAATTAAATAGTTATAAAAACTATCTAGAAACATTGCCTACTGATATAAAAGTTAAAAAAATGGTTGATGATTATTCACATTCGGAATATAAAAAAGTTTTTAATAGTGAAGATGAAGACCATACAAACCGAAGGTTCTACGGGCCTTCGCGCCGCTACACAGATGGAAGGATATTATATTTAGCGAATACTGATGAATTTGATGAAGCTTGAACGTAACGATGAAGCCTTACAAAACCGAAGGTTCTAGGGCTTCGCCCGTATTGCAAATATTAAAATATTTATTTAAATCAGTTTCTTTTGAATATAATTGAAACCGAGTGAAAAACTTTATTACTGATAATTCTAACCAAACTTTTATAATATATTTAAGAAATCATTTCAAATGTTATATTGAATGTAGAAGTACTTTTATACAAAAAAATTGGACCTGATGGAATTCCTGAAGAAAAATAATAACAAGGACAACTTTTACAAAGTCACAAGAAAATCTCATAATGTAAAATAATATACAACCCCATATTTCAATCGAAAGATACATTAAATTTAGAAAATTGTATAATTGGAAGCCCAGTTACGTGAGATCTGGTATGGAGATTTGTTAAAATACTATCTAAAGGAAAAAATAGTAATTGATAAATTATATAAAAGTAAATACTGGTGGTAGTTATGAAGCCCTTTAACCTTTCAGTTCACCACAAATAATCAACATAAGAATAATGAAGATGATTAATTGTTTTCTGTGGTAGTATTATAGGCACATTTTACATCCTGCAGAATATCATAAATGAAAAGACTAAGTCATTATAATAAAGAAGAATACATAAATGAATTTGATCTTTCTGATGGCTTAGATGAATTTCCATATGATTATAATAGGTTAAAAAAGTTTCATAAAAATAATAAAAATTTAATAGAAGTAAATGTTTTTTGAATTAAATGTGAATTATGTTTCTATTGGTTAAAATTTACTTACCAACTTACTCAGATTCAAAAAAAATTTTTTTTGAATAATTAAAAATTTATGCCAATCAGAAATTAGTATCCTATAATGATAGAGGAATAAAAATTACATGCATCATAAATATTTATTTTACCAAGAGAAATATAATATGATACTGAAAAATTTGAACTTGATTAAAAACACTATCACCAATAATGATTAATCCCATAAAATAATTATGAAAGGACGTTACTGATAGATTATAATTACAAATATATCATCCTTTAGACTTCAGAATATCAACAAAAATTAGAAAATTTTAAATGGAAAAGTTTTACAAAAATGTAAAATGATTATCTAACAACAAACAAAAATGTTACTACAAGATGATATCACCATAAATATCAACAATAAGATAGAAACGCAAGTTCAAAAATTAAATGAAGAAAATAATAAAAAATTAAATAATAAAAGGTATTAAATAATGAAGAAAATAAAGAATCGGCTAAAGCCAGAGGGCTTCGGCTCCGATTTATATGATATGTTTAAAAAAAATGTCATACAACAATATAAAGAACAATATGATAAAGTTTTTATATTATCAGATACAAAAGATTAAATCAAAATTATTATCCCAAAATACATTTAATATTACAAAAGAAAAATAATTGAAACACATGAAATATATAAAGATGAATTATGAAAAACTTAGAACAGTCAAAACAACCAGCACACCCTCAGCGGAATATATTATATTATCAGGGACATGTTTATATTGTGTAAAGATGTGTTTCTATATTTACCAAAAACTTACAGATAATAAAAAATTTTCCTTGTCTTCAATGTATGGTCAAGTTTTAGAACTTTAGAAGAAATGAAATAGACATTTGGAGAATTGTCAACAAAACGAAGCAGTTGCAAAATACTTTTCCTAAAGATGATTATTTTAGAATATAATAAATGGTATTTAAAAAATAAAAGTACCCCTTTACTATTTATTGAGTGCCTTTTGAAGGCGATATAATGT